>JANFOE010000420.1:5000-605000 GCA_025667525.1 Glebionis coronaria
TGTCCTTTTGACCATTCACGTGCGATCTTTTCCTTCTTGTGATTCTTGCCTCCTCGTGACTTCATGTCCCACATACTTATCCTTTGTTGAATTCTTTGAAAGTTTCAGAGTCGATACACCAGAAGACTTTTTAGGTCAGACTTTCTTGAATTTGCTGAAATATTTGAAGCAGAAGGGATAAATATGTGAGGACGACTTCAACAGGTACACCGCAACGCCACCGTCTTCAACAGGTACACCGCAACGCCACCGTCTTCGAATGCAGCAACATAATAAGACACGAATAAAATGGCTTTGACATTTTATTCTAATTCGGTAGCATTTTACCTCCGGTTGGTGAAGACCGTTGGACGATATTAAATATCGTACCCGTGACGGATAGTTTCAATTAAGTAACTTCCTGACAGGATTTTGCGGGTAAACCCGTTCTCTTTATTCGACCGTCCAAAGCTGACTGCGAACATAAAGAGTGAATCATTTGGAATAAAAAATCCTTATGATTAAAGCCGTCAATTCATGAATCCTGGAACAAGTGAATTTCAATTAAGATTTTCACCATCGTTGCTTTCCAGTTGTCACGAGCTTGATTCAAATAGAATCTTGCTTGTCACCTGCCAAGTGCTGTTTGATGTTAACACTAGAAGGATTTCCACTCGTCACTGTGAACACTAAAGAGTGTCACTCTGAGTGTTCTGGCAAGATCATACGATAATGTGTAGAGGCCTGGAACGAGTTTATGTTCAGTTAAGAATTAAGCTATTGTTTCTTTCCAGTTTTCACAAGATTGGTTTTTAAAGAACCGCACGTGTCACCTACCATGAGCTTGTTTGATGTTGGCTCAAGCAGGATTTCCATCTTCATTGTAATACTTGCGTATCACTCGGATGTTCTGGCAATATTACAAGAATACTGCGTAGGACTCATAAAGATCTCTTACTTTTCACAGTGTGTGAGAAAGCAAGGAATAGATGGAAAGTGTCCTAATGAGACTTTTGATGATCTCGTGGCTCTAGACTCGATAGTGCGTTTTGATTTAGTGAGCGATGGCTGGAGAGGATTGCCACCTATTCAATATCAGTCTATTCGGAGTGAATAAACCAATAGATAACGTGTTGAACTCCGTGTGATTATAACAAATATCTTTTGAGAGATATTTGAGTTAGCTAGAAAGGGTTGTGCATTGCATCACTGGGTCCATGATGTCTATCTTCAATATCGAGAATCATTGAAAAAAATGATCTCAATAACATATGTATTGACCCGGTTTCTGCCTAAGGTTGTAAGGAGGGCTTCTTTCTTTACACCCTTTATCTTTACAATTGTTTTTCATTCTTCAACCCCTTCAATGCTTACCAATACGTCATCACTAGCACCTTGTTGTGATTGTTCCAGTGCTAGCTTAAGTACTTGGTCGGCATTCAGCTACGTTCACAATCTTTCTCCATCTTTCCTAGGACTTCTAATTCTATCTAGGGAATTGTCCTTGGGAAGATTCCATCGGTTCTGATGAATCATTAGACTAATACCTATACCTACCACCCTTTTGTCACCACATCCGTCGTGAATTAAGTGTGTTTTGGGTAAGTATTGTCACCATGAAAAATCACTTAAAGCACTTGTGATATTATAATCTAAGTTTTTGTGCCTTAAGTGTTTTGATCATCAAAAACTCTCCCCCTTAACATGTGCATGACACATATTAAGTTGGTTTATCTTTTAAGTCTTTTCCATTGTTTAGCCAAATATCATTAAGTCTCCTTAATCCCATTTTCTCCCCTTTCCAAAATATTAACCATCAATATTTTGGATATTAAATGGATTAACCGGTCTTTGGGTAAAAATGAAATCAATCTATGTCCATAGAACATATTAATGCTCCCCCTCAAGTTAATGAGGGTAAGTTGTAGTGCTTGAGTATGATATATTTTGAAAGATTTAGAATCTCGTGAGAAATTCTTGAAACATTATCATACTTTCACACTACAACAAGCCACAAAAGCATAATATTCACACTATTTACATATTCACAAATTTAACAATATGGAGATGACCTGAAATAGTACGACCCATTAGATGGATCGTTCCATGAACTTGTGGTGCGCTCCATACGGTCTTCCACCAACGAATCGTTCTAAACTTCTTATGAGACGTCTTTCTCTCAGCTTCTCATCAATCTTCTTGATCGTGTATGTAGCACTCTGTTGATATACCTTGTCCCATTCTACAGTTACCTCTGAAAGAGTCTTGTGCTTGTTGAGATGCACCAGCTTGTCCCGAATATAGGTAAGAGTCCCGTCACTGAATTTGTTGATCTCTGGAATTCTCATGAACTTCATAAGACCACGACCATTCAGATAGAAAATACTAGGCATCGGATCAGAGGTGCTGGTGTAAGGTGATTTTTCCGTATGCCACTGGAAGAATTTAGTACGTGGTTTTGAAAGGTTGAGCTTCCGTTGATAACTTTCTACTCCAAGTTGCAGATCTTCAACTCTTTTCTTGATGACAACTCGACGTGTGTACATTCGAACAACTCAATTTAGGGCAATTAGTTCTTCTGACGTCAAGTGTCTGAGGGCGTTGTGAGTTAGCAAAAGCAGCATGTCCTCAATGTCCTCGAGACGAAGAAGTGGAAAGTCGCCTTCCTGGATAGTGTAGACTTTTTCATCTTCTCGAATGAGTCTGATCTCTGTCAAATGTTGATAGCCTGTTTTGGGTTCAATCCTAACGCCTTGGATGCTTTTGATTCGAATTAGGGAGAAGACTTGAGAACCTGAGTTATGCACACATGCATAGTTGTAGGCGCGTCGCACACGCTCATCCCAATGTGAAGCACCCAATTCAGCATATCGATCATATTCAGGATATTTCTGTGGAACCCAAAGACGATTGACTTTTTCTTCTAACCACAGTATCAAATCCCAAGTTGCAGCCTTTACCAATGTTAGGGAAGTGGCATACTTGTTTGCTCCCTTGAGCAAGTATTCAAGATCCTCACTGACAAAGAATTCAAGTGGAATTTGATCATCATCTGCAGTTGTAGTAGGAGGAGGTTTTTCAGGCGCATGAAGACCATCCCTTTAAGTGGTTCTCAACGCTTTCAGAAGTTCATTTGCATTGTACTTATATTCTGTGCTGCTGAGCCTTGATTTAACACGAAGGTTGGGATTTTTGAGTCCTCTCACAACCATTGCTTGAGTTACATTAGATCCATAGTTGTACTCCAAGAATCTTGAAAAGTCTATTGGATTGCTTAGGAATTGAGAGAAGTCAGCTTCACCGGCCTTTGTCAGTGGACGAAGTGCAGCAGCTTTGGATACCCAAGGTTGTACGGGTGCATTTTCATCTTCCTCGAGTGTATCCACCCATGCTGGTTCACTTGTCTCTGGAACATCAGGAACTACAGTAGAGACTTGAACATCATCAACAGGTTCTACTACTGCTTCTGTGTGTGGTATGTCTTGGACTGGATCAGATACTGGAATGTCTGGTACAGGTTGATCTGGTTCCGTCAATTGTTGTTGCACTAGAGGTGTCGTGACAGAAGCAACTGGAGCAGATGTGGTTGAAGGAGTGGTTGTGGTTGGAGTATGTGATGAGGCTGTATTAACATCTACATCATGAAACTTCTTGGTACGTTTTCCTTGACGAGGTGTAGGTTTTGGAGTTGATTTACCCTTGGTAACCTCATCTTTGGAAGATTTGTCACCTTTGGACTTGTCTTGCTTGTCTCCATCCTTTTTCCCTGTATCATCGTTCCCTTCGTCTTGAGCATCACCATTTTGCCATTACCATCACCATTATCATCACCATCGCTGTGTTTATCACTTCCTTCTTCGTCATTTATACCTTCTTCGTCATCAGTACCTTTGTCTTCATCACTCCCACCTTTGTCATCAATATCTTTGTCTTCGTCACCCTTGTCATCATTTCCCTTGTCATCATCGTCATTGTTATCATCAGCATTGTTGTCATCATCGTCGGATTCATCTTCTTCTTCACTTAAGATATCGTAGGGAACTACATAACCATGTTTCTAGAATATCTTAGTATCTTGATCTATTGCCGTCTTAAGAGCTTTATGAAGGATCTTTTGAGCTTTGGTTTTATTGTAAGACCAGACTTGAATCATCCGAGCATGTAAGATTTTCTTTAACTCATAATCCGTGAACTTTTGAGCCATGAGAAAATCTGACTTTTTAGCGTCAGAAGACTTGATCATGACGTTTCTTGCAGCAATTTGTTTCAACTCGTCGCGCAGATTGTCAACAGATTCCTTGACCTTTTCATCGAGTGATTGAACAATTGCTTCATTAGCTTCTGCAAGAACCTCTTTCTCAGCTCGTTACCTCTTTTTGAGGTCTCGAAGACGAATGAATGTTGCTTCATTTTTGGTTTTTTCCTTTTCTTTGACGAGAGCTAGTTCTTCTGCATGGAGTTTGCGAGATAATTCCAACTCTTCTTGGAATTTAGCAATGGCGTCTTCTTGAGCTTTTCTTAAGGATTCTTCACTTTGTTGTCTACGAGCTAACTCTTCTTTAATCCGACCCATTTCTTCTTGTTGAGCTTGCAAGTGTTGTTCTATCTGAAGAATGAACATTGTTGATAAAGATGGAATCAACGTTATCGGTGCAGCTGTGGTTTGTTGTGTAGGAGTAATGGTCACGGCAGTGCTAGACAACGAAGTGGAAAGAGGGCGACTTGGAAAAGTTAACGGGAGTTGCGTTGATGTAGGTGGAGTCTCTGTAATAACCGGTGGGGGTAGAGTTAGAACTAGTGTAGGCACTGTAGTAGCTGGTGGAGGCACTGTAGTAACTGGAAGAGGCACTGTAGTGACTGGTGGAGGCACTGTAGTGACTGCTGGAGGCACAGTAGAAACTTGTAGAGGCATTGTTGAAAGTGGTAAAGACACTGTAGACACTGGTGGGGTTACTGTAGAAACTTGTAGATGCACTGTAGAAAGAGGTAAGGACACTGTGGAAACTGGTGGAGGCACTGTAGATACTGGTGAAGGCATTGTAGTAACGGGTATAGATACTGTAGAACTTATGACTTTGGTAGTCTCAACAAATGCTGTCGTATCAGTGGACCCGATAACTTCCATATCCTTCATTCCGTCATGAGGTTGTTGTTCATCATCAACATCATCAACAGTTTGGTCAGATTTGTCACGACGAGGTGTGTGCTCATCAGGTTTCCTAAATTCAGCAATATCAGAAGGTAGTATAGTTTCCTTTGCTTTCATACTAGAACCACTACCCCCAGTGTCTTTCTTACTTTGCATGATAGCTGCCTTGACATTTCGTCTTTCAGTTTTGCGAAGCATTTCTTCTTCGTTGATATCTTCATCTTCATCCTCAAGCATTAGCTCCTTCCCAACAGACTTGGCAACAGTTTTCTTCTTTTTGGGCTTAGGAGAGACTGTTTCATCTGATGGTTCACCTTGTTTGCGTTTGCCTTTGCCTTTGGGTTTTGATGAAGAGAAGTCTCCCAATGCGGCTCTTTCCTTTTGAAGTTCCATTTCTTCCAACAATTGCTTGTATGCCGCACTTGCTTTGAGTTCACCAGTCAACATACGATTAGGAATAGCAGTTGGAATACCTGAGTAAACACCGGAGTGTCCATCGTGTTTTAGATCCACAAGAATATCATCGTCATCGGGAGTATGATGAGGGCTTCCTTCAAGCTTATCGATTGAGGCATCTAATTGCATGAAGTGATGAATAATAAGCTTAATGAATCGTGGGAAAGGAAAGTAACCTGTCTTCTTCTTAGTATTGTGAAAGAGTTGATAAGTAAAATCTTCCCATAGTAACTCTGCATAGTTCACATTCTTCCTCTCATAGATACCCCAAAAGATACAAGCAGTTGAAAAACGCAAAGAGTCATATCCAGTTTATTTAGCAGTAAAACACCGAACGAGTGTTCCGAAAAATGTTTTCCAAGGTTGACCCAAGTTAGCTGTAGTAAACCCAGACACCAGTCGTAAATCAGGATCACCGTATCCAAGAGAGTGATACATCTTCACAACTACAGTCTTGTCCGGGTCGGCTGTAAACTTTTGACCTGCAGGTGGTATTGGTAATCCGAATATTTGACGAAAGATAGAAATTGTGAGAATACATTCCTTCTTGTTGATGGTGAATGAGAACTTTCTGTCTGTTAGCCGTTTCTTTGTAGCCCAAAATTCATGCATATAATCGGTTGGAACCGAAGCCGTACCGCAAAATATCTTCTTAATTGGAGTTCGAGCAAGAATATCTGTGACCACTATGAAAGCATAGTGAACTGAGGCATAATCTTCTTTGTCTTCTTTTAGTCGAAAGTTGTTTGGTATGAACTGTAGAGCCTTGGCAGCTTCAAGTGCCTGATTAGCTTTGATTTGCTTCTCGGTAAGTTGAGACATGTTTTCTGCTTAATATGAACAAACATACAAGATTGATATACCCAAAGACATATATATATCATGATGTATCTATACCTAAGCAAATCAAGCATATACCATAGACAACATACAATACACCATCTTTGAATAATCCTACAATCTGTGGAAAGTGCATTTGACATTATTAGAAAAAAAATCATCTTTTTCGGAATAATCAACATTTTCAGAAAAATCCACATTTTCAGAATAATCAAACAATTTCAGAGAAATCCACATTTTCGGAAAATCACACAATTTCAGAAAAATCAATTTTTTCGGAATAATTACTTTTTCAGTGAAATCCATTTTTTCGGAAAACCATCTTTTTCGGAAAAACATCTTTTTCGGAAAAAACAACTTTTTTGGAAAAAAAAACTCTTTTTCAGAAAACCAACATCTTCGGAAAAATAACTTCTTCGGAAAAATGGACTTTTCTATGAAATCAACTTTTTCGGAATATTAGCATTTTCAGTTAAATCAATTATTTCAGAATAATGACTTTTTCAGTAAAAAACAACTTCTTCGGAAAAAAATGCCCTTTTCAAAAAATCCTCTTCTTCGGAATAATTACTTTTCAGTAAAACAACTTTTTTGGAAATTTTGCTTTTTCAGTGACATGTACTTCTTCGGAAAAATTACGTTTTCAAAGAAATCATCTTTTCAGATAAACATCTTTTTTAGAAAAAACAACTTTTTCAGAAAATATCTTCGAGTAAAACCATGTTTTTCAGAATAATCTTCGAAAAAAAATACCATGTTTTCAGAATAATCTTCAGAAAATTCATTTTTTCAGAAGAAAAAGTCTGTGATATCCTCATTAACCGTCTAGATGTGATTCTTGGGCAAAGAGTGATTCTAAGGCAGTCTAAACAAAAACATCTATGATCTTAACCCTATTTCTTTCCAAAACCCACTTAATAATCCAATGATACACCCTAATTAAATTCATAAACCCTAGATTGAAATATTTGGGGATTTAACTAATTAGATAGATGTACAAGTGGATCATAAGCAAAATTAGATAAGAACTAGATTACCTTTGATGTTTGTTTTAGCAATGCTGTGAAAGGCACAAAGAGATGAAAAAATGGCGCCAAAGATGTGTTTTGAGTGAATGAATAAACAGGAAAAACATACATAGAATGGGGGAGGCGCGTGTATAAGTAAGTTTGACTTAGGCAAAAAACTTAATATTTTCCCTTTTTTTGCATGTTTAGTCCTCCTATTTCTGTCTGTTTACCTTTTTGGTGACTATTCTATTGAAATACATACAATCCAAGTAACGAAATTTAACTCCTATGCCATAACACACATTACTCATAGAATCACGAAAAACATCCTAAGACCGAGTTACTTAAATCACAACAAGTGACGAAGCACGACCAATGCATACAAAGAATAAGACACCATAAAGTAAGTAGCCAATTAGTTTTTCCGAAAGACTTTTGAAGACCGATTTGATGAAGAAAACAGTTTTGACATTTTCTCCCCCTTAAATACAGACCTGTTTTCTATTTAAAGAGCTGTAGTCTTAGTATTTAAGAGAACTGATGAAAAACTTTTTCAATTTAAGACGATATTAAGACAATTCGTGGTGGCAATAAGATTTCTCTTATTTAGACAAAATAAGTGCACTAATACGTACACTCATTTGTGTTAGACTAAGTTATAAAGTAAACTTAGTCCCTTACAAGGTTTTAAAGTAAACCCTGCCCGAGAAAATTAATTCCCATTGAGAGCCAACGTTTTCATAAGAAATACGTAACTTTAATGCGAAAAGCGGGTTGCAGTCAGAAATAACTACAAGCCATAATGGGCATGTTTTAAAATTTGTACAACTTTTATACGGACTCTATTTATGGCGCCGTGTCAATTTTAATCGACATTTCTAAGGCCGTAAATATTACCGTACTAAAAGACATGCACGTTTTGAAAATGAAAAAATATTTTTGGATTTTCTTGATATTATATTTTTTATGGATTTTGAATGTTTTATATTTTTTTTATGGTTTTTCTATGTTTTATATTTTTTTTATGGTTTTTCTATGTTTTATATTTTTGTATTTTTCTTTTGGTGGTTTAAATATATACGATAATATACAAGATCACGATCAAAGGATACTCGAGAAGAGTTTACCACTACTATTCTTCAGATTCTTCTGCCAACTCCTTAAGTGTCACTGGTGAGAATGATTTCATGCCTAGCTTTTCGATCAAAAACTCGATACGTCCTCGATCTAAGGCATTTGTGAATATATCTGCCAGCTGATACTCAATGTTGACGAAGTACAGTTCGATCACTCCATTTTCCACTTGCTCCTTGATGAAGTGGTAGCGTATGTCAATGTGCTTTGCTCGGGAATGTTGAACGTAGTTGCAGCACAGAGCGATTGCACTTTTGTTATCACAGTACATCGGGATTTTGTTGAATCCAAGACCGTAGTCAATCAATTGTGATCTCATCCAAAGAACTTGAGCACAACAACCGGACATAGCAATGTATTCAGCCTCAGTACTTGATATCGCAGCGCTTTTCTGCCTTTTTGATGCCCAACTAACAAGTCTATCTCCAAGAAGTTGCACACTGCCAGAAGTGCTACGTCTAGTATCTTGACACCCTGCGTAATCCGCATCTGCATAAGAGATTAGTGCAATAGAGGAATCCTTCGGATACCACAGACCACGATGAAGTCCTCCTTTTAGATACCGAAAGATCCTTTTCACAACATGTAAGTGCTTTTCGGTAGGCCGAGCCTGACACCGGGCACACATGCCTATAGCAAATTGCAAATGAGGCCTGCTAGCAGTCAGATAGAGAAGGGTGCCGATCATTCCACGGTAAAGTTTAGGATTGACAGCTATCCCTTCCTTATCTTCATCTAACTTGGATCTCTCCACCATTGGAGTATCCACGGGGTCACAGTTTTCAAAATGATACTTCTTTAATGATTCAAGAGCAAATTTGGATTGATTAATGAAGATGCCTCTGGGATTTTGAGAAATTTGCAACCCTAAGAAAAATGAATTTTTTCCCATCATCGACATCTTAAAGCGTGTGGACATAATTTTCTCAAAATGGTCAGACAAACGTTGATTAGTAGCAGCAAATATTATATCATCAACATAAATTTGTACCAGTATCATGTCGTTGTCCTCCTTGAGAATGAATAATGTTGGGTCCACTTTGCCTTTGGAGAAGCCTTTGAAGATGAGATACGACGATAAGAGATCGTACCACGCGCGTGGAGCTTGTTTCAACCCGTAAAGAGCCTTCTTGAGCTTGTACACGTGATTAGGATACCCCGAGTTGACGAATCCATTCGGCTGGCTTACATAGACATCTTCCCTTAATTCACCATTGAGAAATGCCGTCATAACATCCATTTGGTAGACGATCATATTCATGTGAGCAACATAAGCAAGGAATAGTCTAATTTCCTCCAATTGTGCAACAGGAGCAAAGGATTCTTCAAAGTCAATACCCAAAGCTTGTTTGTAACCTCTAGCAACCAATCTAGCTTTGTTTTTCAGCACACTACCTAACTCATCGAGTTTAACCTTGTATACCCACAACAATGTCAAGATTTCAACGTTGCTGGGTAACAGAACTAATTCCCACACTTCAAGACGTTGGAATTCATTAAGTTCCTCTTGCATGGCTTCAATCCATGATGATTTGGTCATGGCTTGTTGCCAGTTTTTAGGTTCAGTGTCTGAAAGAAATGCATCAAAATAACAATATAATGCATGTTCTTGGAGTTGGTGGTGTGTTAAGACTGGTCGATCGATGTCACCAATAATATTGCGGATTGGGTGATCCTTTGTCCATTTTGTGTTATGAGTTTCAATCCGTGGTGGTCGGGAGTGAACGATTGCAGGAGCTTCCTCTGAGGTAGACGCACCGGTAGGGTCTTCAGGTATATGTGAACCAAAGAAGGGAAGCTCTTGTAAGTGAGCATATTCCAAATCGTGATCATAGAGATCCTCTTCAACATCATTAGGAACGAGTGGGGGTGAAGAATCAGGTGTTGTTTGTGAATTGGTGGGGGATGGGACATCTGGTTCAAGGGTAACAATAGATGCCTCGGATAGATTTCCATTATCTTGAGCAACAACTTCGGGAATCGGAGCTACTGCTATAGGTGCTGGAGAATCATTACTCGGTGGATCAAAGAATTCATCAAACATAGGTTGAAATAACTTATCCCACTCGGACCTTGTAGGTGGTATAAATGATGGAGAAGTAGGATTGTTGGGAGTTAATCCGGAACTGATTGTACTGGTTCCCATCTCGTGCAATGCGGGTTCAGAGCTGTGTTGCTCAGAAGCCATCGCTGTCAGCTCATCAAAATCGGCATCCAAAGTTTCTACTATCTTGCAAAGACGACGGTTATAAATTCGGTAAGCTTTCTTTGCAGGCGAGTAACCAATGAAAATTCCAATATCGGCCTTCGGTTGAAGTTTTCCCAGATTTTCACTATTTGTATTTGGATAACATAGTGCACCAAACACATGAAGAAATGAAATATCGGGTTTGTGTCCATGAAGTAGCTCATATGGAGTTTTACCATGGCGTTTACGGATGATGGAGTGGTTTTGGGTATAACATGCGGTTGCCACTGCTTCAGCCCATAAGAATAAAGGAGCATTCGCATAAATCAACATAGTTCGAGCAGCTTCCATAAGTGTACGGTTACGTCTTTCCACGACACCGTTTTGTTGTGGAGTGCGAGCAACAGAAGTTTCATGTGAAATACCTACCTTTTCGTAATAGTCTCGTAGAGTTTGATTAACGAACTCAGTTCCATTATCAGTGCGAATGCGGCGAACAGTAGCATTAAGATGTACTTGGATCATCTTTAAGAAAGTAATGATATACTCTGGTGCTTTATCCTTGGATGCTAAAAATTTTACCCATGTAAACCTTGAGAAATCATCCACTATGACGAGGATGTATTTTCTACCACTCACACTAGCCGTACGCATTGGCCCGCAAAGATCCATGTGCAATGTTGATCCCAAACTTAGATCGATTAGCTTTGTGTATACGAGATTAGATCAAGTATAACACGTAGAGAAACCTTTGTTATATGCTTTGTGAATCTAAGTGTTATGCGGAAATTAACACTTAAACAAGAACACAAGATGTAAACAAAACTTTCACTTTGATTATGAATGTCGAACTTGCTTACAATGAAAGATGTTTACGAATGAAAACTTATATAAAACTTGATATTGAATATTAACCTAAAGACCTTCTTTTATAGACTAAGAAGCCTTGTACAATAAGCTACGTATCAACTATTCTAGGTAAAGATAAACATAGAAAATACATTGTCGTTTCTATCCTTACTAGAAGTATTCTAGAATATAATAAACGTGTAGCTTATATCTTCCATCAGTGCTTGTCTTCAATCTGTCAACGCTTGACTTTAACTTGTCAACACTTGAGCTGTCAGCGCTTGCTTTGTTCCTGTCAACGCTTGATTTGTTCTTGTCAGCGTTCAAGTGATCTGGCCTTAATTTATTCCCAACAATCCTCCCCTAAACTTGATATCCACTCTTATGATCAAGTTTCTGAATAAGCATTAAGAACTTGGAGGAGTCTGACAAACCTTCTCATATTGGTAATGAATAAATCTGATCAAATTCTTTGCCACGTCACTTGAATAATCTATCTCCAGCTGAGTGTCCTTCATCTTTTCCAAAACAGCCTTGGATATGAAATATTGAGCATCCACAAGTAGATACTCAACAAACTTTGTAGAACTCAAATGGTATACACCAGCAGCTGAATATAACCTCCATTGAAGACCACTGAGGTCATCTTCAAGATCCTTCCATATTTCAGGATCTTCCTCATTTGTCCCACACATTCTTTTGAATGTGGTCCAAAGTTTTATTCCATTAGCTGAAGTTGGTGCTTCAGCCTCATACTTGGTCTCTAGTAACCTCCAAAGGTCCACCAAGTCTTCTCTATCACAACTTGCAAATAAAGATATGAGAGTGGTAAAAGTGTGTACCTCCTTGCCAAATCTGCCAATCTTCCAGAATCCACATTCATCCTCATCATAACTCACAATTGGATTCCTGGAGTCTAATGGTAACACTTGCACCATATCTGAAGCTTCTAATGGGGAGAGCTTGAGGCTCTTTCTAATAACTGCTTCACTTGGATATAGTGGATTCATATCTTTTGGAAACTCAAGTTTAAATCCCTTCTTCACTGGCCTGGGAACTATCATAGCTTTCTTGATTTCCATCTCTTCTGAAAGTTGCTCCTTTCTTTCATCTGAAAGAAGTCTAAGAGTATTTGCTTCCTGCACTCTCACCCAAATAGGATAAGCCCTATGTTCCAACTCATCAAATGTCAAAGCCTTCAACTTCTGATGTGTCCATCCAACTCCATGACATCTGAGCAACATAAAGTAGAGCTCTCTTCTATCCCTTTTCAATTCTGAGAGAATATTGCTTGCCTTGTGCTTCAAAATCACCTTACAATCCTTCTGAACTCTAAGAAGAAGCTCCAAACCCCATATTTGATCTGAAATGGTCAAGTCTGGATTATCCATGCAGCTTTCTTCCCAAGAATTGTACATCTGAACCACCTCTAGCATCTCAAAGTCAACCTGCAATTTTAAGTCTCTCAACTTTTCCCTAGCAAGCTCATCACCATACTCAAGCCTTTCTGGTTCTATAATCATCACACTTGAGTCTGAGCTAGCTCCATCACTTTCTTCTTCAGAAGTCACAACAAATGGTGACTTTTCCTTTTCACCTTGTTCCATCATTTGTTCAGCCAATCTTCTATCAAATTCAACTTGGGCTGCATTCTTTGGAACAATTTCTTCTACCAATTTACCCTTACCCTTATCTGATGGTGCAATGGTTGGTAAGGTAGATGATAATACCTGAGTAGAAACTTCTTTGATGATAGATGATGACTGGAATACATCACCTTCATGTGCAGGTCTGTCAACGCCCAAATTTCCTCTATCAGCGCCCAAAATACTTCTATCAGCGTCCAAATTTGTCTTGTCAACGCTCAAATATTTTCCCTCAGCGCCTTGTGTAACTGATACATGTGGTGTTGTGGGTTCAAAATATTTCTCGGTATCCTCTCGAATTGATCTTAGTTTAAAGTGGAATGATTTGTTCTTGGTGACAAAAAGTGGATTTGGTTTTCTATTCTAAATAAATGAAGTAAATAAAGATTAAAGACAGAAACAGTAAATCAAAAACAATTAAATGATAAAGCTGAAAAATACCCTTACTGAAAATGACTTATGCGGAATGTAAGTCTAAGCGGAATAAAGTGCTATTTGGAAAGTCAAACAAGCCTATGCGGAAAAATGCCCCTATTCGGAAAACAATGTCTATTCGGAAAATTGTGCTATTCGGAAAAAGAATGCTATGCGGAATAATTGCCTTATGCGGAAAACAAGATCTATTCGGAAAAATGCTCTTATGCGGAAAAATAATGCTATTCGGAAAAGCTGAGCTATGCGGAAAATATGGCTTATGCGGAAAGTTCCTCTATTCGGAAAAACACAGTCTATGCGGAAAATGTTGCTCTATTCGGAATAATATGGTCTATGCGGAAAAATCAGCTACGCGGAATATATAAAATATTCCGAGTAAAGGAAATGTAAACACCCCTATTCGGAATATCTAGAATTCCGAATAAGGGAGATATAAACTTCGACTGTTCGGAAAGTTTCTGGGCAGCGAAGAACAGTAACAGTAGAGACAAAACAGGGGATACGAATTTTAATCAAAATCGAACCAAATACTCAAAAAGGTTTCACCAAATTAAACACAAATCATTTAAATACCATACGAAATAAATCCCACCAATAAAAACACTAAATCAACAACTTTTTAGGATCAAACTCGAATCAAATAAAAACTTAAGAACTTGCAATAGAAGATGATGAAGAACAAGATGAATGAAAAGATGGAATTTAATGATTAATGTAAAAGTAACAAGAGTATTGATTAACACTTACAAGATTGAAAGGAAAAGATGAAAATCACCAAACACCCTAATGGTGTTGGTGATGGAACGAACCTAAGATACTGGGGAAAGAACAAAAATGAACTAACTCCCTAAAATGTGAAGGGAGAGATCTATTTATAGTCCTAGTGGTTGGTTGATGAGTGGGCTTTCTCCCTTTCTTCTTGTCTTTTCAGAAAAGTTGACGTTTTCGATTCTGATTCGGGATTCGTCGTCGATTAAATTCAACTCGTCTTTTAATCTCTTCGTTAATTAGACTTGAGTTTCTTCGACATATGTAAATCTTCCATCTTTGGTCCTTTTCTTCGATAAATCTTCAAATAGGCCCATTGACTTCAAATCTTTTGCATCTCTTGGACAATAGACTTCGTCTTTAGTCTTTTTCCTTGATAAAACCCGTGCAATCCCATGTTTTCTTTAATATTCATCCGGTTAGCTCTGAAAACACAATAAACACAAAAACCACGCATAATTCCAAACAAATGATATTAAATACGTGTTTTGGTCTTGTTTTAGCCAGAATTAAGTGGTAAAAGGATGGGTGTTTACACACCTATCAAATCCCCTACACTTAACCATTGCCATGCCCTCATGCAATGCTTAGTGATAAAGCAAGTTTACACTTTTCTCATAATTAATCAACCTTGGCCTTATTTAAATTCTACTAAACAAAAATTAAAGAAATGAAACTTTAAAGGTAACAAAGGGATAGAAAACCATTTTCACTTGAAAATAGCTACATAGAAATATCTTGTAAAGAAATCAATGACTTACATTAGGGCTTTGGTGCTGCGAAGATTTATCACCCTCAAGTTTCACGTTCCCCAAACTAAGCTTAAAAACGAGATCATTGTTATTATAAGTTAGCAATTCAAACACTTACACACATGGCTTAATTAAATGCTTAAACTCCCTTATTCCTAGGTGTATCTCTTATATTTTATTTTTGTCTTAGAATGATCATGAAGATGCATTTTTGGACTTATTTCGATAGTTTATTTAGGCTGAAAGCAAAGCAGGACGATTTGATCAATAGTTAGCTAAAGGACAAAATCTCTTAAAACTGCTTCTCGGGGTATCAAAAAGTTCATATCTTGGCATAACTTGGTTCACGATTTGAGACCTTTCTCGGGCCGATATTTGGCATGTACTTCATACTTCATATCTTCGAGAGACGTTCTTGAGATAATGGTCTTCTCATCATAATAGAGTTTCTTCACTTGGAGACTTTTGAGGGGTACTCCAACTTTGTTGACCACGACTTCATGATTATTTCTTCAATCTCTAATTGGGATTTTGAGATACAACGATCCGCCTCCTTTTCGGACTTGGATCTATTTATCCTCATACCTTGTTAGGGTCTTTTCGGATAGACTTCTCCATGATCTTTATGGGAGTTGATTGCTTTTCGTCGTGAGTCTTGATCCTTCATATTGACTTTAGGAATAATGCTTTTCACATCACTTTGGATCTTCAGCAATAAAATGGAATCCTCATGCCTTGTTAGGGCCTTTTCGGACTTGCCAATATTCGCGCCCCGCTTCATAAGTTATGCCTTGGCTATGAACTCTTATCATTACCGAGCAACTTTTAAACGATCTTGGGCTAGAAGCTAAGTAACTTTTCAAATCGTAAGACCTTACTTATTGCAGATAAATTATTAGCAAGTGATGGGAGAATAGGCAAATAATTACACCAAGTGAGCTTGCGCAAGAATACCGACTTATAATTGACTCTATCATTTCTCGTCCTCCACAATTTAAAATCTCAAGTAATGAGACTCGTGGACACTTAGCCTAATAAACCAATTAAGGTCTACCTGGTTAAGGATACTAGCTAGAGTAAACTTGAATAAGTCTATTCGGGTTGAGTCAAAATAAATGCAATGGGCCTAATATGTCAAAGATTTCTAAACTAGCTACACCACTTATTAATATTTTTGACTTTATTGCGGGATATACACATATGAAAGCAACGATAAAAATTTAAAAATTACGACTAAATGGCCAAAGTTAATAAAAAATTTGAAAAATGTTGAAAAATAGGATTTTCCGGTTAAATGAAGGCATTTTCATGGAAAAGTCCACTTAAAACTTCGATAGAAGTCCCCCCTACACTTAAGATAAACATTGTCCTCAATGTTTAAGCATGTGGGAAAAATCTCCCCTACACTTATGACATTGTGCACGTTGGTTAACTCGAGTTAAGGAAGAGACGACTAAAGTGATCAATTTCAAATGTGAGTATGAAGAAAATTGAATCACGATAGTTGAGAGATAGAACCGGATTTCGGATTTCACGGGAGCACGGTTCTTTCAAAGATTCCAAGATTGCAGTTATCCCTGTAAGCACATCACCACACAAACACAAATGACCAAAATAGGTCCTCCCCTACACTTAGGAGGTTAAAGGGATAGATACTCGGGCTGCCTCCCGAGGAGCGCTTGTTTTTGATAACCGAGTCACGAGCCTGACTCGACCCAAAATTAGTTCATGGTGAACGTGGTGAGGGATGGAATCACCTCCTGAGAGGTGTCCTCACCAAAGTACAACTTCACTCGTTGGCCATTCACCTTAAAATTAGGTCCATTAGGTTGAGCGAGCTCGAGAGTACCATATGGAAAAATTTGGGCAATGGTGAATGGGCCAGACCAACGAGATTTGAGCTTGCCCGAAAAGATTTTCAACCGAGAGTTAAAAAGTAAGACTTTGTCTCCAACATGGAACTCTCGGTTTTTGATCTTGGAGTCGTGAATGAGCTTAGTTCGTTCCTTATAGATCAAAGAATTTTCATAAGCCTCATTACGGAGTTCATTCAGCTCATTGAGTTGGATCTTGCGTAGGTCACCGGCTTTGTTGATATCAAAATTAGCCCACTTCAAGGCCCAATAAGCCTTGTGCTCCAACTCAATGGGGAGGTGGCACGCTTTTCCGTACACAAGACGATAAGGCGTACAGCCGATCGGGGTCTTGTAAGCAGTACGGAAAGCCCACAAAGCATCATCGAGTTTATCAGCCCATGCGGCACGATGCTCTCCCACGGTTCTTTCCAGAATTCGCTTTAGTCCTCGGTTGGATATTTCAGCCTGGCCATTAGTTTGTGGGTGGTAGGCTTTGGAAAGACGATGATTTACACCGTACTTAGCCATGACTCTAGCAAATTGGTCATTGCAGAAATGAGTCCCACGATCACTAATAATGGCGCGAGGCACACCGAATCTAGAGAATAGAGCTTTCAAAAAGTTACAAACCACCCTTGCGTCATTAGTAGGTAAAGCTTTGGCTTCAACCCACTTTGAAACGTAGTCAACGGCTACAAGGATGTATTTGTTTCCTTTAGAAGAAGGGAATGGCCCCATAAAGTCGATACCCCAAACATCAAAAATTTCACACTCATGAATGAAATTCTGAGGCATCTCGTCTTTATGTGTGATGTTGCCTTGTTTCTGGCAAGCATCACATTTTTTTACCATATCGTGAGCGTCACGATAAATGGAGGGCCAATAAAATCCCGAATCAAACACTTTCTTAGCGGTGTAGTTAGGACCAAAGTGACCACCGGTGGGTCCTTTGTGGCAAGCATCAAGGATTTCAGACGCTGCCGGTCCATCAACACATCGACGGATAATCAGGTCGGCACATTGTTTGAATAGGTAAGGGTCGTCCCAAAAGTAAGTCTTAATGTCGGTGAAGAACTTTTTCTTTTGCTGAGACGTCAACCCTTCCTTGAGAATTCCACCCGCCAAGTAGTTTGCAAAGTCCGCAAACCACGGGGTTTCATTCGACTTCGAGTTTATAGACATTAAGGTCTCCAAGGGAAAAGAATCATTGATTTCTTTGGTCGGATGATCCCCTTGGTATGGATCCTCAAGTCTGCTGAGATGATCCGCGGCTAAGTTTTCTGCTCCTTTTTTATCGAGAATTTCTATTTTAAATTCCTGGAGCAGCAAAACCCAGCGAAGAAGTCTTGGTTTGGAATCTTGCTTTGTCAACAAGTACTTCAGCGCGGAATGATCGGTGTACACAATGGTGGTAGAAAGGACAAGATAGGGGCGGAATTTTTCAAAAGCATAGACAACGGCTAAAAGCTCTTTTTCGGTTGTCGTATAATGCAATTGTGCCCCAGTCATTGTCTTGCTAGCGTAATGGATCGGTTGGAAGTGTTTGTTCACTCTTTGTCCAAGAACCGCTCCAATAGCAAAATCACTAGCATCGCACATCAACTCAAAGGGGAGTTCCCAATTAGGGGTAACCAAGACGGGTGCCTTAGTTAGCTTATCCTTAAGCGAGTCAAATGCTTCGAGACACTCTTTGGAAAAGATAAAAGGAGTATCTTTTTCCAAGAGGTGGGTCATCGGGCGAGCGATTTGAGAAAAATCTTTGATGAATCGACGGTAGAAGCCCGCATGACCCAGAAAACTTCTCACACCCTTCACGGTTGAAGGTGGAGGCAACTTTGCGATAACATCGACTTTAGCACGGTCTACTTCAAGACCGGCTTTGGAAATTTTATGTCCCAGCACGATGCCTTCTTTTACCATAAAATGGCATTTTTCCCAATTCAGAACAAGGCGAGTGTCTTCGCACCTCTTTAGCATACAATCCAAATTGGCAAGGCAAGAAGAGAATGAACCCCTGAAGACCGAGAAATCATCCATGAAGACTTCCATGGTTTGTTCAACCATGTCATGGAAGATAGCTAACATGCACCTTTGGAAAGTCCCGGGCGCATTACATAAGCCAAAAGGCATTCTTTTGTAAGCAAAAGTGCCATAGGGACAAGTGAATGTAGTCTTCTCTTGATCTTGGGGATCGATGGGTATTTGAAAATAACCCGAGAAACCATCAAGAAAGCAGTAATATTCATTTCCTGCTAAGCGTTCAAGCATTTGGTCCATAAAAGGTAGAGGGAAATGATCCTTTCTCGTGGCATCATTGAGTTTGTGGTAGTCTATACAAACTCTCCACCCAGTAACGAGACGAGTGGGAATCAACTCGTTGTGTTCATTGGGAACAACGGTTATTCCGCCCTTCTTGGGCACACAATGGATTGGACTAACCCATGGTGAATCCGAAATAGGGTAAATCATACCCGCATCAAGAAGTTTGATAACCTCTGTTTTGATGACTTCATGGATTTTTGGATTCACCCTTCGTTGGTTTTGAATTGTGGGCTTAAAGTCGTCCTCCATGAGAATTTTGTGTGTGCAGAAGTGAGGATCAATTCCACGAATATCCGAGATCTTCCAAGCAATAGCCTTCTTATGATCCTTCAACACAGTGATAAGACGGGCTTTCTCTTCATCTTTCAAATCCTTAGCAATAATGACGGGCGACTTCTTGTTGTCGTCAAGGAACACGTACTCGAGATGTGGCGGCAACTCCTTAAGTTCCAAATCCAGAGGATTTTCGACGGGAGGCGTTTTCAAAGTCGTGGCATCGATAGCAATGACCGTGGGAGATGGAGGAGAAAGATTGTCTTCAGTGAGAAGATTGTCAAAGAAATTCATGTCTTCATCCCCATCGATAGGAGAATCATTAGAAGCTAAAGTCACATCTCCCATGGTATCTTCAAGATTGTTCCAAAATAAATCACTATCTCCAAATAGAGACAACGATGAATCAATAGAGGACACGGTCTCAACATTGGGAAGAGAGGGAGGAATACTTTTGCAAGCATCATTAAAGTGTTCTTCACAAGCCTCATCAAGAACGTCAATACAATTAACGCTTTCATATGAGTAAGGCTGTTTAGACAACTTTCCCATGTTGAAGACTACTTTATCGTCACCCACTCTCATGATAAGCTCACCGGCTTCAACATCGATGAGAGTGCGACCGGTCCTCAAGAATGGACGACCAACAATTAGTGGCACACGGGGGTCCATCTCGTAGTCGACGACAACAAAATCAGCAGGAAAGGTGAATTTGTCGACTCCTACAATAACGTCTTCGGCTATCCCCACTAGATAAGCAACCGTACGGTTAGCTAATTCCAAAGTCATTTTGGTGGGGACTAGCTCTGGGAGAGATAATTGCTTCCAAACACTGAGAGGCATGAGATTAATACTGGCACCTAGATCTGCTAGGGCCATGCAATTCTCTACTCCCGGGAAATTGCAAGGGATAAGAAAACGACCCGGATCACCAAGCTTGGTTGGCAATTTCCTTAAGAGCACTGCAGAGCAATTCTCATTAAGTTGGGTGTTGGCAATATCGAGGAGCTTTTCCTTGTCGCTCAAAAGATCTTTAAACGTTTTTGCATACTTGGGCATGTGAGCGAGAGCCTCAGCGAAGGAGATATTGAAATTCAGTTGTTTGAACATTTTAAGGAAATTCGAAACCTGAATATCATCCTTGCTCTTTTGCTTCTCTTTCCTTAACCTTGAAGGATAAGGTATATTGGAAGAAGAGGAAGGCTTGAGGGGAATAGGATCACTCACAAGCACGGGTGGAGGAGGGGTAAAAGGAAGAGGTGGAGAAATTGGGGAAGGAGAAGGAGGAGGAATAGGAGCAGGTGACTCGTTCTCCGTAGTCACAACCACCGGTGAAGGTATAGGAAGCTCGGGTTCCTTGGTACCTTTGCCACTTCGAGTGGTGATTGCTTTCATCTCCCCTCTTGGATTCGCAACGGTGTTACTCGGAAGAGTACCCGAAGAAGAGGGTTGACTACTTTGGAAAAAACTAGCCATCATGTTCCTTAGATCATTAGTTTGGCTATCCAACGTATTTCTCATATCTGCTCTCAAATCATTTCCTTGCTTGACCAAGTCTGCTTTCAGGTTGAGCACCTCTCTCTGAAGATTTCCCACTATCGCATCGTTAGTCCTCATATAAGTTTCCACTTCTTGGTGAAGAGCGGTGGGTTGGTTGGGAGGAGCATTGTATGCAGGTGGTTGGTAAGCAGGTTGTTGGTAGACTTGGTTGTTTCGTTGAGGTGGTTGTTGCTGCTTGTGAGGTGGGATGTATGGTTGTCGAGGTTGTTGTTGTTGTTGAGGAGGGCGATTAAGGTTTTGTTGTTGGTTTGGGTTGGCAGGAGGGAAACCAGGTGGTGAAAGATAGTTGTTGCTGCGGTAGCTAAGCAAGTTACGGTCACCTTGAGGTTTAGCTTGATAAGCAGGTTGTTGATAGGTGCCATATGCCGCATTCACATTCTCAGCAGGGTAATCTTGAGTGGCGGTACAAGTTGTGTAAGAGTGAGCACCACCGCATATCTCACAAGGTTGGCTGACAGCGTTCACTTGAGCGTTTTTGGCGTTGTTGCTGTTGTTGTTGCTGACGGTGTGGGTGACAAGCGATTCAAGAAGCGTAGTGATTTTGTCTAATCGCTTGTCGCTGTCATTAGTGCTAGCACTAGCAACATTGGTCCTAACACTCTTGGTTTGCACACGAGATTTATTCTCAATGATGTCCCAAGCAGCATTGGAAGTCTTAGCCAATAGATTACCCCCCGAGGCACTGTTCAGTGAATCTTGGTCACTCATGCTTAAACCATTGTAAAAAGTATTGATTTGATGTACTTTGGTAAAACCATGTTGTGGGCATTTTCGTAAAAGATCTTTGAAACGATCCCAAGATTCACTGAACGACTCATCGTACTTTTGTTCAAAATTTATGATTTCATTCCGCAAAGCGGTAGTACGAGAGGGTGGAAAAAAGTAATTTATGAACTTAGTTTCAAAATCCGTCCACGAGAGAATACTCTGTAGCGGTTCCTTAGCAAGCCAATGTCGGGCTTGTCCCTCTAAAGAAAAAGGAAAAAGTTGTAACCTTATAACCTCTTGTGGAACACCATTGAACTTGACCGTGTTGGTGAGTTGTAGAAATCTCTTGATGTGGTCGTGTGGATCATCAATGGTTCGTCCCAAGAATGGCTGAGCGGAGACCATCTGGATAAAGCCTGATTTTAGCTCAAAGTTGTTGGCGGCAATTGGAGGTATGACAATTGGATCCGTGTTTCCATCAACATGAGCTTGTAGCAATTCAATCATCGGGCGATTATCCGGAAGGGGCTCATTGTTGTTGTTATTGTTCATGTTGTTGAAAGGCGGGTTGTTGTTGTTATTATTGTTTGGAGGTGGTACACCGGCCATGTCTAAGTGATCGAGAGGCTCGGGCTCTTGATATGACGTGGATCGAGTGCGCATACACCTGCAAAAGAACTAACAAAGAAAAACAAAGCAAAAATATTTTTGGTTTTAATGTTTTGTTTTTTTTAATTTTTTTATTTTTTATTTTTTTTTTTTTTGTATTTTTGAAATTTTTTATATTTTTTAGTTGTTTTTGAAAATTTTTATGAAAAAGTAACGTTCACGGGGAACGGATCCCAAAATCCAAGGTCTCACAAAAAACTTTTGATCTTAACGAGAAGAGCCGGCAGCGGCGCCATTTGATACATGTGGTGTTGTGGGTTCAAAATATTTCTCGGTATCCTCTCGAATTGATCTCAGTTTAAAGTGGAATGATTTGTTCTTGGTGACAAAAAGTGGATTTGGTTTTCTATTCTAAATAAATGAAGTAAATAAAGATTAAAGACAGAAACAGTAAATCAAAAACAATTAAATGATAAAGCTGAAAAATACCCTTACTGAAAATGACTTATGCGGAATGTAAGTCTAAGCGGAATAAAGTGCTATTCGGAAAGTCAAACAAGCCTATGCGGAAAAATGCCCCTATTCGGAAAACAATGTCTATTCGGAAAATTGTGCTATTCGGAAAAAGAATGCTATGCGGAATAATTGCGTTATGCGGAAAACAAGATCTATTCGGAAAAATGCTCTTATGCGGAAAAATAATGCTATTCGGAAAAGTTGAGCTATGCGGAAAATATGGCTTATGCGGAAAGTTCCTCTATTCGGAAAAACACAGTCGATGCGGAAAATGTTGCTCTATTCGGAATAATATGGTCTATGCGGAAAAATCAGCTACGCGGAATATATAAAATATTCCGAGTAAAGGAAATGTAAACACCCCTATTCGGAATATCCAGAATTCCGAATAAGGGAGATATAAACTTCGACTGTTCGGAAAGTTTCTGGGCAGCGAAGAACAGTAACAGTAGAGACAAAACAGGGGATACAAATTTTAATCAAAATCGAACCAAATACTCAAAAAGGTTTCACCAAATTAAACACAAATCATTTAAATACCATACGAAATAAATCCCACCAATAAAAACACTAAATCAACAACTTTTTAGGATCAAACTCGAATCAAATAAAAACTTAAGAACTTGCAATAGAAGATGATGAAGAACAAGATGAATGAAAAGATGGAATTTAATGATTAATGTAAAAGTAACAAGAGTATTGATTAACACTTACAAGATTGAAAGGAAAAGATGAAAATCACCAAACACCCTAATGGTGTTGGTGATGGAACGAACCTAAGATACTGGGGAAAGAACAAAAATGAACTAACTCCCTAAAATGTGAAGGGAGAGATCTATTTATAGTCCTAGTGGTTGGTTGATGAGTGGGCTTTCTCCCTTTCTTCTTGTCTTTTCAGAAAAGTTGACGTTTTCGATTCTGATTCGGGATTCGTCGTCGATTAAATTCAACTCGTCTTTGAATCTCTTCGTTAATTAGACTTGAGTTTCTTCGACATATGTAAATCTTCCATCTTTGGTCCTTTTCTTCGATAAATCTTCAAATAGGCCCATTGACTTCAAATCTTTTGCATCTCTTGGACAATAGACTTCGTCTTTAGTCTTTTTCCTTGATAAAACCCGTGCAATCCCATGTTTTCTTTAATATTCATCTGGTTAGCTCTGAAAACACAATAAACACAAAAACCACGCATAATTCCAAACAAATGATATTAAATACGTGTTTTGGTCTTGTTTTAGCCAGAATTAAGTGGTAAAAGGATGGGTGTTTACACACCTATCAGTAACCTCTCTCAACATAGCTGTAAATGATAAATTTAGATTGGTTGGAGAGATTAAGGACGTATCAAAACTTGTTTGTTCCTTCAAAGTTGTAAGGGCTTCAGCAACATCCATTGATTGACCATCTTGGCTGCCCTTATCACTCAGATTTCGTTGATCTTCCTCCCCTTTGGAAGACTCCTCCATACCCCTCCTAGCATGATCACTCTCCAAAACAACAATCCTCTCCCTCAATTGCTTGAGTTCAAGGCCTTGTGAGCTGACAATTTGTACTAAGTCTGCATTTTGCTTTTGCAAGCTAATGCAGACTGCCGTCAATTCCAAAAGAGTCATTGGTTCCAGTCTACCCTCTTCTGAAATGGGGATTTGACCTCCCAAGTCAGGTTCATTGGGCAAGGATGAGGACTTAATGATGGTGGGACTGCCTTGGCCAACATCAAAGCCAGAACCAATAGTCCCAGCCTCATCCAGGTCACCAACCACATTTGTGGTGGTGGTTCTCTCTGCTTCATGGCTAGGACGACCAGAGGAGAACACTCCAGTAGTCCTTTGGCATTTTATCAACCTATATTCAGGTGGTGTGGAAGATGGTGTGGAAGAATGGGTAGATGTGGGTTGGTTAAGGGGTGTTTGGGATTGTGAAGGTTGGGTGTCAACGTTGGAAATAGGCACATCAACGCCAACATTTTATGTGTCAGCGTCAAAGGATTCTTGGTCAATTTGCATTTGTTCAGGTGAGGGTAAAGGTTCAGGAATGGGTTCAAGTTGTGGTTGAGGGTCAATATGAGGTTGAGGGTCTGGTTGGGGTTGTGCTGCTGCAATAACAGCAAGCATGGCTGGGGTTAAAGGTAAGTCTCTATGAGGTGGTGAATTCATCTTTGTAAAAATAGCTTTCTTTTGTTCAGGGATCTTATAAAAATCATTGTGATCCCTTGAACAATAACCTTGAGCATCAAAAATCATTTGCAGAAAACGGGGATAAGCTAAAGTCATTTTTGTCCCCTTGTTTTTACACATCCCTTCAAAAATCATTTTAGAATAGTTATATTTTTGCCCTGTTGCAATGCACACAATAGCACTGGCAATGGATCTATTGATCTCATTGTGTGCAGTACATTTGGGACTCAAACATTGAAGGAGGATGTGAATGAGGTACTTCCAGGCTGGGGGAAATTCCTGCTTATGATACTTATTGAGAGTACCTTCATCAGGAAAAGGATATCCCAAAGCCCTAAGCCCTTGTTCTGTTTCATTTATGGGAAGGATGGCTATACCATCAGCATCATCAAGATGCAAGGCCTGGCGTACCAAGGCCTCAGTAACCACCCAAGATCTCCCATGAACAATAGAAGTCAATGTGGTCACTCCATTAACTGTTGAGGAACTGACAGTGTTCCAAAACTGCTTAATGTGTGTGACTGGAATGAGTGGTGCATGAGAAAGAGCATACCTTAATGGGGATGCATTCAAATACGCCACCATTTGTGTGTATTGAGGAAACAAATCATTATCAGCAACAAGATAAGCAATCATGTTGTGTTGAGACTTGAACCCCAAATCCAATTCTGCTGAGTTAAACCTTGGTGCCATTGATGAAAGCTGTTAATTTGAAGTGTAGAAGATGAAGTTGATAAGAGAAAAGAGTTAGACAAGAATTATAGATACCCTGTTTAAAATAGGAGCCAAATTTATAGGAGATAAAGAATGCATGTGATTGGCCCAAAAATAGGCAAAGATTTTCAAAAACTAATCATGAAAATATTGAAAAAGTTATAAGTTATCTCATGCATTTAATGAAAGTAACAACTCCTAAAATTACGGCTTGAAAATATGTCAAAAAGTAACAACTGGGTAGGTCCCATTGAGTGTCAACGGTCAAAAATAACCTATCAACGCCCAACGGCTATAATCTTGTCAACATTCGCCTAAAGCCATGTCAGCGTACAATTTGGTCACAACAACGCTTGGAAAAATCTTGTCAGCGTCCAAAAATAAAATTGTTTTTTTAAAAAGTGAAAAATGACCTTAACAAGTAATTTATCCTAGAGAAGATAACCAAAAGCTGATAATTATTATAGGGCGGCAAGCACTGTCCAGTTATGCACACTTGCATAAGCAAGATAGACATAACAGTCCTCTAGTGTCCCTTGCTAACCAAAACTCTTAACAACAAAGTTACCTTATAAAATCCTTGTTACTCCCAGGTAAATCCCATATCAAAAACATTCCCAAGTCTCCCAACAGACCACAACCAATTCTAGGCCAAAAATGTCTTGGCAGCATGCAAAGTTGATATACTATGCATGCTACAGTGCCTCATGGTTTAGTAAAACTAACCCATACTCACCTGTGGACACAATCTAGAATTGTGATAAGAGTATCATATGGATACCCAACCATCCTAAAGGTTCCTAAAACCTCCCCTTAAACTATGATACAAAAAGTTTGCTAAAAACATGCATGAACATAAAAAATTTATGTCAAGATAGGAATGAAACATTCCAACCATCATCCATAAATAAAAACTTGTCCAAATGCTTCTCCATTGATCCATAAGCAACTCTGTATCCAATGGTATACTGCTAACACCATCTGCACATTTAGATTGAAAACCACAAAACTAACATTGTTGCTGACAACGCCCCGATAACACACAACAGCGTTGAAGGAAGCTTTGTCAGCGTTAGACAATTATATTGCTGAAACCGTTGCAAAAACACCTATCAGTGTTCAAGCAACCTTTGTCAGTGTTAGAAAAATATAGTGGAAAATCTAAATCATCAATAAGACCAATAATAATAATGCATCATCCTGTACATACTTTTACAAAAAGAATCCAAAACATATATTAAGAGAGATTAACCATTCCAATACTTGTTACCAAGTATTGAAATCTTCCAGTATCAAAAGGTTTAGTTAATAAATCTGACACATTTTCCTTAGTGTCAACCCTATCTGGTTGTATTAAACCTTTCTCAAAGCAGTCTCTTATAAAATGGTGTCTAATTTCTATGTGTTTAGTTTTAGAATGATGTACAGGATTCTTAATGATGCATAAAGTACTATTATTGTCAACAAATATCTTAGTATGCATGAAATTATACCCATAATCCAACAGCTGGTTCTGAATCCACAACACTTGACCACAACATGCTGCTGCAGCCACATACTCTGCTTCAGTTGTAGAGTTAGCCACCACTGTTTGTTTCTTGCATTGCCAAGATATTAATCTGCTCCCAAGAAACTGACATCCACCAGTTGTGGATTTCCTATCAAACTTATCACCTCCATAATCACTGTCTGAATATGCAATCAGCTCCAATGGTGAATCCTTTGGGTACCACAAACCAAGACTTGGGAAACATCTTAGGTACCTAAAGATCCTCTTCACAGCATAAAGGTGACATTCTTTGGGAGTCACTTGATGGCGTGCACAAGCACACACAGCAAACATAATATCAGGTCTGGAAGCAGTAAGATACATCAAAGATCCAATCATGGATCTATAATGCCTGACATCAACATCTTTCCCATCTCCAATCTTTCCCCAAGGGTGTTCTCTATCCATAGGAGTAGTAGCCCTCTTTTCATGTGGAGAAAAGCCAAACTTCTTCAAGATCTCAACAACATATTTGTCCTGGGAGATGAAGATACCATCTTCTTTCTGCTGAACTTGTAAACCAAGAAAGAAGTTCATCTCCCCCATAGCACTCATCTTGAATTTGTCTGTCATAAGCTTGGAGAAATCCTCACTCATCTTTGGATCAGTAGACCCAAAAATGATATCATCAACATAGACCTGCACAAGCAACACATCTTTGCCTTTCTTCTTTATAAATAGTGTCTGATCTATGGTGCCCCTCTTGAATCCATTGTCCACCAAATAGGTAGACAGAGTACCATACCATGCTCTAGGGGCTTGATGAAGGCCATACATAACCTTTTTGACTCTATACACTTTATCTGGATGCTCTGGATCCTCAAAACCAGGAGGTTGCATGACATAAACTTCCTCAACAATGATGCCATACAAGAATGCACTCTTCACATCCATTTGATAGACTGTGAAGCCCATGCAAGATGCATAGGCTAGAAAAATCCTAATAGCTTCAATCCTTGCAACTGGTGCAAAGACCTCCTCATAGTCTATCCCCTCCTCTTGTGTATAACCTTGAGCCACTAACCTTGCCTTGTTTCTGACCACAATACCTCTTTCATCTCTTTTGTTCCTGAGAACCCATCTTGTCCCTATAGGTCTGACATATCTAGGACAATCAACCAGCTCCCAAACATCCTGAATTGCAAATTGATGAAGCTCATCCTGCATTGCTTCCACCCAACTTGGTTCTTTGAGAGCATCAAATATCTTCTTGGGTTCTTCTTGTGACAGAAAACATGCAAACAAACATGCTTGCACAAGAGGGGTATCAACCTTCTTGTGTATATTGGCAATAAATCCACCAAGACCTTGATGGGATCTTCTTGTCTGAACTGGAGTCATAATATCACCAATGATCTGAGATGTGGGGTGATTCTTCATTGTGGAGGTGAGAACCCCTCCTTCAAAAAGTCTGGTGTCCTCAACCTCATGCTCCATGTTGCCAATATCTTCTTCATCAGACTCTCTTTGAGCAACATGAATCTCTTCATGAACATTAGAAGGTCCACCTTTTTCAAAACTGGAAGAGAAAAGATGCCCATAAGTGTTGTCAACGTTTGAATCTTGGTTGTCAGCGTCTGGGCTAACAGCGCTTGAAATGGTGTTGTCAACGTCTGAATTGGTCTTGTCAGCGCTAGATTTGCCTTTGTCAGCGCCTGAAGAACCATGCATGTTTGTATCTGGTGGTATTTGGAAACCACCATTATCTTGTCCAGCAGCAGCAGCAGCAAAAGCATCAGTCCAAATAGGAATTGTGACATATTCAAATGTAGGAGATGCCTTTTCTGCTGGTGATCCAACCTTGTCATGAACCTGTGTACCTGAAACATCAACAACTTGTTCCTCCACAACATTTGAAGTTACCTTCATAGTGTCTGGATTAGTAACAGGCATATAATTTAAAGTTCTAGATAAGGGTTCCAAATCAAACAACCAATTAGGACCACTTTCAGGATCACTAGGTTTATTCTCTAAGAACCTAACATGTACTCTCTCAACTATACGTTTGTCCTCTTTAAGATAAACCCTATAACCCTTGCCCTGGACTGAATACCCCATGAAGTAACCTTCATCACCTTTTGCACTAAATTTCCCTAAGGCATCACTAGTGTCCAATACTACTACATGACATCCAAAAGGTCTGAGAAAACCAATATTAGGTTTTCTTCCCCAAAGTAATTCATAAGGTGTTTTGTTCTGAATTTTGTTGACCAATGCTCTATTTTGCACATAGCATGCTGTATTAACAGCTTCAGCCCAAAAGGCTATAGGAAAGTGAGCATCAGCCAACATTGTTCTAGCTGCTTCAATTAGGGTTCTATTCTTCCTTTCAGCAACCCCATTTTGTTGTGGGGTTCTAGCAATACTAAATTGCCTAGTAATTCCTTTCCTGGCACAAAAATCATCTAGCTTCTTGTTCCTAAATTCTCCACCATTATCACTCCTAAGCATCTTAACCTCATTGCCAGACCTTTTCTCAATTTGAGTGATAAATTCAATAAGAACATCAGCTGTGTCACTCTTCATAGCTAGAAAGAATGTCCAAGTAAACCTAGAAAAGTCATCAGTTACAACAAAACAATATGACTTGCCATTCAAACTCTCTATATTTGTTGGACCAAAGAGGTCCATGTGAAGCATATGAAGAGGTCTGGAACTAGTATGCACCTGCTTGGACTTGAATGAGACCTTGTGCTGCTTGCCTTTAAGACATGCAACACAAGAGTGGTCATTGTGGAAGGCCTTCTCAGGCAAACCATCAACTAAACCAAGCCTCACAAGTCTATTTATATTTTTAAAATTTATGTGCCCTAGTCTCCTGTGCCACAAATTACTTTCATCTACTGAGGCCTTAGCATAAAAACAAGACATATTTGTATTCACTTTAATCCCATTTAAATTTACATTATATATGTCCTTATGCCTAGGTGTTCTATACTCAATGTATTTCTCATCAGGGATCTTAAAATCCTTGCTTAACACCAAACACTCAGTATCAGTGAAAAGAACCTTATTTTTGTAATCACAAACTTGTGATACACTAAACAGATTATAATCCAGTTCTTTTACCAGGAAGACGTTTTCAAAACGTAGATTATTGGTGAGAAGGGTTCCTTTGCCTGTAATGGTGCCATAGCCCCCTCCAAAGTATACCTTATCACCATCTTTAATAGGAGTGAAGTTCGTCAGATAGTCTTCCTTTCCTGTCATGTGCCTTGAGCATCCACTATCCCAATATCCATAATCATTGATCTGTCTCTGAATGCCCTGCACATAAAGAAAACAAATTAGTTTTCTTTGGGAACCCAAGTCTCAGAAGACTTGGATTCATCTGGTTGTTCAATAAGAACAGACTTAGTTCTCACAACAACCCCATTCTCATCCCTTTTAGGATGAAATACCCAGTTAACCCCAATAGGTTTTGTAATGACCTTTGAAATGTAATTAAACCTATTGCAAGTCATTGAAATTCCATTATTATTAGGGTTTTGATCTTTCTTGGGTCTCAATGTTAAGCTTGAAGAAGCTTTTGACCTCTTTCCTTGTGGCTGCAAATATTTAGGTCTGGTCACGTTTCTGTCAGCGTTGAATTTTGTCCTGTCAACGCTGAAGTTACCCTTGTCAGCGTTGAACCTAGGGTTTGCTACAGGAAACCATTGCCTATTTGACCAGGTGTTTGTCTTTTGAAAAGGTCTTTGTCCATGAGTGTTAGACCTTCTAGAAAAGAATGGGGCAGGTCTAATCACTTGTGGACTTTGCTGCACACAAGGTTTGGGTCTGACAACGTTTGACTTCCTAACAACGTTGACTTTCTTCCTATCAGCGCTGAAATTATTCCTATCAGCGCTGGCTTTGGGAGCGTTGACACACTTGTATGCCAAATGTGAAAAGCTACCATAAGTGTAACAGGCTTTCTTAGACACACTCTTAGGTCTAGAAGAGAAGAAACATGTTCCATGATTGTGAACTTGGCTCTTGGGTGACCTATTATTCCTATACATCTCTGCATATTTAATGGTAGGTCTTCTAACAGTGTTTGAGCCTAGGTCAACAGCTTTACCAGTAACTGGGTGAGTAACCTTAATGGGTGGTGATTCATTGGGACTTTCACATAGCAAACCCCCTTTAACAAATAAGGTAGGGTTAGCTTTCTTCCACTTATTTAGGTCAGTCAGTTTTTGTTGATACTCTTCAACTGGAGTGACAACTCTTGGTGGAGGAGAGAATTCCTCTTCTTGGCATTCTGGTATACTAGTCCAAGACAAATCCTTTCTAAGGACACCATAGAAGTCACCAGCTGGTGGTGGAACCAGAGAGTAATCATTCATCCCAATCCCAGTCATGTCCTTAGGATCCCTTTGTTTAGCTACACAGTCTCCTAGGGTTTGGGTGGCTCTATCAAATCTTTGAATCTTGAGGTCAACATTATCCTTATTCTTAATGGCCTCATCTAACTTAGCCTGTAGGTCTCTATTGACCTTTGTCATGATATTTCTAATATCCATACTACCCTCTAGCTCATGTTTTAAGATATTTATCTTATCTTTTAAATCAAATTCCATTTTCTTGTATTCAGAAACAGTTTTCTCAGTTTCAGTAAGAGCTAGTTGGTAATTGGACAATTTACACCTTTCAGTGCTCATATCATCTTTTAGTTTTAACACCTCTTTGTTAAGTCTATCAGTGTTTAACCTACAACCTTTGCTACAAAAAGCATCATCATATACCTCATTATCAGATGAAGAGGAGGAGTGTGCCATGAGAGCATATTCAACATGCTCTTCTTCTTCAATATCAGCAATCAAAGCTTTGTCCTCTTCAGCATTCTTAGCCAGATAGCTCCAATCCCATCCAGTACCATCAATTCCTTGAACTGCAACCATGGCTTTGGAATCTTGAGCTTTAACAACCTGACTTGAGGGTTTACCAGCATCAGATCTTCTAGGAGATCTGCATTCCCTCATGAAGTGTCCCATACGATGACAGTTGTAGCATTCAACTTTGGATTTATCAAATCCAGCAGTGTCTTTAGCATTGAAGGTCATCTTCTTCTTGAACCTTCTATTCCACCTATTTGCTCTTATACTAGCAAGAGCCATGTTCCATTTGATGTCCATCTCTTCCAAGTGCTCATCACTTATCTGCTCAAGGTCCTCATATGTAATCACTGAACCATTGGGCAAAGAAGCAATGTAAGCACACATAGTATCCAAATCCAAACCAGCAGGTTTAACTCTTGGGGAGTCATTCATGAATGTGTCAGCGTCTGAAAAGGAGACGTTGACAGGACTTGTTCCAGCGCTGACAAATGATGATCCAGTTACTGGATGCATAAAAGAGTCCTTCTGATTGAATTGACCTTCACTATGAGAGAAGAAGGACATGTTGCTGGTGCTAGGTTTGCTTCCATGTGCTGAAAGAGTTTCATCTTCCAATAGTCTTAGTTTGTTGTAGATGTCATCAAACGAGGAGCTTTTGTAAGTATTATTGGCAAGAATAGATCTTGCCACAATTTTCCATGCCTCACCAAGACTTTTAAGAAAGGTAGCATTGGTGTCAACATCACCAACTTGTGTCCCCATGAAGGACAACTTGCTTGTGATGTCAAGCAATCTGCTTCTCACACTACTCAGTTTCTCATTGGGTTGAGCTTTGAAGACAGCATAATCATGCAGAAGTTGCTTTTTCTTTTCTTCCTTAGTGTCTGCATTGCCACCATATGCAACTTCAAGTGCTTCCCAAAGATCCTTAGCAGATTCATAGCCTCTATATTTGTGCTGGTTTTCTTGTCCCAAAGAGACTTTCAGAATATTTAGGGCTTTCATGTCAACCCTTTTCTTTGCAATATCTTCAGCACCTACAGCTCTACCATCTCCAGGTTTTTCTTTCTTATCTTCATCAGGGCATCCTTCAACATCTGATCTTTGAGTAATGGCATCAAGAATCTTTTGAGCCTTATTGAATGAGTTTCCATATTCAATAATCTCCCAGAGTGTATAGTCATAGATCCCCAGATATTGTTCAAAGTTGAACTTCCATAAGTCAAAGTTGGTTGCATCAAGCATGGGAATCCTGATGTTTGGTAAGGGTGAATTGGAGGTGGTTATTGCTTCAGACATGATGTTGTTAGGGTTTTGGTGTTTTTAGGGTTTCTGAGAAAATTAGGGTTTTGGTGTTCGTGTATCGTTCTGGTGTTCTTCAAAGATCAAAAGTTCCTCAACAAGCTCTGATACCACTTGTTGATCCCAAACTTAGATCGATTAGCTTTGTGTATACGAGATTAGATCAAGTATAACACGTAGAGAAACCTTTGTTATATGCTTTGTGAATCTAAGTGTTATGCGGAAATTAACACTTAAACAAGAACACAAGATGTAAACAAAACTTTCACTTTGATTATGAATGTCGAACTTGCTTACAATGAAAGATGTTTACGAATGAAAACTTATATAAAACTTGATATTGAACATTAACCTAAAGACCTTCTTTTATAGACTAAGAAGCCTTGTACAATAAGCTACGTATCAACTATTCTAGGTAAAGATAAACATAGAAAATACATTGTCGTTTCTATCCTTACTAGAAGTGTTCTAGAATATAATAAACGTGTAGCTTATATCTTCCATCAGTGCTTGTCTTCAATCTGTCAACGCTTGACTTTAACTTGTCAACGCTTGAGCTGTCAGCGCTTGCTTTGTTCCTGTCAACGCTTGATTTGTTCTTGTCAGCGTTCAAGTGATCTGGCCTTAATTTATTCCCAACATGCAAAAGATACAGTGGTTCTTGGTTGGTGTCTTCTGCTTTAGGTTTGTAAGATTTCTTGGTGCTTTTCCCCAAAGAACACGCGGAACATAAATGATCCTTGTCGAACTTAAGTTTTAGAAGACCACGAAAAAGTTCGTTTTTAGCCAAATGGTTAATAGCATCAAAGTTAAGATGAGATAACCGTCGATGCCATAACCATGACTTGGTCTTAGATGCTTTGGAGAGCAGTCAAACAGGAGAGGCGGCCATCATGTTTTGAATAGACAATGTATATAGATTATCCCCTCGAGAACCCTTTAACAAATCATTTCCTGCGAGATCGCGAATGAAGAAAGTATGTTGTCGAAAGGCCACTTCAAGATTTGAATCGCAAAATTGTCCCACTGAAAATAGATTGTGACCAAGTCCCTCCACATAATAAACCCTTGAAATCGTAACATTCCCAATTTGGTATTCACCATAACCCATAATCTTTGCTATATGGTTGTTGCCGAATTTAACCGTTCCTAGAAACTTGCTGACGAAATTTCTGAGCATCGAGCGGTCTCCGGTCATATGCTTTGAGCATCCAGAGTCCAAGTACCAAAGGATGATTTGGACCACCTGAAAATATCACCAGACAAGGACGATGTATCGGAATCTAGTAGTTCCTCTGTGTTAGCAGGTACAGATACAATTATCTTAGATTTAACTGAAGAATTCTTAGGCTTCCATATTTGCTTCCTAAATGCCGGCTTAGATTCTAGTTGTCTAAGATCCTGAGGTACTTCTTCACTGGTAGGCACAATAGTGGGGGCAGACCTAGTTAAAGGGCGCTTTTTTCATTTCTTAGTGCTAGTGTTCCTATTTAAAGGACGCTGAGACCTAACTTCCGTAGATGTGATCCTAGTTAAAGGGCACGTAGTTCCATTAGCAGTGAAGGTCCTACCAGTGGGTTTCCATTGCCAACCAACTTGGGTAAATTTCTTCCCCGTTGGAATCCATTCAATATTGTTCCTAATAGCATATATTTCATTCACGTAATCAACAAGGCATAAATCATGACGCTGAGAAAACATGCATTCATTACAATTCCAACATCTCAAATTAGAATTCACATTTTGCTTAGGTTGCTGCACAAGCGCAGGGCCTTTAGTCTTAGTTACATGATTCTTTTTATTCAAATTTGAAATAACATTCCTAGGATGAACTTCTACTTTCTTCTTCGCAGTCCTACTAGTGGAAGGCTTGATCCTATTCTTCTTGTCTTGAGATCCTTTAGCCTTAATAGAAACAATTACTCCTGTAGAAGCCATAGGAACATTAGTGACAGATTTTGATGTAGCCTTGATGGGTGTGTTTAAAATAGGCTTAGATCCTGGATTCTTATTGAATGGAGTAATGGCAATAGTGGTGGTTTGCTGTTTGGGGGGTACAGATATCGGTTGCTCAATGTATTCTAAGTTTGCTAAACAATCCTGAACTCGATCCACATATAAGAAAAGCTCATATAGAAGATGACTTGTGGGATCTAGTTCACGCATTTCATCAACGATCTCTCTAGCAAGATCAGCATGTTCTAAGGCATTTTTCATGTATGTGGCAAACTTAGTTGGACTATTCTTAAATTTTGGATCCCGATATAGCACACGTGGGTTTGGTTTGGGAGCACTAGAGGTCGAAGAAGAGATGGTGGCTAGATTATCAACAACTTCTTGTCCTTTGAGTTGAAGTGTCTCCTTTAATTCAACCAAAACCATGTTTTTGTCTATGAGTTGAATGTTTAAGTCAGAGATTTCCTCGCACTTACGGTTCAATTGGTCAACGAGTGACTTTTGCTCTGCCGCATTAAAAGCAAAGCGATCTTCTAATGAACCATAAATTTGTGAAAAACCCTGCTTTACTTTATCAAACTCCCCTAGCATAGAAGTAATTCTATCTTCTAGGGCATGATTTTTAATCTCTGCAGCCTCTAGTTCCAATTTCTCTGCTACTGATTCTCTCTTAAGTCTCATAATTTCTTCCTCGAGAGCCTGAACAACCTGAATCATCTTGTCACTCGTCTCCACGGAGTTTTCACAATCAATTGTTTTTGAAAGAGTTTCAGTTTTAGATTGATTCTCAATTTCAAGAGATATACAATGTCTTTGAAGCTCATTAAACCGTTTTGAAAGTGTGTCATAAGAATCTTGAAGCTTTAAAAACTCAGCGTTGGATTCATGACAAGAATGATTATCTACTTTAATCACAGGCTCAACAATATTCACAGATTCATGCACATCATCACAAATATTCACAGTAGATGAAATTTCATGAGTATATTTAACAGTAACAACTTGCATCACTTCGAGAGACACCATATGTTCTAAAAATGGTCATATTCGGATAAAATCTTTTCTTTTCAATTAAATGTTGTTCATAAGCATCATCCATTTCATATAAAACTTTTTGAACTTCACCAATTTCAAAACTTAGATTACACGCTAGATCATAGACTCCTTGTTTAATATGGTCTACAAACGGAACGATCTCTTTCTCAAACACCGTTTTCATGTGTTCGAACGACCATTCTCCAGCGGTGAGAGCCGTTGAAGTCGTACATTCCAGAATGACCTTGTCAAACTCGGTAAGGTATCGCTCAATCTCTTACAAGCTGAGCTTTACCGTACTAACCGGTGGAAGATTCTTAGGAATTTCCTTCGGTTGGTCCGAGTTAACGAGTGTAGGAATTATACTAAGGCATTCTCTAGTAGGCATGAAAGTGGATGTTTGGATAGTTCTCTTTTGCATATTAAATCGAGTTCTAAGATCTATTGTAGCATTTTTTGCATTCATTTGAGCATAATCATATTCAGGATATGTAGGAAGTAATTTTAACCGCTTCTCTTCATATGGTGTCATACTCTCAGAATCATTCAAGAACACAATCGGATCTAATACCAATCCTAACTTGGTGGCATCATAAAGTCGTGGGTTGTGGTTAAATGCTTGCTTTGCATACCCCGGGTTAGGTGGTAGGTCTGTTAGACGCGATAGATTAAACTCTTGAAATGAAGAATGAAACAAGTGTACTAAATGTGAAGCAGAGTATAATTTTAAAAGCAAGATTTTAGTCTTTTTAACTCTCTCAGACGTCTTAATTTCCGTTTCAACTCTTTTAGACTCGAGTATTTCGAAATCCTTTTGTATTTTTTGAAAATTATTAACGACTGACTCTTTTTCTTTAAGTTCATTTGAAAGATTTGCCCTTAAACTCTCAATTTCTAGCAGATTGTCCATTTGAACTTTTCTAAACCTATCAAATTCAGGATTGGTTAAGGTGGTGGACACAAGAGTCAATTCCAAGGTTTTAACCTTTTCCTTATGCAAAGCAAGCTCGGCAGATAAAGTCTGATTAACATTAAGGGTTTCAAGGACCGCGTTATTCATTTGGCTAAGCAAAGATGCCGGGACCATAACCAAATCAGGTTGAGCAGACGAATTGGTAGTCGTAATAGCTCCCAGTTGTGGTTCACTCAAAGTCTGAGGACTTTCACTGATATTGCTATCATTGTTTGTCTCATCGATTGAGTTACTAACCACCAGAGGCTGTTCCGAATACTCGGACATTTGCTCAACTTGATAAGGTACAATACTAGTATCTGTAGCAGTATGTGGTACCTCAGAAATTGTATCAGTTCCATAGAGTGAGAGATTTGCCATGAGAGCTGCTTTGGCGGTATTGAGATCATCACAATCAGAATCGTATGCATCCAAATCATCACATTGATATGCAGCATTGTTGGTGATGACTGTTGTGAGACCGTCAGTTTCCGCTACTCCCGGATCTGCAAGGAATGCCAATTCTTCTTCATCAAGCTCACGACCTTGGGCTTGAGCATTCACCAGGTAGATCTTCTCCTGAAACCATGTGCCGTCCCTTTTCCTCTTAGGCTGCTTGCACTCTCGGGCCATGTGCCCTTCCCCTTTGCAGTTGTAGCAAATAAACACCTTCATTTTACCAGTGCTGTTTGCTCTTGTAGCAGTAGTATTGGATGAACGTGCACCAGCAGTAGACGAATTAGATCTCCCTTGAAGTGGTTGCACCATGACTCTTCCGTCCTGAATTGTTGCCTGTTGTCGAGAGTTAGACGAGTTCCTTAACTGATTGTTAGTTGTTGCTGGACCTCTGTAACCTCGTTTGTTCAATGTTTGACTTAAATAAGCAGACATCTGAGCAAGGATATCAGTAGGGCTATCTCCTTGTCTAAATTCAGGGACAGGGATGTCATCTTCACAGTAGGATGCTGGTGCTGCTTGAGCTACAATCTGATTGGATGGAGCACTGACTTGTTATAAGTAATGAGGTTGATGAGCCTCAAGTTGTGGATAGGTACAAGAAAGGTTTGTTGGGGGTTGATACGGTAAATACTGGTGTGAAGCATAAGGTAATAGATGTGAATCTCCTTGTGATGATGATGTTGCTGGTTGGTGATAAGATGTAGGCGGCGGTGGCAGAATCGAGTACTGTGGGAAGCTTGGTGTTTGATACACAGGTTGATATGAAGATTTGTGTCCTAAAGCAAGCTGGTAGGATGGTTTGCCAATAATGCCATTGGTTCATGATAAGATCCCTGAGAGATTCGGTTTTGAATCACATGCTTCTCGTGTTGTTGTAAGAAAGCATAGAGTTGATCTAAATTGGACTTGTGTAAATCGCGAATCATCTTGACATCAGTTACATATTGACTCCATTCAGGGGGTAATGTGTTCAAAAACTTGGTGTTTAATTGAAACTGTTCAATCCTTAGATTATAGACATTCATGTCATTCATCAAAGTGGTAAAACGCCAGTAAAAATCATGAAGAGTCTCCCCTGGAAGGTATGTGAACCTATCAAACAAATCATACAGTTGACACTCTCGTTCCTACTTAGTGAGAGATGTCCCTTGTAACAAAACCGCAAGTCGATCCCAAAGTTTCTTTGCCACTGTGTGTTCACTTACCATTCGAAAGATATCGGGTGGAAGGGCTTGAAGAATTGTCTGAACAACCCTTTCATCGGCATCTGCAATGTTTTTGTTGGCATCGGTTAACTCATGATACTCTCTTGCCCTTGTCACATTGTTGACGGTAACCTCTCCCCAATCTAATGGTCCTTTATCAATTGATTGAAGCATAAGTCGACCATTTTGTTTGCCCATGATGTACGTTCTCATGCGACCTTGCCATGCTTCAAACAAATCTTTGATGAGCAAAGGTGGGCGAGTATCGGTATCCGAAATGATCGAGATATCGGTAAGTGAAGTCATGGTTGGCATATACGAATGATGATTCATTGTTGAAACACTTGATTGAAAAAGATTATCTTTTGATCGTTCAATGAAGTAAGGATGTGAAAAATGGTGTTGTCGTTTAGTGTGTTGATGTATCAGTATTGAAATCCACTAAGAATCCTAGAAAAATATTCTAAATAAAACCAATCACTTATCTTCGGAATAATCCCCTATCTTCGGAATAACCTTATCTTCGGAATAACCTTGATTTTCAGAAAAATATGAATCTTCGGAATAATTGATTTTCAGAGAAATCTTCGGATAATCTTCGGAATACTTGGGTTTTCAGAAAAAATGGATCTTCGGAATAAGTGATTTTTCAGAGAAATCTTTAGTGAAATCTTCGGAATAAGTGATTTTCTGAGAAATCTTCAGAAAAGAGGATTTTCATAACTTTCTTCGGAATAAATAGGATTTCAGAACTTTCTTCGGAATAAATGGCTTTTCAGAACTTTCTTCGGAATAAATAGGATTTCAGAACTTTCTTCGGAAAAAATGGGATTTCAGAACTTTCTTCGGAATATGTGGATTTTCAGAAATTTCTTCGGAATTTGGGGGTTTTCAGAAATATCTTCGGAATAAATGGTTTTTCTGAACTTTCTTCGGAATTGGTGTGTTTTCAGAAACTTCTTCGGAATAACTGGTGTTTTATAGTTTCGTCGGAAGAAATGGACTTTTCAGAAAACTCTTCGGAAAAATGAACTTTTCAGATATTTAGAAACCCTTTTCCGAAATAACAAAATTTCGGAATAACAAACCCTTTTCCGAAATTCTTTGTACGAATGGATATACAGTAACTTAAAATTAGCTAAAAATACCCAAAAACACGAAAAACTTTTGTGATTTCTACCAAGATAATCAAACCGTATGTTTTGTTTACCACTTTAAACCATAAAATCACAAAACTTTTCAAGATTTGAGATGGATTATCCTAAAACACCCACTAACCCAAACAAACACTAAACAACACGAATCAACATACCTTAAATCATCCCATGCTCTTGATACCAATTGTAGAACAATGATAATCTATAATCTAATCAAGAGGGTTGTTGTTAATCTAGAGAGAGAAACAAGAGAGAGAAACAAGAGAAACTTTATTAATGTGTGTAAAATGAGTAAACAACCAACACCCCTTTCCATGGTGGAAAGGGGTTTATATACCCAAGTCCTTAAGTGGACTTGGGCCTCCGGCCCATGAACATGCTCATGGGTCGGGCTAAACATAAGAATAACTTAAACAATACTACGAGCCTATAACTATATAGTTGGAGTGACCGAGACTTTTTTTAATACATAAAACGTATTTCTAACAAGCCATTGTTGTAAGATTCATTGCCTGTTTACGAAGATTGCGTCAAGAACTGATACTTCACATGTGATGTCTTTACATCTACCTGGTAGGATAATTATGGGTTTGAGAAGAAATGGTTGTGAATGGTTTACATTCGTAGTTTGAGGTAAATAATACTTCACAAATTGCAGGCTTCATAAACAGTTGTAGTTTAAGGTAAAGTAATACGTCAAAATTTTCTTATTTGAGGTGATAGTATTTAAATATTATCAACTTTAAAGGGACTTATAAATGTCTACACATCTTTTCACAGAAAGAAGATACGAGGCATGAAACATGAGGCGTGAGATCAAATTGATTTCAACATGCATAAAAAGATTATAAAGAAGTGAATCAAATAACACACCTATTTATACCAATGAGGCTACAAACCTGCTGCACTTTGGAGAGACGTTGATAACTGATGTCAAGACTTCTACACCAGCAAGTGTAGAAAACAAATTCCAAACACAGTCAACACGCTTTATTTTGAATTCTCCCACATGAACATGCCAAAAGAATGATGATAACAATTTTCCATGACAATACTCCTTGAAGAATGTAAGAAGCTAGTGTAGAATATACATGAAACATTGAGCCTTCAGATACTCATTTGGCTTAAATTGAAATTGCATCTTCAACTACAAAATTAAATCAATATTTTAGATTTAATAGAAAGAGAAATAACAAATCAATATATGAGTTGCATAAAATCTTAGAATGCAGATCAGGTAAACATGATGAGTTGCAACAAATCTTAGAATGCAGATCACGTAAGCATGTTTTATACTTGCAATCTTCACATAGTACAGGACAACGCTTAGCGAACATCTCCTCTGTTATATTTTTATCTTTATCGCCATAACCTACAATAAAGCAGCTTAACCTATCATAGGGGCTATTAGGAAAGTGTGTTATATAGGGCACCATCAGGTCATCATCTAACATATCATCAGTTAAGAGTATTATGAGTATGCGTTTCAAATTTAATCAGTTATTTTTCGAAAATGAAATCTACTCATATCGGTTTGGATAAAGGGATTTGATTGACTTTCAAAAGTCAAATGCTACTCTTTTTATGGATAGAAATAGGCGTTTAAAGGGATTAAAAAACCAGGAAGCAATAGTACAATTTGTAGTCACAATGATAGCTGACATATTCGTTGAAGTGATTTCCCATGTCAAATCCTCTTTGACAATATCCATATCTGCATGTTGTGAACCAAAGTGTGAAAGTAAACAGAACTTATGGAGTTCATGTTAATGGAATTAACAAATACCTGTGTTCTGCTACTAAAGGAGGTTAATGCAAAGGTCTTAGTAAGAGTTTGATACTATTGGCCAGTGGCAACAATTCAAATTGGTGTGAAATGCTCTGTGTAGAATTGGACAAAAATGTTTACATGTCAACCCACAAAACCCTTACAAAACATTAACCGATTGATCTGAACCTGTTTTGCTACCTCTGTTATATTGTGTGGAATAGAGCTAAAAGGTGCAGATGTGACATGTAAAATAACAAATCTGTCAAGTATAGGATAAACAATCTGGGTATTCACAATAAAAATAATTATAGTTGATGTATCGTATATTCCACCTTTCATAGTGTTGACTGATAAATGTATATAAATAACCATCCTGAGATGTCTATTGCATACCTTAGTTTCTTGTGTTGTATGAACGTCTTTAGCTCTCTTCAAGCTATCTTTGAATACATTGTCTCAAATATCTCAACGAAACTAAATTAACTTCATAAGGAACCATTTCCCTTACGACGGTCTTAACTCCATCTTCATACTCCAAAGTGTTCAAGTACCATATTAACCAATACTTTTTTGAGATTATATGCCATTTGAAGAACAACATGGCCTCATTGGAGATCACGGAGTTAGCTGTCAAAAAATTGCGTCAACATATCTTCATTTTCAAACTTGAGCAACTACTATAACAATCGACATATACATTTCACAGAAAAGGTCCAGAATTTTATTTGTCGATTGAGTTAAACTTTGACTCAGAAAGTGAAGATCTTTATTGTCATTGCAAATTTTTTCCAACTAATTAGAAATATCTGAGTATATGTAAATCTATACCAGAAACCTGTGGGTGATTCAAGAAGCTAAAATACGTTATGCAAATATCTGACAACATGTTTGATAGATCATCAAAACGGAATGGTTTAAACATTTTAGTTTCTATTAGCAGTTCCACAACTGGAACATCAGGTTTTGATCGCTCTAATTGGACAACAACTGTATAGTACTATGTAGATCAGATGTGTGTGACCTACCAGAAATCATAAAAATGCTTTGTGGGTTGTACTATGCGCATAAATAATTAATACGTATCTTTGGGCGTGACATACCTGATCAGCATGATGTTTTTTAACAAATACCTTATACAGAGTATATTTTAAAATTAGCCTTTTTATTAACGCGTCTGCTAATCGAAGATAAGTTAAGGCTTCCATTTTTAATTTTGGTGGTCTGTTTTGCTGACACCATTTGGCCTTCAAGTTCATTTTCACCTGCCATATAAACTTCCTCTCTTTTCACACTGAAATAAGCACCTGTGATGGTGTTGCTGGTGTAGTTTCGGGTGAGCTTACTGTGGTGAAGACGCCGGGTTTAGTAATTATATGATGTAGCATTTTAGAGAAAACATATAAATGATAGTTGCGTTTACCTGTTTTTTTAGTGGCCAATTACATCACGTGTAGAGATTTGTTCAGAGGCATGCTTGTGGGAGTGAGAAGTGGTGGAGGCAATTGTTTGGGCGGTGTTGATGTTGTTGTTGTTTCTGCAAAACCGGTGTATGTTAGAAGTTGGTCGTTGGTAGCTAACTTTGTGTGGAGCTTTGCTTTCAAAGCTTTCGTACCTGGAATCAGATAGGATGATCTTGCTAATGCTGACAGGCCTGCAAAAGTAGTGGATAACAGAGTTTAGGAGAAGCTGATTCAGAATTAGAATAAGTATCTTGCAGAAGTTTTTTGCTTGTAGGTGTCTTCGATGATTCACTATGCCTGTTTTCATCAATTTTTTTTTGTGGAGCTATTTTTTTTGAATGAAATTAAATGATATAGTTTGGGTTACTTGTTATTTTTTCTTCTGGTATGGATCCTATAATATTGTTGATATTTACATATTGTAATCTTGTTAAATAATTTCAGACTTACTTTAACAGATTAGAGAGGACACGGTGACACGCTGTGCAATAGTCACAAAGCTGGTTTCTTGCTTGCACACGAAGGATGCTACAGAAGAGGCACTACAAAAATGGCTCAAAAAGGTGACTTGGCTGTACAAATAGGTGTATTGCTAGTAGAAGAATATAAAGACTATATTAGTTAATACCGTCCTGTATATATGTGCTCCCTTACACCAAGAATGGTAGCTGGACGAATACCATGGTCATTGTGGAATTCTTGAAGAAGGTTTCTCATCTTTAAAGTTTCCTCGAAATAATTTTCCTGAAGAATCAGCGGATAGAAGCTGAAATTACTTGAGCGCAAATTAAGATACTCAACACGTAAGCGCTCTATAGTGTGAATCTTGGACACACCAATTCCCAAGAAAAGAGAGATGGCATAATGAGTAAGTCATAAAGTTCGAATATATATGGGTAATATTTGTACATTTCAATAAATCTATGTAAACTTCTTTTTTAGTTATAAATGAATACTTTATAAATGTTTTAGATACGATTACAGATATTTCAAAAATAATTTAATCTTTTGAATAAATAGATTTAGGAGGTTATACCATGTATGCAATAAAGATTTATGTGATGATCTCCAAAGTCAATGGCCGTAGAAGCGGCAATTCTGACCCATCTACTTATGAGTGGGTGTGGGTCGATTTGGTAATACCTGATTCAAGTCAACGGTCTAGACAACATTTCCACGCACACAGTCGATCCTCTTCACCACAGTCAATTCACAGTCAATCCAGTAAGCTCAACACGAACACGAGCACTGGGGGTTCATTCAATTGACCGTACACAAGAACACACTTGCTCTCACTCTAGATACATGAAAAAAGCACAAAATGAGCAATGAGGTAACATGATATAAAAAGTTTAACTATATTTTAAGTAGAAATCATATAAAACACTTGCCTGCTAGTCACCTAGCTTAATGACGCCACTCTCCATCATATCTTTGTAAATCATTAACTTCACGGATATCCTAAAGCTTCTCAAATTTGTAGTAACAATACCGAGACACATCAAGCACAAGATTTTTTCAGAATGAGCCGTATAAGAACAAACTTAAAAATATATTTATAAGAGAATGAATACCAGATATCGACTTCTAATTTAGTAGCTCCCATGTGTAGTCTCTTGTATGTGAGTTTGCAACGAGCAGCTACGGCTCGTAGACCCGCCTCGATGAGAAAACTACATGCCTTAGCCATTCGACACCAGATGGTAATGTTCAGAACCACCATCTTCCTCTGACCAGGATCTCGAGGTCATAGTTTCTTCATTATACAATTGTTGATGTTGACTCTACAGCTTATCGTCACCTATCTTATATCAAAATATTCCGCAGGCAGCTAAAGGAACAACCATTAGATGGCAGAGGAATCAAACAACCCCTGAAAAGAGCAACGAATTTTTAGAACTCACAATTCATATGGTAAAATCCCTTGGCCCTCCTTCATTCTAGTGACATAGTCCTTCAAATTGGTCATCTCGTCACCACTCATGGTTGAATGGTATCGATGCAACTCAGCGAGCTTGGTCTTGTTTTGTGAATCTTCATGGATGATAGGCTTAAGGTTCTTTGAGAATGCTTCAGAAATATGCATATCAATATCACAGTATGACTTCCAGATTTTGATATTTATGTAATTTAATCAAGATACAGTGATCTATACTGTTTATGGTTGAAATTAGGTGCAGTTTCTTTTGTAGCTCTTCAGGAGTGTTCTTTATCAACATATTAAAAGTACATCAGTTCTGTAACTCGTAGGATGTAATTGCATTCATAAATTGTTTAGGGGGTGTATACAATATTGTTGGGGTTGAGAGTCTCACCATTCCAGACATTGAGAAGATTATTCATACTTCTTGTTCGAGACTTCGAGATAAGTATATTCATGTTTATATGGCATTTCGTTAGGTTTTTAATCTACCCCATTTGAATGTGTTTGGGCCTTCATAGTCCTTATTTCTTTTGTAATCAATCAGCATTAACATAGTAAATTTGTAACTCAGAGATGACATTACCTTTCATATTCAAAGTGGGAAATAGTAGAAGCACGTCCAAATATGATGCATATTTTGTTCTATTACATCCTATAGTAATTTTTGGTTAAACTTGATTGATGATGTCTTTGCCAGGGAGATGCTACTTAAAGGTGCAACATTGCTTTGCTCATGAATGACTAACAAAACATTTGTTCCTGAAAGTATATTTTTGATTTTTTTGTTAAGTAGTATTCTTTTTGTATATCTTATGTTTGTTTGTATGTCCTATGATTTTTCTATGTCTACGCTTTTTCTTCAGGACTTGTTTAAGGATTTAGTGAACTAAGTAAATATTAAATTTCATATAGCAACCAATTTCAATATGAAGTTAGAAAAGTAATGCAAAGTAGACACCTCAAATTTAGCCAGAATATACAGACAAGAACTGGTCTGTGGCACCTTGGCCAGATAAGAAAATTAGAAGAGTTCTAAAGCTCAACAATACCTGGGTAAAGCGGAAACTATTGTCAATAAAGAGAAGCACGTCTTGACCCTTAGCATCTCTAAGGTGTTCAGCCACAGTCAATCCAGTAAGATCAACACGAGCACATGTGGGTTCATTCATTTGACCGTACACAAGAGCACACTTGCTCTCACGCTAGATACATGAAAAAGGCACAAAATGAGCAATAAGATAACATGATATAAAGACTGTAACTATATTTTAAGTAGAAATCGTATAAAACACTTGCTTCCTTGTCACCTAGTTTAATAACACCACTCTCCACCATATCTCTGTACAAATCATTTCCTTCAAGGGTAAGTTGACTGACACCAGCAAAGACAAAGAAACTACCCGGACACAAACTAAAAGTGGTGGTCGATAAAAAGACTTGAGCAGATTAAGATGTTGTAATGTAGAAACATAAATCAACCTACCATGGGCCTTAGATCGATTCTTAATAAGCTCCATAATAAGCACAGTTTAATCGATACCAGCACCACCAAGCATACCAATATTTCCTCCTCTTTGGTATGGTTCAAGAAGATCGACAACCTATAACATTACGGAAAGAAAACAATCCATTTTAATTATCATGCCAAATTATACTTTTCTCAGAATCAGAAGACACTGCTAATCACATTATTTCATTACTAAAATTACCTTGATGCCAGTGCCATGGAACTGTTGTTCAGTCCCGAAGATCATTATTCCATCTGCCACCCAACAACTAAGACCCTTCTATTAGTGTTGAGAACCGGTTATGATGCTGCCTGGACAGGTTCTGTTGGAGAAATATTGTCTGACTGAGATTGTCTGAGTAAACGTATCCCATTAGACTTCCATGCATGTGGCTAGTTGGTAGAAAGTTTTGGTCTGCTGGTGCATCAACTGAACCCTCCAATGCCCTTAGAACTTGACCTGGACACATGGGGATGCACAAACACCAGATTTCTATATTGGGTCAATCTGGGTTAACATTAAGAGGCCAGATACGTGTAGCAATTTTATAGAAAGATCCATCATGTAATGGAGAAGCCACACGTTTTGTCAGTGGTTTTGCACTTAGCATAATATGATCATATGTGTTGTTTTCACTTAGCATAATATGATCTTCATGATTTTCCCTTGAGCCTTCATCACCAGTTGACTCACTGCGTGCACCACCTTCTGGAACATTTTCACTGTCCTCGTTGACAGAATTTGCATCAATTTCCATGCTATATTTTGCTTTAGCATTTGACCCATTATGATCACCACATGCAGCCAAATCAGCCTCATCAAGATAAAAATTATGTGATAAAACTCCCGCTTCTTTCTCAAATTTAGCAAAATTTCATTTTACACGGGTGGAGTTCTTGAGGTATCACCTTGCTGTAGAATTAAAAAGCAAAAAAATATATGAGATAATTCAATTCAAGGCATCACAGCAATGGCTATATGTTATACTTATATTCAAACCTGAGGGATGATGGAACTTCATCTATGTTGGACTTGGCTTCATGAAATTATCATGAACATTACGCGGTCTAGAAGGAGTTGTATCACGCCCTTGTAAGAATCCAAAAAACCGCTAATCAATAGCATATGATTGTGTAACATAGTTAGAGACATAATAGATGTCAAGAATGCCTCTGTGATTCAAGAAAATAACATACAACCAATGGTTCAAAAAAATAATAAGCGAACATAAAAAATGATTGCTGATTATTTTTTATTTTTGTTTGGAGAAAATCAACCGAAAATTATTAATGACGCAAACAACAAAAAAAAATAACATACAACCAAAGTTTCTTAATAGATTGGGTCAAAACAGGTATATTTATAAGGGTAAATCGTCTTTTTTAAAAGAGTAGCAGTCTTTTTTTTCTTAATATAACGATATTGTGTTTCACCCGTGTAATAGAAGTGTTTGCAAGAAGTTCATTTTTCACCTGTTAAATCACCATAACCATATAAATAAGTCTCAGGCCATTGTACCTCCACCATTTTTACTCGAGTTTCGGATATGAGACCTGTACAAAAGATCCTTCAATATCGTGATTGTAGTAAAATCCTTTAAGCAAAACTACATTCTAAACCATTTAGAATGCAAACTGTCATTTGCAGGTGACGCTCTCTCACTACGGGTACCTTCTAGCAAAATAGATACATCATACTCTGACTTTAACCAAATTATTTAATATTCCGGTTCTCTTTTATTCTACTTGTCCTCTTTCGCTTTACGTAACTCCTCTTCGGTGTTGGTTTTCATAAGTTCTAATGCCCTCTTTTCTTCAGTTTATTGGGTGACACTTTATTCTGAAACCGACAATGCATCTTTAGGTTCAGATGGATGTTCGAACATCACTCACTGTGTGGTCTAAATACAGTGTGCGGCCATCAGGTTGATGAAACTTGGTTCCAGTGGGCATATCTCCTCACTCAGGACCCACATCTACATCTATTTATCAAACTCCTTGAAACAGGTAGATACCTTTCAAACTCTTATTTCAGTTTTAAATTATTTGATGCTTTTCCCACATTCAATATATTCTGATGCTAAAGGTATGGAGTTCAAGTGTTAATTTTTTTGAAGAAGCAACTCGATTATCATTGGTAAATTTGTATGTGTATAAGGTATGGAGTTGGTACCTTTGTACAAGACTTTTAGGCCAGCATGACTGCCTATGATATAACCCATATGCACAACACATTGCACTTTATCTGACTCATTTACATTTACATCTCAAGCAAAACAACATAAGCAGAGAAGCAACACTTGCGTATGATATACGTTGAGTTATCTAAAATATATGAAGACCAACCTTCATATGTGGCCACTTTCCCAAGATGACAAATCACAATGAGGCTCCAGTGATAACTATCAAAGAAAAAGGTCGAATGCTAAAAATTCAGATTAAATGCATCAGCTGATCAGAACCTGAGAACCTTAATTAAATTATGCATAAAAGACGATTACATATGTGCTGAATTCCGAATGTCGAAAAATGTTCTTGCTAGCGTTACATTATCAAAATACATAGAATTCGGGATAGTGAATACTTTAATATTTAACACTTTAGTAATATTGTTGGATCCCACAAAGGAACCTTCAATAACTTGCGTACCCAGTTTTGACCCGTAACCTAAAAACAACATCACTATGACCTGAAAACACAACCAAAGGACCTCAGTAACAACAACCACAATGACTAAACTAAACGACCACCATGACGTAACAACTATCTGATACAATCGTTATAAACTGATACACAAAGTATCGCTAGAAACTTAATATCCCATCTTGTGTCAATTCTCATAGATAAAAAAGAGACCTGAATATCTGGTTTGATGCGTATGTAATTTTAGAGTTTGATGCGTGAAAATATGGTTTATTTTTCTTCGGGTGTTTTTAAGGATGGACTGAATATTATTCGTATTTGATGAATCGAGTGATTTGGAAGTTTTTAAATTTGATTTTGAACTTCCTATCACAACCATAGGTTTGGTCTAATGGTTGGCTGACTTGTGACGAATCAATGGACCCGTGTTCGAATCTGTCAGGGAACAAATTTTTAAAAATATTCAGAATTTCGTAAATTTTACGAAAAGAAAATAAAAAATACGAAATTTTACAAAAAATTAAATAAAAATTCGAAAAAAATTGATGACATGGATTTGATGGATGCTTATGTGGCATTTCTCTCCTGTTATATATAATGTAAAGATATATATATATATATATATATATATATATATATATATATATATATATATATATATATATATATATATATATATATATATATATATATATATATATATATATATAGGGGAGAGTTAAAATAAAAAGACTTTTTTTGGCGAGAAGGATAAGAAGGATTTTTAGCCAATCATTTAAAATCAATGGATAAGATCAATCCATATTCCTAACTAACTAACTAACTAACTAACTAACCACCAAAACACGATTTTAGAAAAGTCTTCAAAAAATTCTGAAAAAATTCCAAATGGTCGGATTTGTTGGTGCCTAAAAAAGTTGTGAATAAACGTTTTTAAATTGTGAGTTTTTTACGTTTTTCTGATGCACAAAAAACAAAATTTGATGCACAAACACGTGAATTTTGGTGTACAAAATTTTTTCATTCAAAAAATTTTCAATTTATTATAGTTTGATGCGGAATCATATTTTAAAGCAAAAAGTCAAAAGAAGTTGGGCATAAAAATGAATTCTTGATGCACAAAAAACCTAAAAAACGTAAAAGAAAACGTTTTTGTGCATCAAAATTCCGTTTTTGTGCATTAAAAAAGCGTAAAAAACTTCAAATTAAAAAAACTTTTTTCACAAAAGTTTTTTGCACCAACATACCCGATCTACTGGAATTTTTTCATAATTTTTGAAGAACTAAAAAAAAACACGTTTAGATGGTTAGTTAGTTAGTTACTTAGTTTGTTAGGATTTTGATTTAATGTCATCCATTGATTTTAAATCAATGGCTGAAAATCCTTCTTATCTTTCTCACAAAAAAAAATCTATTTATTTGATCTCTCCCCTATATATATATATATATATATATAGAGAGAGAGAGGATGGTTAATGTAAGATTTTTTTAAAATTAATAAAATAAGAACTAATACTAACCATTGGATCTATTGATTTGAGTTGGTTGATAAATATTTAGTTTAAGGGTATTTTCGTCATAATAAGCATTAACATCTTAAATGCAATATTCAATGGTTGACTGATTATTTTTTTCATGTCGTCACATTGTAGTTTTTTTAACAGGTCACATTGTAGTTAATATAGTACATTACTGTGTAGTTCATATATGGTACATGAATTTGCATTTATGGTACATGAATGTAAACAAAAACAAATGATGCACATTAACAACTATTTACGTATTTTTTGTATATGATACAAGAATTTGCATTTATGGTACATGAATTTGCATTTATGATACATGAATTTAAACAAAAACAAATGATACACAAAAACAAATGATACACATCAACATAGACTATGTACGTACATTGATACACTTTTACGATTTACGGGTGATGCTCTTATAAGTTTTTTATTATATTTTGCAAAATTATGTACATACATTGATACACTTCTAGCATTATATAAATGATATTTTATACATAAATCACAAAGCCAACCGATACATACAAAATCAACTTTTTATTTTTAGCAAAACATATAAAACCAACTGATACATAACCTATCCATAGCCTACATATAAAATTTGATAAAATTCTATTGATAGATCAAGGACACAATTTTAAAGTTAACTGATACATTAAATTACGAAAAGAACTGGTACATTATATCACTACAAAACTGATACATCGAGTAGCACATTCCGGTACACCATATATATCATGGTTTTGTGTATCGCCTACTACACCAGATTTAGCATTAAGCGGGCGGTATGGAGAACTCTGGAAATAACGGCGGCGTAACGAACTTCGGTAAATGCAGCGATGCAACAATAGCAAGTTCAACCAGGGGCGTGAAATTAGATACAGGCAAGGATGGCAACGACGACGAAAATTTCCGGCGACTTAGATCTGAATAATTGTAGATTTACAACAAAACAAGGACATATTAAGAGAAATAGAGAAGGGAGAGTAGTAACTAGCATTTGATTTCTTTATATGTGAATAACATATACAAATGATATGTATACAAAGCACACTAGTATATGATTTTTCATATATATAAAAAATTCCATCTTTATAAAAGAATATCAGTATATATGAATGAGGCTTATGTCAATTCGTTTCAGGTGATATCTACCGTGAGGTCGCCGGAAAATAACAAGTTGAGGGAAGAGTGCTTTAATGGAGGAGACATGGAAGGAAAGAGAATGCGATGCTAATAGTTTTAGGGTCAAATGATATTCATGGTTAGATATATAAAATGTCGATACTACCCTTTTGGTTACAAAATTTATTTTGCAGATATTTAATTGTCAAAGTCCACTTGTCATTCCATCATAGGGTTCTTATTTTTGTAATCTTAAAAAGTTCTTACTTGATCCAAAATCTATATATATATATATATATATATATATATATATATATATATATATATATATATATATATATATATATATATATATAGAGAGAGAGAGAGAGAGAGAGAGAGAGAGAGAGAAGGAGAGAGAGATTTAGGTTAATGTGGTGTAAGCCTTTAAAATTGTTAAAGTTAGAAGCATTTTAAGCCATTGGATGTATTATTTTGTGTAAGATTAACTAGAAGCTTGATTAATGGCATTTGTGTAATAAATTTTAACTAAAAGGGTATTATGTACCATTGCAAATAAAATGAAAAACTAGTGCTAGTGTATATTAATGACCCGGTGTTTATTATTCATACCCGTTTCTAAGTTTCCATCATTTTTGCATTTTACTTTTTTTTCTAAATCACCAAATTTGACCTAGAAAAAAGCATCACAAATCAAATTGGATATGATTTTAGAAGTGTAGTAGCTAATCTTGATAATTATTAGAAACAATCTCATCATTGTTGATACATTCCTTTCTAAATCATATAAAAAAGATCTTTATTAGGCTATAATTAGGGTACGTGATACATGAATCTGCGTGATAATTTATGTTTTTATTCATTGTTGTAATGATACTCAAAGCATACACTAACTTTGAATTTTGATCGAATAGTAAGAAGAAGTAGCAGGGTGAATAATATAGGGAGGCAATTGACCTAACCAATGGTCAAGATGATGATTTTGAACAAGGTATACAATTGACCTAACCAATGTTGTTAAAACTCAATAATTTTTATTAAGAATGTGTGAATTTTTTGTTAAATGGTTAAACAGGTTGCGTGTTGAAAAATAGAATGTATCAGTTGTTTAACGCAAAGGATGTATCAGTATTAAACAGTAAGAAACATAGAGTGTGTTTTCGATTAGGTACGATTTTTGTTTGAAAGAGTAGTAATCTATATGTATCAGACCAACTACAAAATAGTCTAGTTAAGAACAAAGTGAAAGTTTCAGTCGGATTTTAGTATCCAAAATATTACTAATATTTTGCTGTAACCCACCAAATTTTGGAAGCTTTTATAGTGTTTATATATCAGAATCATAAGCCCACACGTCCTGTTTACGCATGTGTTGCAAATACTTGCAATGTATCAAAATTACGACTGGTATTACATTTAGAATGTGTGTTTGTGTTTTTCGACAAGAAAATGGTAGTACACTTATAATTACGTTGATTAAGTCAAGGTATGTTTTGGGTGTAACACTATTAAATTATTAGTATCAGTAGTAGGCATTTTTCATTAGTATACTGTATCTATAATATGGTCTGATATAATTTGTTGGATAGATTTTAACTAACAGTATTAAGACAACATGAAATAGTCAAGTAAAGACCAACCTAATAGTATCAACTGATGTTTAGTATAGAACAATTATTACACAGATTATTTCCCTCATAATATTGGAACTTGAGCTAATTTGTATGAATCAATGTTAGGATGTACTGGATGATGTTTTGATTGAAAATGTATAAACTGGAAGGATAGGGGGTACTACATTTAAAGCCTAGTTAAGAAACAACCTGAGAATTTTGAATGTTTTTTAGTATCATAAATATTAATAAACCGATGAATCTCACCAAAATTTGGGCCTTTTGCTATTTTATATGAAATAGAACTAGTGAACAAAAAGTGATGAATACCGCTAAAACTTAGAAGCATAAACCCGCTCGCCGTATTAATGCATGTGTTGGAATGTATCAGCATCAAGTCTAGGGTATGAAGTAAATGTAGTTGATAGTTTGGTTTTTGGATTAGTGTACCGTATCAATAATATGATTCAATATGATTGGGTGGATATAGGGATGAGCTCGGTACCAATCCAGTCCCGATTTAGTGCTCCCGATTTTTTCACGATCTGAAATGTTATAGACCGATCCCGTACCGAACGGGATTCAGTTATCGGTACTGGTACGGGTATCAGTACCGCTACCGGCGGGATTTTCCCTTTTTTTCGGGAATTTCCCGATTTGGTACTGGTCCCGTACCGAATTAGTGGTCCCGAATTTTTTTCCACCTTATTTCCTAGTCCCGGTATCGGGAATCGGTACGGATCGGGTTCAGATTCGGGTCGAAATGCTCATCCCACCGCGGATATAATTAGTATATTGTTTCAATATATAGGTAAGGGGTGTTTTTGTTTATTTAGATTAAGCTAGAGAGCAGTATCATTTAAATTGTATATAAAACGAAAATGATGATCATTTAAGCTATAATCACTAATAGTATCATCACGTAATCAAATGTTCAATCTGAATTGGTGTTTGGATTAAATGGTATAATGAGTCATGTAACATATAGTTAAAGCGTAAATTAGTAGTCAGATTGTAAACCTAGTATACCAGTTAATATGAATTTTGCCTTCCTTGTTTTCTAATGTGCAGACTGTTGCTGAAATAAATTTTATGTTCAGTAGGGTCTTGATAAATTAGCATATGTAAGCCACACGTAAACCAATTTGTATGTGTATTAGGTTCTGTCGTGTATGTATCAACTTGGTGTATCAAACTAGTCGGGTAATGATATTGTTCTTTGTTTTGTTTAGATTTTGTTACGGATGGACAATAAGCTGGTACACATGATTGTGATAGTAACATTAAGAAAAGGAAGATACTGGATATTAGATGCAGTATACGTAGGGTGTCGGGACGGAAGGTACATGCTCAAAATGTTAGGAAGTTGCAGAACGTCAAGCGCACACGTCCAACAAAAAAATCTGTCGAAAAGCAAGGTTGTGATGATGGTATAGTCAAATATACTTTACTGTGGTTGCAAATCAAATTTCTGATGATGATGATGTGGCAAAGAAGGGCATTGGTAAGCGTATAATATATTTGGCTAAAAAGAAGAGGAAAGATTTTGGATGAAGATAACTGAAAAGGAAAGGGTTTGGATGATCAAAACATTGTGAATGGTAATATGTTTGATGCGAAAGTGGGTAGAAAACTAGGTTGCTAAGAAAAGTTGGGGGGACACAGAAACAAGGGGAAAAGGTAGAAGTAGACAATGAGAAAGATCCGGATGGTGATATTGGTGGTGATGGTGTGCTGAAGAAGGGTAGGCGTGGGTGTGATTCCGTAAAGCTGATGTGCCTGCCGAGACCAAACCAGCATTCCACAGGATACATTTTCGTGTAGCATTGTGGTCACTGGTTACTATCCAATTTGATTGTTAAACAAAAATAATATGTTACTGCTAGGGGGTTTGGGCTGGTGTTAGGTAAATGTATGTAGTGTGTTATTGTATACTATGCAGTGATAATTGGTATTGCATTTTGTTCAATGATACAGGTAACCAGGTTTAAGTATATTATTGCCCAATCAAATCACCCAGTACAGGGCCAACTGAGATATGCTTCACGTATGATATTAGGACTGACATGCAGGTAATAATAAATCTCAGTTGACAGTGGTGTATTGGCTATGAGATACATTGAGACATATCTCGACGGAGGAGAATATGATGATCTATGCAATCTTAGAAGAGAGTTCACAAATAAAAAAGGTCAACTGAATGACCTTCGTTTCAAGTATGCTGCCAAAATCTTGCTATCAGATATCAACCAGTCTAAAAAGCATTTGAAGTGGAAGTGAATGCTTACAAGTGACGATCTGTAGAAGAATTTATTTTTGAAAGATGTTGCATTTGAGAAAGTCAAAGACCGTGTAACAGGGATTCTATAGGTTAAATAGATGTTAGGGCTTTGGGTTTGAAAGACATTAATAATCTATTATTGTTTTGCATCAAGCCAACTATTACTAACGTGTTAAGACGCCTTTTGGAATATTTATATAAGTATCGGTTTCCATTACTGGCCTCCAATAATATGGGAAAAATGGTTATGTCTTTTTATTATACAATAGTTTTTAGTCTATTGTTAAAACCATTTACTGTGTTTACGTAACTGATGTGTATGAATGATTATTTGTTATTTAGATACATGTGTATAAAACTCATGTGTGAAAAATTATCAGCTGGAAGGTTGAGGTAATTTATTTAGATATTGTGTTTGTGTTTTCCGGATAATAACAGATAGTGTGAAAAATAGGATGTATCAGGTTGAAGGTTAGCGTGGTACTAAAACTGTTAAGATAGTTTCTATGTAATACTAGTAGGCTAATGTAGCAGTAATTGTTTTTGCAAATAAACTGCATTTGTGATACACAAGAACGATAATGTAGAAATTCGATGATTAATAAACTGAATTCAATTAGAAGACTCATAATCCAAACACATGAATATCGCGTATAATATAAAGGTCTTATTACAAAAACATAAACATAAACATAAACATAAACATAAACATAAAAAAGGTAGTGTTATCATTGAAAAAGAAATACAGTGGAAATTATTATGGGTTATAATCAGCATCGTCCATTGGTTCATCTGGTGATGTTTGTTGAACCGTTGGTTGTAGCGTCATTCTTGGTTGGGCAGTTGCGTGAATCATGGAAACCATCAGTTTTACATGTCGTGCAAAACCGTGGGCTTCTGTTTGATTTAATCATAGCTATCTCGGCCTGCGATTTAAGGCCTTTTGAACAACGCTCACCTTTATTACATACGACAGTAGGTGGCTTAATAATATCTTCTTATAGTTCCGTGACACCAAGTGCAGCTGCGTAAACTTCAATTTTGTTCATCTCAAGGAGGTCTGGTACACCGATTTTTATTTTCTCTAGCAAAGCCGCAAGATCATCATTGTAAAGGGACAACTTCTCATTAACTAAACGGCTGACAAATTCTTCGACATAACCGTAGATTCCCCTAACAACACCATTAAAACCATCAACATAATTGCCAACATTGTTGATAGCTAAAACATTTTAGACCATATTTGCAGCACGTATTTTCAAGAGAACTTGTATACTTTAGACATCCTAAGAACATAAAAAATATGATGGCACAATAACCTGAAACACTCATACTTTAAGCAACTGCAATGGATGGTACATACTTAACCTACAAATTGTAAACAAATGATGATAGTTGACAATCATAGACGTAATATGGGTTGATACATAAAAAAAGAAAAGAAAATTCACCCGCAAGTTAATCATCCAATATAACAAACTAACTTATATTACTAAACATCGTAAATTTATAAACCTTAAATCACACAATTTTTGCAACATACTGCTTAAACTATTAAATAAAAAATTCACACGTTTTCCTTACAAATATATTAAGTTGTAACTACATTAATTAGAAACAAATTACCGTACAGTGGATGAAAATAAATTAATATGATTAAAAATTAAAAACATAACCTGGTACATATTTAGTAGCAACTAACATGGGATCAATTGAAAACAATATGAAAATTTTGATAAATGGGTTACTATTACCTTCAAGATTGATGGAATTTATGATCTCAGGTTCGGTAAAAGAATTCATTATTATAATAAAGAAAATGAATTGAAGTATGTTATGATTGATTAAGAATGAACATTATATAAGAATTATAAGAATAATAATTGAAATTGAAATTATAGGATGGTTTATAAATGAATCTGAAAGATTGTTGTTGATGGAGGCAATGAAGATTGAATAATGTAACAAACGTAAGAGTGAAATATGAAAAGACTACCTAATATACCCTTATTAATACAGAATAAGAATTAATTGTAATTTTTACTTTCTTTTAATGATATTGCTATGATCTTGATTAAAACACTAAATCTAATGGTCCAAAATACTTTTCACTTTAACAATGATAAGACACTAAACCATTTTAACCAAAATCTATATATATATATATATATATATATATATATATATATATATATATATATATATATATATATATATATATATATATATATATATATATATATATATATATATATATATATATATATATATATATATATATATATATATATATATATATATATATATATATATATATATATATATATATATATATATATATATATATATATATATATATATATATATATATATATATATATATATATATATATATATATATTACATTTTGATTTAGGTGTGCACTATTTGTATTCTATACAATTGTGTCCAATAACTCAAGTTTTCACGCGGAAACTCATATGCAACAAACTGTGTCCAAAAAACATATCCATACTTGAATGAACAATTATAAGTGTTTCTAACAAGAAATAATACGGATGTGCATACAAAGATAGAATAATGATTACAACTAATGTTAGTTATAGTAATTGTTTCACAAGAGTGTAAATTACAAATTAACTAATATTTATGTTCGTAGAAAAACCACACCATCTTCTCACGATATGCCAACGCAAAAGTTAACAGGGTCATCAACGTCCAAGGATACACCATGTGACAAACGATATAAGATTATACACGCCCTAACACCACAATCCCCAAATATACCCCCTGTTTAGGAACATTTTGTGCGAGTTTAAACGTAATTGTATATATGGTTGCCTCAATGGATTGCTTATTAAAAACGTTGGCACGTCCTAATACTACTGGGAGGTTAACCTATAAATAATATAAACGGATATAAGGAAATAACATATAAGTTTAAGATTAAAAACTGTCACATTACCATCAACAACCATTACATTAATCAGGACATAAGACTAATAAGCATAACACTAAACAAAGTTAATATTAAACAGGGTTTTGTCCAGGACAAAAGACTAATAACCTAAACCACCCTTCCATAAGCTACTAAGCAAAAGATGTGACACGGGATTTGACAGAAGATTGTTGTGAGCACAAAAAGTAATCCCTCATTAATTCATTACTGGAGGTGCAAGTGAGAAATGAAGGATAGATTTTTCAATACCCGGATTTGGGTCTCAAGAACAATATTCATTAAGTGCCTTGCTCTCTCCAGTTCCTCATCCTGAAGCTCCGCAATGAGTTTGATTGGATTAGATATAAGGGGAGTTTGTGGATCAAGCATTTTCGACTCTATCAACTGCTCACGGCTCACCTTTGAACGGGCATTCAAAGCATTGCACAACTCATAAGTGTCACAAATTAGCTTAAAGTCCTTTTAGTTATCCATTTCAAATAGCTTGATCATCATGTCTTTCAAATACAGGGAGTTGGCATCCACAGCCAACTGATTTAGTCGAGACATTGTAGGAAATTCAACAAAGGAACTGTGTGTTTGGTGAAAGGAAATTGGTGGTGATATAAAAAACAGAGTATGGGGTAACTTATTTATAACAAAAGTCGTTGATTAAAATAATATTTTCCCAAGAGGCAAGAGTGTTGATTAAGCTTCAGGGGTCATTACAAATTTGCAGATATAAGACAAACACAATTAATGTGATTAGAAAGGATGGCACCATTCAAATAGGGTAAATACATTGGTCAAACTTATTACAGTCACTTAATATTTTACTAACATATATCAACCTAATGTTAATAAATGGAATTCAGTTTACCTATGCATTGGTGTGTAATTGTATCATAGTAACTATCAGTTTGCCTATGCATTGGTGCATTCGTAATTAATAACTATTCTTTGTACAAGTAAAAATATACTTGATGGGTCATGTACATGTTAAACATAAGTCTAGGATTGGGTTAGTATGAAATAAATGTCAAAACAGAGCACTATAAATAGTTATTTTAAAAGAATGATTGGATGCATATAAACTAAGGTTGTGCACCTTTAAGCATTCCATAACACAAACATACCAAGGCCGGAAATCATAATCATATGTGCATCACGAGTCGTAAAAAGTAACTAACCCAGACCGTATATTAAACTAGGCAACACACCAATGTTGCGATGTTTCATTAATTGGTATAAATACCTAGAACAATTAACCACATGTCACATCAATATAACTGGGACATAATGGATATTGCATTAAAAAATTTTGTATGAACTATTACTTGTTCAACATCAGTCCATGGTATGCAATACCTATCACTATTAGCATTAAACAGTGGCATTCCGTTCTGGAGTAGTAGCTGAACAAAGTAACAACTAACCATGGCCCAATTTGCTTTCTTCGGTCTAACGTGCCACATAAAATCGACCCACAAGTGTATGTGTTGTTTAAAGAGAAAAGTTGAACTAATTAGGACTTGGTGTCGAATAAATTTAATGCATTCTCGAGACACATACCTCTTCAGTTAGCCAACCTAGACGATAACGGTCTAAGAACAAGAGGGCACGCCAAAAATTCATATCAACGGTTAATAAGTGTGAAAACACTTATCCTTTTACCATTTATTTCCAATAATAACAAGACAAAAACGTGTATTTTATGTCGTAAAAGTCGGAATTATGCGTGGTTTGTGTTTTTATTGTGTTTTAGGACCAAAAGATGAAAAAGGAAGAAAACACGGGCTTTCACGGGCTTTTATCGAAGAAAAACGGGAAAAGACGAAGTCAAAAGATCAGGAGTGCTTAAAGAACGGATGTTCAAGACCTATTCTGAAGATATATCGAAGAACAAGTCTAAAGACGGAAGTTTAATGAAGTCGAAGAACTCGAGTCTAAATAAATAAAGAAATGTTAAGACGAGTTTAATTAATCCCGAGACGACATCGGGAAAGACAAATGAATTAAATCGAGTCGAGAAGAAAAAAAAGAAGGAAGCACCACACATGCACTTCCCACTTCCCTATAAATACCCTCCTAATCACATTAGGAGAGTAGTTAGCTAGTTTTATTTTCAAGTTTTCTTTCTAGTTTTTAGAGAGAGAAAGTTCTAAACTTTCTCTCATTAAGTTTTTCATCTTTCCTTTAAGCTTTCATTAATCTTGGTATTTGAGTTTCTTTAATCAAAAGTTTAAGTTTAAGCTTTGTGTTCTTTAATCTCCTTCTACATTTCTTGAAGTTGCTTATTACTTAATCCGAAACCTTACTTTGATCTGAATCCTTAATGATCCGTGATTAAATTTGAGGTTGTATGGTTAGAAGGTTCATTCCCTTTGTTCCTACATAAGCTCCTACACGTATAAGTTGTAAGCTTTTAATGCTTATTGGCTTATTCAAGTTTTAGCTTATTGGTTTTCGGATTTCTCAAAGGATTTAGTCATTTTAAAGTTCATTTCATGAAGTTTGTGATCTTTTATGTTTTAGAAGTGGTCGAATCTAAGCTTTTTGAGTTGTTTAACATTCGGATTAGATAGCTTATTACACTTGCTTATTGAGTTTTAGGCTCACCACCAATTTCAGATTAAGTATTGCATTCCATCGCAATACAAGGGATTCTACACATTCCGACGGGTATCATCGTTTTGATCGCAATAACCCATTAGGGTTCTACTTTGCGATCGGTTGGTCACTTCCCCCTTATTCCGATCTGGGATTGCAATCGCTCATTGCGATCGCATCTTCCGACGGGACTAAGGCTTCTTGTTAAGACGAAACTCTGCCTAATTTTACTTTACAACATGTTAGCCTCAAAATATTGATTCAAACAAGAATGTTCGGTCATAGGTTTCTATTGTAATATTTATTAGAACGTTGTAATAGGTAGTTATTTAGTCGTGGTTCACGGGCTTGGATTTAAACTAATTAAAGTCCAAAAGACAAGCCCGGCCCAATATATAGTCCATTAAAGCCCGCATGTGGGTGGACTATATATACTACCCTCCTAGCATGTTAGGAGGGGGGATGGTCATTTGTAACAAATCTTTTCTAAATCTAATATTCACCAAGTTTAATCATCTCTCTCTCTACTTTCTCTCACTACTTTCTCTCTCTAGGAATTCATCTCTTCTTCATCTATTTTCTTTCTTTCTTCATTGCTTAATCATCACAAATATTTGGGACAACATTTGGTATCAATCGCCATGGGGTAGTTTTGTGATTCGTTGTTCATTTTACTTGGTTCGTGTGATTTTCTCTTATAATCATCTCGAATTCAAGATTTTTTTGTGTTTTCTATGCTCTAAATCGTGATATAAATCTTCTACATAGCTGTGGTAGGGATTTGGTCGCATTTGGTTGGTTAAAATCGCAGATTTCTTGTCGAAAAATTCATCTTTTTACCTCAAAATCTCGTAACAGCACTATTATTCCGATTGGTGTAATCGGAAAAGGGATTATAGATTCCGATCAGTAGCATCGGAAAAGGGTTTCAACATTCCGACCAGCTTTCCGATCTCACTCCGACTGGACTTCAAATATTCAGATTTGCATTCCGATTAGGTTATTCCGACAAGCTTATTCCGATTAGATCATTCCGACAAGGATTCCGATTAGTACATTCCGATAACATTCCGATTTGGTTATTCCGATTAGGACATTCTGATTAGGACATTCCGATTAGGACATTCCGATTAGGGGACATTCCGATGATGTGTTTTGCTAAATTTTGTTTGAGTATTTTTTAGACTTAGCCACCATCTAGACTAGTTTTGGAATATCGTTTACACGAAGATAAAAAAAAAAAAAATTTCCTCAAGTTAATTCAAATTTTTTCCATACTAGTTTTAGGACATTTCTAGCTCAATTTCAAAATTTGGCGATACAAAATTTTTTGGTCTACCGTTTTTGTCGGACTGGAGAATTTATTGTCGGACTGGAGAAAAATTGCAATTTTTCGGAATTTAAACCACAACAACAATCACAACAAATCTACTTAAGATCCATATTCACTTCATCATTTCAGAGAATATTGAGATGGATTCTACTGCCGAATATCGTGTGACGAACAACAACATAATGGTGGCGGGTAACAAAGAGAGACCACCAATGCTTGTATCTGGTCGGTATGCTCAATGGCAATCACGTTTCATACGATATCTTGATACAAGAACTAATGGTGATGCCTTGAGGAAATGTATTACTCATGGACCATATATATTTAAGAAGATCTCAATTCCTCCAAGAGCAGCCACAGATACTACTGATCCAATACCTGTAAGTGAACGTGATGAAACAAGAGCTGATCTCACACCTGAAAATTGTGCTTGGCATGATGCGGAGAAGGAAGCCATCTATATGGTTCTAAGTGGGATTTGAGATGACATTTATTCCACGGTTGATGCATGCCCTACAGCACATGAAATGTGGACTGCTATTGAACGCTTGCAACAAGGAGAATCACTCAACAAACAAGATGTCAAAACAAACTTGTTTTGGAATTTTGGCAAGTTTACCTCAAGGGATGGAGAATCAATTGACTCTTACTACTCCAGGTTTTATAAGATGATGAATGACATGATAAGAAATAATCTGTAAGTCTCCACCATGCAAGTCAATGTTCAATTTCTTCAACAACTTCAACCCGAGTGGACGCGATTCGTCACTTTGGTGAAACAACAAGAAAAGCTAGACGAGGTCTCATATCATCGACTCTTTGATATCTTGAAGCAATTTCAGAATGAAGCAAATGAGATTCGAGCTGAACGTATTGCCAAGACGGCTAATCCACTTGCTTTAGTGACTACAACTCAACATGTTCAAGGTCATAACTCTCGTGCTCCTAAGTCATATTCCACTACATCATCTTCACCACGATCTTCCACATCATCTAAGTCTTCATCATCCACAAGATCTCGAGGTAAAGCGCCAAGAGCACCATCACCACCATCTGAGTCATCATCTGAAGAAGATAGTGATGAAGACCAAGCTCAAAAGAATCGAGAGATGAAACAACAAATTGCTTTCATAATGAAGACTTACAAGAAAATCTACAAACCCACCAACAACAATCTTCGCACATCATCTAACACCAAGAACCGATATGTTGAGAGTCCTCCAAGGTATGACACACGTCGACGTGGTGAAAGTCCTTCTAGGTATGATCGATATAATCCAACACATGTTGAGGGTTCTGCAAGGTATGATCGACAAACTGCCAAGTATGATACTCAGAGGATTGCTGCTGCTACTGGGAATAGGGAAACTGTTGGAAGTCAAGTGGTTCAGCAGAGTGGGATTCAATGTTTTAATTGCCAAGGTTTTGGGCATATGGCAAAGGAATGCAGGAAGCCAAAACGGGTTAGAGACTTTGGTTATCATAAGGAAAAGATGCTGCTATGCAAGAAAATGGAAGCAGGGGTTAAATTGTCAGCTGAGGAAGGAGCAATGCTTGATGATACTGATGATGAAGATTCTGATCAAGAGCTCGATGCACATTACTCGTACATGGCAAAGGTTGAAGAAGTTCTCAAAGTCACTGAAGATGACAATGGCCCTATCTTTGACACTGAGCCACTCGATAAGGTACACATTACTGATGAATATAATGTGTTTGGTGATATTCCTGAGCATAGTGATCTACCCAATGCCATTAATGACACATGTATGATGGAAACGGTTGATAGAAATACCACACCCGATTCATCAGACATGTGCAATAATGAGTCTGAGGATGATCAACATGCAAATGAATATGATGAAGAAGAACGTATTGCGCTTGCTAATTTAATTGCTACTTTACAAAAAGATGTCACTGAAAATAAAAAGAGTCAAAAGCAATTAAAGAAGGCAAACGCTACGCTCACTTAAAGCTTTGAAGAATGCAAAGCTGCTCTTATCAAATCTACTGAGATGACTGAAACCTATAGAGATGAGCTCCTTCAGAAAACCAAAGAGCTTGAGGGGTACAAGGGAAGTGCGTTAAAAAGTCAAAAGGACGATTTTGAAAACAAATATAATACAACTCTTGAGTTATTAGCAAAAGAGAAGCGTCAATATAATGTTTTCTTAATGGATGAACGCCAAAAAACGTACCTTGCCAACACCAAAGTTAATGAACTTGAACAAAAGCTCTCTATGACCACTACTGATTCTGCTAAAATTCTTGAGGATAAGAAACAAGAGGTAGATGCATTAAAACAAGACTTCAAAAGTAGATATGATAAAGAAACTGAAAAGGTAACGAAATTAGAAGCACAAGTCGAATTTTTGAAGAACGTTGTTTATGAAACGCATGATTCTATTCAATCTGTGAGAATGCTGGCACCTCCTTCGATGTTTAAGGGTCAAGCTAGCTTTGCAAGTCCTGAGTACCTTGCCAAAGCTCAAGCTGCGAACCCACATCTTTATCTAGATGAGGCTGAAAGGACAGATCTTGACTGCATGCCTGTTAGTGCCAATAGTGAAGAGACTGCCCTTTGGGATGCTGATAGTCAACCACTTGTTAATAAGGAGTTTGTGAAACCATATAAGTATGCTTATGAGAATAGTCTTTATGGCCTGTTCAACAAACAAACTCAGAAAACTCGTGAGGAAGTGTTCTTAGAATGCAAACAAAAGAGAATTCAATGGAAGAAAGCATTTGCCCCTAAGAAATCTAATGTTTACAAATACATAAACTACCTCCCTCTAGATGAATCTAAAAGCAAGAGTAGGAAAACATTAGGTATTCTTAAACACCACATAGATAATGTTAAATCTATTGTTGAAAGAGACTGGGCAAAACGTGAAAATGCTGAGTGGACACGTCCGATTCCTCAAGATATTACCTTGCTTGTGAAAGAACTCTTAATTCCTAACACGGCGTTGATTAAAGAAACTGTTCTTCAACTTGAGGAGTTCATTCGGACTGAAATGTATGATGATTTAAAATATGTTGAATCTCTTGAGAAACACATTGAAGATCTTCAAATGGAGAAGACTGATTTTTCAGATGAATATGATTTAATATTGCAAGAATGTGTTTCTAACGATGTTATGTGTGCTTATTTTACATCTTGTGCTGATATTGATGAATATTCTGAAGTTGCATGCCAATATCTTGATAAAAGCAAAGAATGTGAACGTCTTGAAATTGAGCTTTCGAAACGTAAAGAAAATGTTGATAAAAAGGCTTTTGAGTTACTTCAACACAAAACTGATTTCCTTCAAAAACATTGTCATTCTTTTGAACTTGCTTTGCAAAAAGACGTTGGTAGTTTTCCACACGATAATAAATTGCAATAAAAACTTTCCCAAACATTTCGAGAAATGAATGAACAGAATTTGGAAACTAAAGGGTTGAAAGCTCAGTTACAAGACAGGGACAGAGTAATAGCAGAGTTGCAGAAACTCATTGCTAGAATGGGTGGGAAAATTGTGGAACCTAGCATTAAAAAAAATGTTGTTAGATAACCCAATGCCTCTAAAGAGAATAGATCCTCTATCTTGGGAAAACCATCTGCTTTATCTAATTCCTCGTTTGCAAAACCTGTGTTTTCCCCCAAGATGGATGGAAAGGAAAGGTTACCACAAGCTCAACCCATACAGAATCCTATAGCACCAAGCGTTAAGCACAATAATGTGATTAAACCAGGGATGTATAGAATGCCCACTAAGCCCACAAACAAAGTTACTCAATCGCCTCAGACTTCTAGAAACACTAATATTCGTGTGTCTTCTACTACAGGAATAGTTTCCACTACTAGTGTTAGCCGGCCTCAGCTTAAGCGCACTCAAGTGAATGATAAGGTCTGGAAACACAAGAATCAAGGGGAGATGCAGGAAGTAGAAGAACACACTAGGAATTTGAACTTTTTTAAGAATAAAAAGTCTGTAATCGCATGTAATGACGATTTGAATGCTGTGAATGATTTGAATGCTATGAATGTGAAATTTGTTTGTGTCAAATGTGGAAAGTGTGCTAATGCTAATCATTCTATGTGTGCTATAAAAAAGTCAAAGGCGTAGATACTAGAACTAAGAAGCAAGTTGCAATGCCTATTAGAGCTAGTACACCCAAACGCAAAGTGAACCATTCTGGTGCAACCCCCACTAAGAAAAGTAATGCATCAGACTCCACCACTAAGAATCCTAGAAGCAAAATTAAGGAATTATATGAGTCTGCCAGAAAGTCTTGGAAATGGTGGTTTGCTAATCAATGTACCCCCGGCTATAAATGGATGCCTAAAGTTAGGACAGAAAATGTGAAAACGAGTGTTAGTTTGCCTTTAAATGTTGATAAGGACACTAATGATTCTACTATCACAACTACTGTGGTATCCAATTTAGCAAATGCTCCATCGTGTTCTAACTCTTCTGCAGGTGATACACATAATTCTCTTCATACTGGACTCCGGATGCACGAAGCACATGACGGGGAATCTCAAGCTTCTAATTAACTTCGTGGAGAAGTTCCTGGGTACGGTCCGATTCGGAAATGATCAATTTGCACCGATCCTAGGATATGGAGATTTGGTTCAGGGGAATATCACGATTAAAAGGGTATACTACGTCGAAGGGCTCAATCACAATCTTTTCTCGGTTGGTCAATTCTGTGATGCGGATTTGGAAGTTGCTTTCAGAAAGAAGACATGTTTTGTTCGTGATTATGATGGGAATGACTTACTTACCGGTACACGGGGTACTGATCTTTACACAATTTCACTTCAAGACACAACTTCATCAACTCCAATTTGCTTCATGGCTAAAGCTTCAACGACTCAGGCATGGTTATGGCATCAACGTCTTTCTCATCTCAACTTTGATACCATTAACTGGCTTTCCAAGAAAGATATTGTGAGAGGCCTTCCAAGCTTGAAATTCATCAAAGATCATCTTTGTTCTTCGTGTGAACTTTGTAAAGCTAAACGAAGTAGCTTCAAAACAAAGACCACACCAAGCTCTAAAGGACGGTTAGATCTTCTTCACATGGATCTGTGTGGTCCCATGCGTGTTCAGAGTATCAATAGAAAGAAATATATTCTGGTAATTGTCGATGATTACTCAAGGTACACATGGACTCACTTCATGAGGTCCAAGGATGAAACACCTGAAGTTCTTATCAGCTTCCTTAAATTGATACAACGTGGTCTTCAGGCTCAAGTTAAAGTGGTTCGTACTGACAGAGGTACAGAATTTTTGAATTCAAATCTGAGAAAGTATTTTGAAGCCGAAGGGATTGAACATGAAACATCTATTGCTCGAACACCCGAACAAAACGGCGTTGTTGAAAGATGAAACCGTACTTTGGTTGAAGCTGCTCGAACATTATTATCCGCTTCAAAACTTCCACTGTAATTTTGGGCCGAAGCCGTGTCAACCGCATGCTACACACAAAACCGATCCTTAATTATCCCAAGACACGAAAAGACACCATATCACATAATTCATGATCGAAAACCTTCACTCAAACACCTTCATGTTTTTGGATGTACTTGTTACATCATTCGAGATGGTGAAAACTTGGATAAGATGAAAGAAAAAGGTGATGCATGTATTCTTGTGGGATATGCAACTCAGTCTAAGGGATATAGAGTGTTCAACAAGAGAACAAAATTGATAGTCGAGACTATTCACATCCGATTTGATGAATTACAAGAAATGGCACTTGAACAAAACAGTTTAAGTCCCGATCCACAACGACAAACGACTTCCGTTCACAACCGCACGGAACTCGAAGCTCAAGACCACAGCAATGAACCGTCAAGTTCAACGCTGGTTCCAGAAAATGTTCCTAGAGCTGATATGACAGTCGACACGACCATTGAAGAGTTGGAAATGTTATATGGACCAATTTATGATGAATATTTCACGAGGGAGAAACAAGTTGTATCGAAGTCTTCCGCTGTCACTCAGGATAAGAATGATGATACCGATCATCGTCAACAACCGGATACAACTTCATCTACTTCAACACGGGTTGCTGCATATTTACCTCCTCAGAATATCAATTCAACAATCGATCCTACAACATCCACAACTACTGTCATTGCTCCAGAGAACACAAATCAAGCAGACAATGCATTATCTGACGAAGACGAATTCATCAACCCATTCGGTACACCGGTACACAAAACTGGAGAGTCTTCTACTCGCCATGTTGATCCGTCAAATATGCATACTTTCTATCAACGACATCCTTCAACACATCATTGGACCCGAGATCATCCTTTGGTTCATGTCATTGGAAACCCTTCACAGCCCGTTCGCACAAGACGACAGCTTAACACCGATGCCGATGTTTATATGTTCGCACTCGCCGTGAGTTCAGCTGAACCGAAAAACATCAAAGAAGCATTAGCTGATCATGCTTGGATTGAATCGATGACGGATGAACTTCAACAATTTGAAAGACTTAAAGTCTGGGAACTTGTTGACAGACCATACGATGTAACACCATTAAATCTTCGATGGATCTGGAAAAACAGGATGGATGAAGAAAACACGATCATCAAGAATAAATCTAGGCTAGTAGCTAAAGGGTATGGTCAGAAAGAGGGTATTGATTTTTAAGAATCATTTGCACCAGTAGCTCGAATGGAAGCGGTCAGGATTTTCCTTGCTTATGCTGCACATAAGGGATTCATCGTTTATCAAATGGACGTAAAGACGGCGTTTCTTAACGGTCCTTTGAAGGAAGAAGTTTATGTCACGCAGCCGGAAGGATTCGTCAATCCTCATTATCCTGACAAGGTGTATCGTCTCCACAAAGCACTATATGGACTCAAGCAAGCTCCAAGGGCGTGGTACGACGAGCTCTCGAAATTTCTGGTCTCCAAAGGTTTCTCAAAAGGTTCCATTGATTTAACTTTGTTCACTTATAAAAATGGGGATGACATTTTGCTTGTGCAAATTTTTGTTGATGACATTATTTTCGGGTCTACAAACCCAAAACTTTCAAAATGGTTTGAAAAAGTAATGCACAACAGATTTGAAATGTCTATGATGGGCGAACTAAAATTCTTTCTAGGAATTCAAGTTCACCAATCCCCAAGTGGTATCTTCATTAACCAAGCTAAGTATTGTCAAGAGATAATCACAAAGCATGGTATGACATCATGTGACCCCGTTGGGACACCATTATCAACCACATCCCTAGATGCTGATTTGGAGGGATTACCCATTGATCAAACGAGATATCGTTCCATGATCGGGTCCCTCATGTACTTGACAGCAAGCAGACCTGATATTCATCATGCTACATGTTATTGTGCACGATATCAAGCACGACCCACTGAAAAGCACCTCAAGAAGGTTAAACGGATCTTTCGGTACCTTAAGAATACCATTCACATGGGACTCTGGTATCCGAGGGAAACCAGTTTCTTTATAACGGCCTATTCAGATTCTGATCATGCAGGGTGTCTTGATACACGTAAAAGTACTTCTGGTGGTGCACAATTTCTAGGTCAAGACAAGCTTGTGGGATGGTCTTCCAAGAAGCAGGATTGCACGTCACTTTCATCAGCCGAAGCGGAGTATGTGTCTCTATCTGCGTGTTGTGCTCAAGTTCTTTGGATGAGAACACAACTCACTGATTATGGCTTCCATTTTGATAAAGTACCTATGTACTGTGACTCAAAGTCGGCCATAGCCATCTCCTGGAATCCGGTTCAGCATTCCCGCACGAAGCACATTGATGTCCGATATCACTTCATTAAGGAACAAGTTGAAAGAGGTATTGTTGAATTATACTTTGTTGGAACTGATTACCAATTAGCTGACTTGTTTACAAAAGCTCTTTCGAAAGAGAGGTTTGCGTATCTAGTTAGGCAAATTGGTATGAGATGTTTGACACCAGCAGAACTGGAGGTTCTGGCAAAGAAGCCTGCTTGATTCATCTATCAAACATCTACCTGTAAATATTAATAAAAAAGCAAAATACAAAAGTAAAAAATCTTTGATAATCCAAAAATATTCTTCTCGACATGTCTTTCAGTATCGATAATATGGACGCACCTAGAAATGTCGCTCAATAACGACACGGCTGTGTACATAAAGCTCGAATGAAAGTTGTAAATATTTTTCAAAACATGTCATTTCTATCTTTTTAAAAGGAAATTGTCTATTTTGGACAATACTTCCAACAACGGGTAGAGCAATCTATCTTGGGTTGAGCTTGTCACAAAACATTCAACGTTTTGAGCTCAACACAATGGCTTGTAATCACTTTGAGATTGCAACCCGGATCTAAATTCACGGGGGAGTTTACGCTTTTGTACTCTTACCCTTAGCAAAAGAAGTTAAATCTTCTTACACTTGAGTGGATTCGTCAAGACATTCAAAGTCTATGAACTCAAGTTTATGCTTTAGAAAAACCTTTTCGTCAAAAAGAATTGATTTTTCAAAAAGCGTTGAACATAATTTTTTCAAGAATTTCTCAATGATATTCAAAATCTTTCAAAAATTGTGTGTTCAACAACTCCTATCCTCAAAAGTTTAATGTGGATCAAATCCTCGAAATGACAATTCCATTGGATCAATTTTTGAGGGGGAGCAATTCAACTTCATGCAAAAGATTAACACATCTTTCTTCCGAAGATTTTCAAGACTATTTTTCAAAATATATTTTAATCAAATTTGGTATCTCTAATATCAAAAGATTTTATATATTAGATATAGGGGGAGAAAATGTGATTAAAATGTGATCTTATATAAGACTCAAGCACTTTAACTCTTACCTACATGTGCGAAACACTTTCGATTATCGATGCACATGTGAAGGGGGAGCATTTTTGAAACGACAAAACTAGCAAGGTGTTAAATGTTTTTCAAACACTTTGTTAGAATTTAAAGTGGTTTTCATGGTTACGATCAAATACCCACAACATTTTTAATTCACGACGTTATTGGTGTCAAAAGGGTGGTTAGGTTTAAGTCCTATGATCCAACCTGAACCGGAGGGATCTTCCCAGGGACAATCCAATAGATTATTAGAAGTCCTTAGGAAAGATGGAGTAGAATGTGAACGAAGCTGAATGCCGACTAAGTACTGATGATAGCACTGGAACAATCACAACAAGGTGCTATTAATGATGTATTGGTAAGCATTGAAGGGGTTGAAGAATGAAAAAGAAATGTAAGGATAAAGGGTCTAAAGAAAGAAGCCCTCCATACAACTTAGGCAGAAATCGGGTCAACCCATCATGAAGACAAACTCATCATGGACCCAGTGATGTGAAGCACAACCCTTTCCTAGCTACTCAGGCTTCTCTCAAAAGAAGTTTGTTTTATTGTCACGGAGATCAACACGACTTCTATTGACTTTCTCACTCCGAGATAGTTGATATTGAATAGGTGGCATCTGCTCCAGCCTCCGACCACTAAAAGTGCACAAATCGAGTCTAGAGCCAAGAGATCAATCAAATCTCGTTAGGACACACAGATAAAGATCAAGAGAGTCCTATGCTATATCCTTGTGATATTGCTAGAACACTCAGAGTGATACTACTTAGTATTCACAATGATGAGTGGAAATCCTTCCAGTGTTAACATCAAACAGCACTGCGGTAGGTCATATGCAAGATTCTTTATGAATTGAACATATGTAAAACTGAAAAGCAACAGTGGTTTGATTCTGAATTGATTCAAACTCGTTTCAGGTTTCTACGTAATATCTTTATGGTCTTGCCAGAACATTCAGAGTGATATGTATTAATATTCACAGTGACGAATGGAAATCCTTCTAGCGTCAACATCAAACAGCGCTACGGTAGGTGACTTGTGAGATTCTCATGAATCAAACTTGTGTCAACTAGAAAGCACAATGGTAAGATTCTTAATGAATCAAACTTGTTCCAGGAATTTTAATTGACGACTTTAATCAAGCGGATATTTATCCAATTGATTCACTCTTTGTGTTCGCAGTCTTACTTTGAGACGGTCGAGTAAAGAGAACGGCTAGTATAGCCGCGAAACCCTGTCAAGGAGATTCTTAATTGAATCTACCTAATCACAGGTACGATATTTAATATCGTATAACGGTCTTCACCGACCGGAGGTAAAACGCTACCGATTTAGGACGAATGTCAAAGCCATTCAGTCCGTGTCTATGTTTTGTCTCGAGAAGGTGGCGTCACGGTGTACTTAGCAAAGTCAAAGATTCACAACCACATATTCATGCCCAAAGACTTATCCAACAATTGATAGTGTGAGCATGTGGATAAAGACACAAGATCGCAAGATGGCAATGACATGTCAAGGATGATTTGAAGATCTCAAGACTAAAAGACAAAGTCGAAAGACAACAAAAAGGCTCAAAGATCACAGCATGAAGGAACAAAACTACTGTTACACGTTCAAGACTCATTTATGACAAAATTCATAAATCTCTTTTGGAATCCAAATATCAAAGAGGAATGACCTCACATTGGGGGAGATTGTTAGCCTCAAAATATTGAGTCAAACAAGAATGTTCGGTCATAGGTTTCTATTGTAATATTTATTAGAACGTTGTAATAGGTAGTTATTTAGTCGTGGTTCACGAGCTTGGATTTAAACTAATTAAAGTCCAAAAGACAAGCCCGACCCAATAGATAGTCCATTAAAGCCCGCATGTGGGTGGACTATATATACTACCCTCCTAGCATGTTAGGATGGGGGATGGTCATTTGTAACAAATCTTTTCTAAATCTAATATTCACCAAGTTAATCATCTCTCTCTCTACTTTCTCTCACTACTTTCTCTCTCTAGGAATTCATCTCTTCTTCATCTATTTTCTTTCTTTCTTCATTGCTTAATCATCACAAATATTTGGGACAACACAACATTCCGACAGATTTGCAACTTTCCGATCTGAAACATTGCTACAAAAGTATTTGGTTATTCCGATCTGACATTGCGATCTAGGACATTCCGATAAGCATCATTCTGACAGAGTTGCATTTTACATTCCGATGGGTATTAAGATTGGTATTCCGATTGGCCTGTGCATTGATTATTCCGATGGCTTATTTTAGTTATATTCCGATGGTTATGATTTGGTGCATTCCGACAGAAATGAATTGCAATATTACGATAGAACATGTTTTTAAGTTTTAAAGTTTTACTTAAAGTTTTACTAAATAGCTTCTAGTTTAATTCTTAAACACTTTAACTTTACTCAACGACATTTAAATTACTTGCTATTAGTTTAAAATAGTTAATCAACCAAACCATTCTCTTGTTCACCAAAAGACAATTGAGTCGCACTCTAGACTGGAAATCAATTCGAAAAGACTTGGGACTACGAATTTTGATACGTGGGGTAAAAGCCGTGTATTAAATGGCGCCGCTTCCGGCTCTTTTCGTTAAGATTAACGGTTTCTAGTGAGAGACGCATTGAATTTTGGGATCCGTTCTTTGAACGTTATTTTCCTAGCTTCAAAAATTTTCAAAATCTATAAAAAAATATAAAATTCTTCAAAAATACAAAAACATTAAAAAAATCATAAAAAGCAATTCTTTTCCAAAAGGTTTTGCACCAAAAAGATTATATAGATATTCTCTCTGTGTATATTTTCTTCTGCAGGTGTATGCGTACTAGATCTTCGAACTATTCTGAGCCCGAGACTCGTGAAGATTTAGATATGGCTGGTTTTCATAACAACAATAATAACCCACCTCTACCCAATTTGAATAACAATAACAACAACAAAAACAACAACAACAATGTCCCCCTACCTGATTTACGAACAATGGAGGAATTGTGTCAACCCACCATGAACGGATGCGGAGGCCCGATTGCGCCGATGCACGTCACGGCTCAGGAGTTTTCGTTGAAGCATCACATGATCCAACAAGTGCAAACTAACCCATTTCGCGGAATTCCGAATGATGATGCCAACAAATACCTCGACAAATTCATTACCATCACCCAAAGCATGAAGTCGGCCGGTGTTTCTATGGATGACCTTCGCCTTCAACTCTTTCCCCACTCGCTTTCTCACCATGCCGAAAAATGGTTTGACTGTCTCCCAAAGAATTCTATTCACACTTGGAATGACATGACTCAACGCTTTTTGTCGCGCTACTTCCCACCATCCATGGTCACAAGCCTTCGTAACCAAATTAGTGGATTCATGCAAGACAATGATGAATCGCTCTTCGATGCTTGGGAACGATACAATGATTTGATCGACCGCTGTCCAAATCACAACATGCTCCCCGTTACTCTCATTGATACTTTCTACAATGGTCTCACTTTTCGTGATCGTGACACGATCAACGCCGCCGCCGGTGGTACTTTTATGAAAAGGAGACCGGAGGAGTGTAGAGAGTTGATTGAAAACATGACTACTCACCACAAGAATTGGGATTCATCCGCATCCTCAAGATCTAACCAGAGAGTCAATGTTTCTTCTACTACTTCCAATTCCGAGATGACTGAAATTTCTCGACAACTCGCTGAGATGAACAAGAATTTCATGACCATGGCCACAAACCACTTTCAACAAGCTAAAGCCGTTGCTATTTCTTGTGACACATGTGGTGGTCCTCATTCCTACAATGATTGTCCTTCCACTCAAGGCAATTTTTCTGAAAACGTTAACGCGGCATACGGTACTTATCCCACGGGAGGCTATCAAGCTCGTCCTTAAGGAGACCGTAGCTTGCTAAGTTATCGTTTAAACAACTATCTTGCTCCACCCGGTTTCCCTCCTACAAACCAAAACCAACAACAAAGCTATAACCGAAACAACCAATCCCAACCTCGTGCTACCAATCAATATCAATCCCAAAGAAACCCATACCCAAATCAAGGAAATTCTCAAGCTTACCAAGCTCCACCTCTAAATCAACCGATGGCATTGAATCCAGACGTCGAAACGTTCATGAAGACTAATAGAGAGATGGTGACGAATCTTCAGAGTCAATTTGTCAACTTGAAGAATGACATAGCGAAACAAGGGAGCGATATTCGAGCCGAGCTGAGGAATGACATGGCAAAACAAAGCAATGAAATTCACGCAGACATCAGAGACTCTTTCAGCACTCAAGCGCTTAACATACATGATATGATCAGTTCGCTCATCCAAGGTAATCAACCCTCTTCTTTGGGTACTCTTCCGAGTAACACCGTTGCGAATCCAAGAGGGGAGATGAAAGCAATCACCACTCGTAGTGGAAAAGGTTATACGGAACCCGAGCTTCCTACACCTCCACCCGTGATTGTGAACAAGGAAAACGAGCAAATTTCCTCACCCCCTTCACCTTCTATCCCCATTTCCCCACCACCCGTGGTTGTGAGTGATCCTACTCCCCTAAAGCCTTCTTATTCATCCAATATACCTTATCCTTCAAGGTTGAGGAAAGAGAAGCAAAAGAGCAAGGATGATATTCAAGTTTCAAACTTTCTAAAAATGTTTAAACAATTGAATTTTAACATCTCCTTTGCCGAGGCTCTCGCTCACATGCCTAAATACGCTAAGATGTTTAAAGATCTTCTAAGTGACAAGGAGAAGCTTCTTGACATTGCTCAGACCCAACTTAATGAGAACTGCTCCGCAGTGCTCCTAAGGAAATTGCCCACCAAACTTGGTGATCCGGGTCGCTTCTTGATTCCTTGCAACTTCTCGGGAGTAGAGAATTGCATGGCCTTAGCCGATCTAGGAGCCAGTATAAACTTAATGCCTTTAAGTGTTTGGAAGCAATTATCTCTCCCTGAGCTAGTCCCCACCAAAATGACCTTGGAATTAGCTAACCGTACGGTTGCTTATCCAGTGGGGATAGCCGAAGACGTTTTCGTTGGCGTTGACAAATTCACCTTCCCGACGGATTTTGTTGTCGTTGACTACGAGATGGACCCCCGTGTTCCATTAATTGTTGGACGTCCATTCCTGAGGACCGGTCGCACTCTCATTGATGTAGCCGCGGGAGAAATAATCATGAGAGTTGGTGACGATAAAATTGTCTTCAACATCGGTAAGATTTCTAATAAACCTTATTCATATGAGAGTGTTAATGCTATTGATGTTCTCGATGAGGGTTGTGAAGAACATTTTCATGATGCTTGCAAAAGTACTCTCTCTTCTCCACCCAATGTTGAGACCGTTGCCTCAATTGCTCCGTCATTGACTCCTTTTGGAGAAGGTGACTTGGATGATTTCGAAGCTAGCTTGGGTCCTCTCGATATTAAGTATGATAATTCATCCACCGATTGGGATGAAGACATTCGTACTATTGAGAGACTTCTCAATGAAGACCCGTTTTCTCCTCCTTCTCCTAAAGAGGTGACTAATGATGATCCATCGTTAGTTACACCATCTATTGAGGATCCTCCTACTCTTGAGCTTAAGGACCTACCCCCTCATCTTGAATACGTTTTCCTTGAAGACAACGAGAAGTTACCGGTCATCATCGCAAAGGACCTGAAAGAAGAAGAAAAATCCCGACTTATCACCGTGTTGAAGAAGCATAAAAGAGCTATCGCTTGGAAAATCTCAGACATTCGCGGAATTGATCCTCACTTCTGCACACATAAAATTCTCATGGAGGATGACTTTAAGCCCACAATTCAAAGCCAACGAAGGGTGAATCCTAAAATCCATGAAGTCATCAAAAAAGAGGTTATCAAACTTCTTGATGCGGGTATGATTTACCCTATTTCGGATTCACCATGGGTTAGTCCAGTCCATTGTGTGCCTAAGAAAGGCGGAATCACCGTTGTGCCCAATGCCAACAACGAGTTGATTCCTACCCGTCTCGTTACTGGGTGGAGAGTTTGTATAGACTAGCACAAACTCAATGATGCCACGAGAAAGGATCATTTCCCTCTTCCTTTTATGGACCAAATGCTTGAACGTTTAGCGGGTAATGAATATTACTGCTTTCTTGATGGTTTCTCGGGTTATTTCCAAATACCCATTGATCCCCAAGATCAAGAGAAGACAACATTCACTTGTCCCTATGGCACATTTGCCTACAAAAGGATGCCTTTTGGCTTATACAATGCCTCCGGGACTTTCCAAAGGTGCATGTTGGCTATCTTCCATGACATGGTTGAGCAAACCATGGAAGTCTTCATGGATGATTTCTCGGTCTTTGGGGATTCCTTCTCTTATTGCCTTGCCAATTTGGAACGTATGCTTAAGCGGTGCGAAGACACTCGCCTTGTTCTGAATTGGGAAAAATACCATTTTATGGTAAAAGAAGGCATCGTGCTAGGACACAAAATCTCTAAATCCGGTCTTGAAGTCGACCGTGCTAAAGTAGATGTCATAGCCAAATTATCTCCACCTTCAACCGTGAAGGGTGTGAGAAGTTTTCTGGGTCATGCGGGCTTCTATCGTCGATTCATTCAGGATTTCTCTAAAATCGCTCGCCCGATGACCCACCTCTTAGAAAAAGATACTCCTTTTATCTTTCCTAAAGAGTGTATCGAAGCCTTCAATCTTCTTAAGGATAAGCTAACTAAGGCACCGGTCTTGGTTACCCCTAATTGGGAGCTACCCTTTGAGTTGATGTGCGATGCTAGCGACTTTGCCATTGGAGCGGTTTTGGGTCAAAGAGTGAATAAACACTTCCAACCAATCCACTATGCTAGCAAAACAATGACGGGGGCTCAATTTCATTATACGACAACCGAAAAAGAGCTTTTAGCCGTTGTCTATGCTTTTGAAAAATTTCGCCCCTATCTTGTCCTTTCCACCACCATCGTGTATACTGACCATTCCGCGTTGAAGTACTTGTTAACTAAGCAAGATTCTAAGCCAAGACTTCTTCGCTGGGTTTTACTCCTTCAAGAAGTCAACATTGAAATTCGTGACAAGAAGGGTGCTGAAAACCTAGCCGCGGATCATCTGAGTAGACTTGAGGATCCATATCAAGGGGATCATCCGAACAAAGAGATCAATGACTCTTTCCCCCTTGAGACCTTAATGTCTATAAATCTCAATCTTGATGACACCCCGTGGTTTGCCGACATTGCAAACTACTTAGCGGGTGGTGTTCTAATCAAAGGGTTAACATCCCAACAAAAGAAGAAGTTCTTGAATGATGTTAAGACTTACTTTTGGGATGACCCTTTTCTATTCAAACAATGTGCTGATCTGATCATTCGTCGTTGTGTTGATGGACCGGCAGCTTTGCAAATCCTTGATGCTTGCCTTAAAGGACCCACTGGTGGTCACTTTGGTCCCAACTACACCGCTAAGAAAGTGTTTGACTCTGGATTCTATTGGCCCACCATTTATCGTGATGCTCACGAAATGGTTAAGCAATGTGATGCTTGCCAACGCCAAGGCAAGATCACACATAAAGATGAGATGCCTCAAAATTTCATACAAGAATGTGAAATCTTTGACGTATGGGGCATCGACTTTATAGGGCCATTTCCATCATCCAAAGGGAACAAGTACATCCTCGCAGCCGTTGACTATGTTTCTAAATGGGTTGAAGCTAAGGCTCTCCCAACGAACGATGCGAGGGTGGTTGTGAACTTTTTAAAGCAGCTTTTTGCTCGATTCGGCGTTCCTCATGCTATTATCAGTGACCGCGGGACTCATTTTTGCAATGATCAATTTGCAAGAGTCATGGCTAAGTATGGTGTCAATCACCGTCTTTCCACCGCCTATCATCCCCAAACCAATGGGAAAGCCGAGATATCCAACCGTGGACTAAAGAGAATTTTGGAGCGTACTGTGGGAGAGCATCGCGCCGCGTGGGCCGATAAGTTAGATGATGCTCTGTGGGCTTTTCGTACTGCTTATAAGACCCCGATCGGTTGTACACCTTATCGTCTTGTGTACGGGAAAGCATGCCACCTCCCCATCGAGCTGGAACATAAGGCGCACTGGGCCTTGAAGTGGGCTAACTTCGACATCAACAAAGCCGGTGATCATCGCAAGATTCAACTCAACGAGCTCAACGAACTAAGGAATGAAGCTTACGAGAACTCACTGATCTACAAGGAGAAGACCAAGATCATTCATGACGCAAGGATTAAGAACCGAGAGTTCCACGTTGGTGATCAAGTCTTACTTTTTAACTCTCGGTTGAAGATCTTCTCTAGCAAGTTGAAGAGCCGCTGGTCTGGTCCATTCACCGTCGCCAAAGTCTTTCCATATAGGACCATTGAGCTTTCTCAGCCAAATGGACCCAATTTCAAGGTGAATGGCCAGCATTTTGAAGCTGTACATTGGTGAGGACATCTCTCATGAGATGATTCCATCCCTCACCACGTTTCCCATGAACTAAATTTGGGTCGAGTCAGGCTCGTGACTCGGTGAACAAAAACAAGCGCTTCTCGGGAGGCAACCCGTGATCTATCCTTTACTGCTTTCATAATAAGTGTAGGGGGAGCCCCGTATGTGTTTATTGTCTTGTTTCTTGTGCTGTGCAGGGATTAAAGCTTCAAAGATCCACCTTGATGACTTTTGACGAACCGTGATACCGTGTTCCCATCTTCTCGGTTCTATCCTAAACTCTTGTGATTCAATATTTCATATTTTATATGTTCACATTGAATTCACTTTAGTTGTCCTTTCCTTAGCAAGATTTAAACAAAGTGCACAATGTCATAAGTGTAGGGGAGTTCACTCCCACATGCTTAAACATTGAGGACAATGTTTATATCAAGTGTAGGGGGACTTCTATCGAAGTAAGTGGTCTTTTCCTTGCATTTGTCCTCATTTTAACCGTAAAATTGATTTTTCGACATTTTTCAAAATTTTTAATCTATTTTGGCCTAGTTGTATAGTTGTATTTTCCTTTGCTATGTTTATTTTCTTTCCTTGCTAGAATAAATTTTCAATAAAGTGGTTTTTAAATTTTTCTTAGTCGTGAACATTTTGACTCAACCCGAGTTTACTTATCAAAGTTTACTCTAGCTAGTATCCTTAACGTGTTTAAGTCAAGTTTTGCTAGGCTTTTATATAGGGAGCTATAAAACGCGAAAGTCTTAACTCTCGCGGCTTAAGAACAAGAACTTTTCGCAAGTTCCTATAATTAATCCTAGAGAGTTGTTTATCAAGGGAACTTTAAAATGCGATTTCTAAACTTGAAAAAGTCTAAGAATCTGCAAGATCCTATAGATGACTCGAAAACCCAAAACTTTGATTTAATAGGCTAAGCATCCACGAGTCTCATTCCTTGAGATTTTAAACTGTGGAGGACGAGAGATGATAGAGTCAATTATAAGTTTGGTATTCTTTCGTGAATTTATGTGAGTTAATTATAAGCTTATTCTCCCTTCGCTTGTTAATAAATTTATCTGCAATAAATAAGGTTGTACGATTTAAAAGGTTACTTAGCTTCTAGCCCAAGATCGTTTAAAAGTTGCTCGGTACGGATTAGAGTTCATAGCCAAGGCATAACTTATTGAAGCGGGATGCGAAGATTGGCGAGTCCGAAAAGGCCCTAACAAGGCATGAGGGCTACATTTTGTTGCTAAAGATCCAAAAGTGATGTGAAGAATCATTTATCGGAAATCAATATGAAGGATCGAGACACACGACGAAAAGCAAATACTCCCCTAAAGATCATGGAGAAGTCTATCCAAAAAGGCCCTAACAAGGTATGAGGATAAATAGATCCAAGTCCTAAAAGGAGGCGGATCTTTGTATATCAAAGTCCAAAATAAAGATTGGAGAAAAATGAAGAAGTCGTGGTCCAAATATGAAGAATCTCTCAAAACTTCAAGTGAAGAAATTCCTATTATGAAGAGAAGACCATTATTTCATGAACGTCTCTCAAGGTTCGAAGTATGAAGTCGCTGCCAAATATCGGTCCGAGAAAGGTCTCAAATCGTGAAGCGAGTTATGCCAAGATATGAATTTTATGAGGTCCCGAGAAGCAGTTTTAAAAGATTTTGTCCTTTAGCTAACTATTGATTAAATCTTTCACTTTATTTTCGGCTTAACTAACTATCGAAATAAGTCAAACAATGCATCTTCATGATCATTCAAGACAAAAATAAAATATAAGAGATACGCCTAGGAATAAGGGAGTCTAAGTGAATAATTGGCTCACATGGATTTGTGTTAGTTTGCTAACTTATAATAACAATGATCTCGTTTTTAAGCTTGGTATGGGGAACGTGAAACTTGAGGATGACAAACGTTCATGGCAGCCAAAACCCAATGTAAGTCTTAAATTTTTTACTTGTTTTTATCTTTTTATGATCGGTATTTAATAAAGGCCAAGGTAGGTTATTTATGATGGAAAATGTAAACCGTGCTTTAAAATTAATGCATTACATGAGGGCATTGCAATGGTCAAGTGTAGGGGATTTAATAAGTGTGAAAACACTTATCCTTTTACCATTTATTTCCAATAATAACAAGACCAAAATGTGTATTTTATGTCGTAAAAGTCGGAATTATGCGTGGTTTGTGTTTTTATTGTGTTTTAGGACCAAAAGATGAAAAAGGAAGAAAACACGGGCTTTCACGGGCTTTTATCGAAGAAAAACGGGAAAAGACGAAGTCAAAAGATCAAGAGTGCTTAAAGAACGGATGTTCAAGACCTATTCTGAAGATTTATCGAAGAACAAGTCTAAAGACGGAAGTTTAATGAAGTCGAAGAACTCGAGTCTAAATAAATGAAGAAATGTTAAGACGAGTTTAATTAATCCCGAGACGACATCGAGAAAGACAAATGAATTAAATCGAGTCGAGAAGAAAAAAAAAGAAGGAATCACCACACATGCACTTCCCACTTCCCTATAAATACCCTCCTAATCACATTAGGAGAGTAGTTAGCTAGTTTTATTTTCAAGTTTTCTTTCTAGTTTTTAGAGAGAGAAAGTGCTAAACTTTCTCTCATTAAGTTTTTCATCTTTCCTTTAATCTTTCATTAATCTTGGTATTTGAGTTTCTTTAATCAAAAGTTTAAGTTTAAGCTTTGTGTTCTTTAATCTCTTTCTATTTCTTGAAGTTGCTTATTACTTAATCCGAAACCTTACTTTGATCCGAATCATTAATGATCCGTGATTAAATTTGAGGTTGTATGGTTATAAGGTTCATTCCCTTTGTTCCTACATAAGCTCCTACACGTATAAGTTGTAAGCTTTTAATGCTTATTGGCTTATTCAAGTTTTAGCTTATTGGTTTTCGGATTTCTCAAAGGATTTAGTCATTTTAAAGTTCATTTCATGAAGTTTGTGATCTTTTATGTTTTAGAAGTGGTCGAATCTAAGCTTTTTGAGTTGTTTAACATTCGGATTAGATAGCTTATTACACTTGCTTATTGAGTTTTAGGCTCACCACCAATTTCAGATTAAGTATTGCATTCCATCGCAATACAAGGGATTCTACACATTCCGATGGGTATCATCGTTTTGGTCGCAATAACCCATTAGGGTTCTACTTTGCGATCGGTTGGTCACTTCCCCCTTATTCCGATCTGGGATTGCAATCGCTCATTGCGATCGCATATTCCGACAGGACTAAGGCTTCTTGTTAAGACAAAACTCTGCCTAATTTTACTTTACAACATTCCGACAGATTTGCAACTTTCCGATCTGAAACATTGCGACAAGAGTATTTGGTTATTCCGATCTGACATTGCGATCTAGGACATTCCGATAAGCATCATTCCGACAGAGTTGCATTTTACATTCCGATGGGTATTAAGATTGGTATTTCGATGGACCTGTGCATTGATTATTTTGATGGCTTATTTTAGTTATATTCCGATGGTTATGATTTGGTGCATTCCGACAGAAATGAATTGCAACATTACGATAGAACATGTTTTTAAGTTTTAAAGTTTTACTTAAAGTTTTACTAAATAGCTTCTAGTTTAATTCTTAAACACTTTAACTTTACTCAACGACATTTAAATTACTTCCTATTAGTATAAAATAGTTAATCAACCAAACCATTCTCTTGTTCACCAAAAGACAATTGAGTCGCACTCTAGACTGGAAATCAATTCGAAAAGACTTGGGACTACGAATTTTGATACGTGGGGTAAAAGCCGTGTATTAGTATTCATCACTCCATCGGAATTTACTTTTACTCTCCGGTTTGTGTAATAAATAGCTTGATATCATCTGAACACCAGAAAGTGTCCATTGATCTAGTGCATCGAGAAGTTTCCTACAAGAACAATATCATCGAATAAAAGACCATATAAAATATAAACAGAAATTCAAAAATTGTTAATTACAGTTACTTTATACCTCAACCCACGGTTTTACTCTGGTCAGCAGATAGGCGACAGATGGATCATTTTTTGTATGTTTGTATTTTTTGTATCTTAACCCATTTAAATACTGGTTTGGATTTAAAAGTTACATCATTCAGATCCATGCTCGTGGTGTATGGGAGGTTTGCCATTGCTTTTTGTGCATGACTTTTATTGAAAAACTCGATTCACTTTCTCTTCTTTAATTCTGCGTACTACAACAATTTCTCTTATTCCCGCTTCAACCTAGTTGCCTCTTCGGTCCTATACCTCTTCTCCTCTTCGATGTTTTTCTCATGTTCCAACAAGAACATATCTTCATCTTCCAATGCCAGTCTCAATTCTTCTTCACAAAGGTAATCCTGGCAGTGACATTAATAGCTTCTTTTATAAAACTTACAGGAAAACCAAGAATTACCTAACCTATAATTCTAAAAAATGCATACATTTGCAACATCGTCATCGGAATTATCTGGGTTGATCAACTGTTGAAATAAAATGTTCACTGAATCATAAAAGTTTTTGCACATACTGGAAGAGCAGTCGATGAATGGCAACCTCTCCTATAAAGTAATTATATATTAGTATGACTGTATTTACAAAATGATATTATTCAAATAAGGGATTAAACATACCAATACACCAAAATGTCTTTCACGACAAAGCACCTGAAATGTGAACAACTCAATTTACTTGATAAATAATATGGAAGGCCTAAGGAATATATACCAAACAATAAAATAATACTACTAAAATACAGTTACATGAATGATTGTCTCTAGCTTTAGAACACGAGCATTTAATTCAAAAATAACTCAATCTCTTAGAGATTGTTTCTCCAAACTGTTACAAGATTTGAAAACACTGGTTATAAGTTTCAAACCTGGGTTCTTAGATGTTTGTTTGCGTGCACTCTCCAACTTAGACAGATTTTTTTGAGAAAGACTATCATATAGAATAACTGAAGATTTGGGGACGTATTCTTTAAAAGAAAATTGTTATCTATCCAAACGGATGAATCGTACTCAGCTAATGTGAGCCTAAGATCAATAGTTGTCTTATCATCCTGAAAAAAAATAATTTTACAATTGCTTAGGGGAAAACATTTGATAATAGTTTTATAAATGTCATCACGTTTACCTTGCCAAAAACATAAGGAATATCAGATCTTTTAAACATCGATTTCCTCGACCAGGCAACTGCTCTTGGTATAAGATTTGCTTCCTTAGTCCACTAACCATTACACCTTTCGAACGACTCAATTATCCATATCTACAAAACATAAACATTTTTATTGTTAAACACTAAGTTGCCTTTATTTATAACTGAAATAACAACTAACAACAAAAAAAAACCTGAAAAACAAACACAAAGCTTTTTAAGACATATGTGGGGACATAATTATAATCTTCCTTCATAAGTAGAAGCTTCACATCACAATTCTTTCCTATTACATCCTTAAGATCTTAATACAAATTTGCCCAAACGTGCTCACCCCAAGGAAACACATTCCAACTATCAAGGTTTTCTACTAATCGAAACAAGCTATCGTCTACTTCTAAAGTCAGCAACCTACCCATAAAGATAACAACTAAAACTAACAATAGGGAAAGACGTACAGCATCCAGATCACATAGTTTGAAAAACCGTTCTTCATCCTCAATAACGCCGATTACATCTAAGATGTTAACAGGTAAGCCTAACTTCTCAGGAAATATTCTATTACGGACGTTTAGCTCACAGAACTATACAAACTAAAACTAACATTCCCAAATCGCAAACCATAAATAAGAGCAAATTATTGGCGACCAAAATGCAAAGTATGACCATCCATATAATATATCAGGGGCATATCATAATGTGAATCATCAACTCGATGTTGTTTTCTCAACATATACTTAATCAAATATGGTTCATGATCATACAACCATAAATCAAACCAACTTCCAAAACAACTATTCCTAAACAATAATCGGCGCTTCGCATTTAGCTTTTGTTTAACAAAAAACAAATAGTTCAACTTACTCCTAATGACAAGCTTCAAAAAAGTTTCCTGTACAAAAGTTCAACGATTTGTGTTACAGTTACAAACTATACAAAAAGACTTAATCATTGCATGTTAATTAATTAAAAAAAACATAATCATGTTAATTATTTAACTAATCAATACATGTCAATAGTGTTTTCAAGTAATTGAATATAGCTAAAAGATTGTTTTACATAAATAAACGATTTGATTGCAATTTCACTAAAAGCAATTTGATTTAATATTGTATGACTAGATTGATCAATGATGATAGAAACAGATAAACAGTACACTATTGTTACCTTAACAAAGATCATAGTACGATTAGGATGTACAATGGACACACGATTGGATTGTTTTAATTGGTTTCGGTCGGCGCCAAAAAACATCCAGAGGAAGACGAAGACACCCGGGAGAAGAAGATAGTAAATGTGTTTTTTATGGGTTTGAAGTGAGGCCCAAATGACTTGTATATTTGCCTAAAAAAATTTGTTGCCCTATTAATAACTTTGGGCTGCCCAAAATAAGAGAGTTGCCCAAAAGTGAATAAGAGAGTTGCCCAAAAGTGGAGTGTACCCGATGTCAGTGTGTAAATGACTAAAAACCCAATTGCCCAAAATGCTAATTGTCCTATTTCTTTACATTGTCCAGAAGACAAAACCGTATGTACACCCGACACACTCTGTCATATTTTGCCATGTGTCAGAATTCTGCATCCGTTACCCCAATTTCCCAGAACATGCAATCCTTTATTGGAAAAACATGTTTTTAAACTCTTTTAGGAATTAGATTTTAGGCAGTGGACTCTTTTGAGAATTAGCCCAAAATATTATTACCGTTTGAAAATAGTGTAAAGATTAAGAACCGACTTAGATTAAAAATTAGGGTAACCGACTTAAAATTTTAATTATATATATAGAAATATTGAGATAATTATTGTATTTTACACTATTTTACAACAACAACGCGTCAAATTAAATCAACCAATTCCATAACCCTACTTCCAAAAAAATTGATTTATGATGGCTTTGAACAAGCAGAGCAGGATATTCGAGTGATCAAGAGGCGTGTTTGTGTTCCTAACAAACAAGATGATGAATTCAAGCAAGACAAGAACAGTAACAGAAGCAACAAGAAAAGAATGTAAGGCGAAAAACAAAACAAAGCCAGCAAGAAGATTAAGCTTTTGAGAAGGAAGCTGTAAAACTGAAAAAGAAAGTTAATAGTATTCTGGCTTACAAGAAAAGATTAACAGAGCAGGATACTCCCTTCCTACCAGTGATCAAGAGTGGTGTTTGTCTTCCTTACGAAGATGATGATGATGTCCACAGCGAAACTGGATCCAATGATCCCGACATCTTACAAAGTGATTATGACGAAGAGGTCGAGACTCCGATCCATGAAGATGAATTAAAAGCCATCATTCCACAATTGCCAGCAATAGTAGAGGCACGAAGATTACAAGCAAGACGACAGCAGCAACAGAAAAAACAAGAAAACAAGAATGTACCACGAAAGATAAGACAAAGACAGCAATATTATGATCATGCTTCATGTGATGCCCTTTGGGACTATTTTGACAAGGAAGCTCAAAAACATCAAAAGAACAAGGATATTGCTTTGTCGGATGTGGATGCCTGTTGGGATTATTTTGAGAAGGAAGCACAAAAACAACAAAACAATTAAGGGCTGTAAACAAGAACAACAAAAGCTGAATATGGAGTTTGGGCAACGAATAGTTGTAATGTAATCTTAAACTAGTGAGAATATATATACATAACTGTTTTTTATTATTGTTGTTCTTTATTTGTCTGATTTATAATATATAATGTATAACTTCAAGTAATGTAACTCCAGTTGTTTGAATATTAATAAGATTTATGAGTTTAATTGATTTAAATTTCTTTGATCATACTAGATTATGTAATGATATTATGTTATTTTACTTATAATAAGCTGTCATCGTGAGACGAAGCAACCAAAAACACTTCAAGAAGATCCGGGTGTGAGTACTAGGAATGGGATAATCATTTAAACTAGAATTTATCACCTCTTAAGAAATTCTTAACTGAAACCCAACCTGACAGAAAAAAGAATCTGGTGTACAATATATATATTAAGCTAAAAGAAGGGTTAAATGTTAAAATTATGTACGACTGAGTTTGAGATATGTGTAGAAACCTTTTCTAAGCAAAATTCTTTTCTCAGAGCATCCTCCACCTGCAGGAATATTGATGAAAGTAATCTTGCAAAAAATGACACACATAAGTTGATTAAACTCTTCTTTTTCGCTTATATATAAAAATGTAAATTTGCACACGCTTGCTGATCTTACCTTCTTTTTTGACAAAAAGATGTTGTACCTGCAAAGAATAACAAAACATCCACATGATGACACAATTGAAGGATGCAACAAGACATCCCATATTACGACACAATAACAAACATGAAACTGCCTACAAGCAACATTGTAATTCAAAACAATTGCTATCGACGACAGTACGTGAACCAGAAACTCAAACTAAGATTTCAAGACAACTTGAATTTTCAAACACCAATCTTGATCTTGAGAGCTAATATGATGCTCGAACCTTGATATACTAGAAAGTTGAAAGTTGTGCACTTGGAACATTTTGAAACCTGTTGATCTTATTTTAGAAGTGGCAACTTCGACCCATAAATAAATTTCATACACTCGACACACTAATCTAACAGCAACTATTTCGGTTGCAGGGAAAAAAAGATGTGGAAATGTTCTTTTGCTTCTTTCATGATTTATGTTTCATGTTTGTTAGGTATAGCTGTGTGTTCTTCATTACTTTTTTTTGAACGGCGAGTTAGTAGTTAGTGATTCAAGCTTACAGTGTGTTCTTCATTACTACGTATTAGTTAAAGGGGGTATCTGTGATTGCTTATCATTTCTGCATATTTGCTCATCTCCTTGTCTCAGGGTAAAATAAGCAGCTTTTGATACGCAGTTACAAAGCTGCTTACAATTCAAAGTGCTTATTTGATATGAAACTGAAATCATTTTCTATAGTTTCTTATTTGACCTTAAACCATATACAAATGGATTTGATTAAATTTCCTAACAAACTGTTGCTGTTTCCAAGTATTATTGCATTTTACAGAATAAGCAAATCCAAACACTATATCCTAGGGTGCTTCTTTAGAAGCGGAAGCATAAGCAAACAAACAAAAGCAATCCCAACCACCCCGTAAGTATCTAAATAACATATAATTTAGGAACAATGAAAACCTGGCATAACTTTTTCTCCAGGTTTTAAAGATCATCTAACCAAAAGGGTGCCTGAAATCTACTCAAAAACCTACAGCAAAAGGCAAAGAAAATATAATCACAAACGAGTTCTTGCGACAAGCAGCAATACAGCAGGCAAATAATCAATAACAATATCATATTTACGGCTACGCAGTAAAGAGAAAATGTTAGATCCATTTCTCAAACAATAGCAGGTAACTTCGTTGCAGTTTCCAACCAAGAAGGGATGCACAAAGAAGAGGATAAATGCAGTTGGCCCCGGTGCCAATTGTTGGGATTTAATACCTAGTTAACCATGTAACTACGAGTGCGCAGCTGAATGGATCTAGTTTGAGCAATTATGATTAACACGTAATTAATATAAACAATAAAGTAAACGCGAAAACTAACCTTCGTCCAAAAGCAATGAAACTAAAACGAGTGATAAAATATACCACCTCTACGGTTGCTCACACAAACACGTCAAATGAACACGTCCGGATTGCTAGCCGAACTCCACGTATACCCAAACACCAAGTGTCAAAAAACCCGATCCGAAACCAAAAAACAAAACAGCCTAAAACTGCTTTGTTGTCTGAGATACAAGCTTTACCCGAGAACCTTTCCCTTTGCTGTAAGATATCGGACAACAGTGTCCGATCTGCACAGAAGCTTTTGTCCGAGAACGATCAGAATAAGCCCGTAATAGCTTTTGTAATTTGTCACGCCTTTGATAGATTATCCCACGGTTTTTAAACCCTTAGTAGTATCAAATAACAACTACTAAACAACTTGGATTGATTAAATGCAAGTGATTCGAGATGGAGTGATCAATTTAAGATTATAAACCCTAATTGAGTTTAAACCTAAATTGATTATCAAGAGTATGTTAATGGCAGAGCTTTTCTTTGGTTTTGCTTTGCAAAATTCGTGTATTATGAGCTGGGTAGAAAGGTGTTTATATACCAATCAAATCCCACTTATAATAAGTCAAAAACTATTCAAGTTTAAGCCTTATCTCACACAAAAACCAATGTTTATCATGACTCTTATTTACTCCTTATCCCAAATGAATATGGACATCTCAAGTAATCATTCTAGATCTTTCCTCGGCTTACTAAAACGAATTTAGGACAGCCATAAAAGTTCTTACATGATTAGTCCAGCAGTTTACAATTTTGAAGCTTAACGTGAAAGTAAAACGCATTCTAAGTGTTTAACGTATGTGCCCCCAATAGGCTCACACATCTCTAGCCACATTTGGTTAATCCAACGAGTATGAACTAACAGCTCCCACTTGGTCGTTGGAGTTGATTGCACAAATGTAAACGACAGAAACGTCTAGCAACGCTCACACTCGTTATTTAACTAGAGGTGTCTGAGATATAGTTTCATAGAACATTCTCAGTAGCATGGTCATTTATGTCTTGCTTTTATTATCCTTTGTTATAGATACCGTTAAACCATGGATATAGATCCTAACTCATTCCATATAGTTTAACGATTCATATTCTCGTTATTGAATTCAATTCAGATATACCAATGTAACCAAGATTCATCTTGCATTACCATTTGGGTTCGACCAAACAATTATCTGATTAATTCTATAGAGGCTACATGGTATCATTCTGCACATACTAAGTGGAGTAACAAATCCTTTATTGACTACAAGTGTTGTGGATGCTGCTTCACATCACTCCGAAAAATAGTTTTTTAACTACCTTATTCAGGACAGCGTTTTGCATATAATTACAAAAGTGATATCCACACATGCAAAACTTGTTTGCATCTCAAGTCTAAGGATGACTTAACAGACCATTTTCAACATCTTACTCATGACAATGATCCAAAAGTAAATGTTTGAAGTTGGGGAATCCAGTATGCATCCCTTATGAATACATATGAGTTTGGCTTAGAACAATTCTCATTCTCACAGAATATATCCAACACTCACATTTGCCTTATGTAAACAATATTCCCATATTGCTAAACGACAATGGATATTTAGAATGATTAAATCATTCATGGATTAAACATGCAAATATAGAATAACAAATTTTATATGAATGAAATAACAAATACCTCGTATCTTTATTTATCAGAAAATAAAACTGTATTACAATTCCAAATTATCCAAATACTAATTAACATACAGATTTACATGAGACTACTAGCTGGTATCATACCAATACCCTGAGTCAATTTAGAATGCTTAGGGAATGCTAACGCCTTCGTAAATGGATCCGCTAGATTGTCATCTGTATGAACTTTTGCTATCTTAACATCACCCATCTCAATGGTTTATCGAAGATAGTGAACTTTTGCGCGGAAATGTCTAGCACCCTTGGTGATTCCGCTTTCATTTGCTATAGTAATGGCCCTAGTATTGTCACAATACATATCAATGGGATCTTCAATTGTGGGCATAATACCAAGCCTAGAAATGAACTTACGAATCCAAACAGCCTCTTTAGCTGCATCAAAAGCAGCTATATACTCAGCTTCTGTAGATGAAGTTGCAAAAATACTTTTCTTTGTGCTCTTCCAGTCAACAACACCTCCATTTAGAACAAAAACATATCCAGTCTGAGATTTTAGGTCATCAGTATCTGTCAGATATCCAGCATCAGTGTAGCAAGAAACCCTGAGCTCTCGTTTTTCGTCACCACCATAAACTAGAAACATATCCTTAGTATTTCGTAAATACTTAAGAATATTTTTAACAGCAGTCCAGTGAAGTTCACCAGTACTCTGTTGAAATCGGCTTGTTACGTTCTGAGCGAACGTAACATCAGGACGAGTACATCTCACAGCATACATAATTGATCCTACAGCTGAGGCATAAGGAACATTCTGCATGCGCTGCTTTTCAGCTGGTGAAATAGCACATTGTGACTTACTCAATTTAGGGCTTTCATGCATTGGGATAGTTCCACGCTTGGAATTCTCCATATGAAATCTTTTCAAGATTTTCTCAATGTAAGATCTTTGACATAAACCAATTAACCGTCTAGATCTATCTCGGTAGATCTTGATTCCAAGAATATATGCAGCTTCTCCTAAATCTTTCATAGCAAAACATTTTCCAAGGTAGGATTTTACCCCTTTCAACATTGGAATATTGTTCCCCATGAGCAATATGTCATCAACATATAGAATTAGGAAAGTAACATTACTCCCACTGGCTTTGTGATATACACATGGCTCATTTTGATTCTGAGTGAAACCGAATTTCTTAATCTCTTCATCAAAACGCTTATTCCATTGCCTAGATGCTTGCTTAAGTCCATAAATGGAACGCTTGAGCTTGCATACTCGGTTAGGATATTTAGGATCGACAAAACCCTCAGGTTGCACCGTATAGACTTCTTCGGAAAGATGTCCATTGAGGAAAGCGGTTTTGACATCCATTTGCCAAATCTCATAGTCATAGAACGCGACTATGGCTATAAGAATCCTTATAGCTCTAATGTCTGCTACAGGAGAAAAGGTCTCTTCATAATCAAGCCCGTAGGTTTGAGTGAAGCCCTTTGCTACAAGACGAGCTTTAAAGGTGTGTACTTTGCCATCCATGTCAGTCTTTTTCTTGAATAGCTACTTGCTACCAACGGTTCTACCGTTAGGAGGAAGATCAACTAATAACCAGACATCATTATCTTTCATGGATTGCATCTCCACATTCATCGCATTAAACCATTTTTCAAATTCAGGATCCAATAATGCAGCTTTATAGTTAGCGGGTTCTCCACGATCCCCTAACTCATGCTCCTCAGCATCGACGTATAAACACATTCGATCTGGTGCACGGCGTGTCCTAGAGGACTTACGAATGGGATTGATATCACTTTGAGGTTCTTCAATTTCTTGATCATCCTCATCATGATCTAAGCCAGTGTCATCAGAAGGATTTGTATCTTCATCTTGAATAATTTCAAGATCTTCTATACTCCCACTTGCTTCTTGATCTAAGAGATTACTCTCAAAGAACTCAGCATTCCGAGCAACAATAACTTTGTTCTCAGGTGGGTAGTAGAAGGAATATCCCATCGTTTCCTTTGGGTATCCTACAAAGATACACTTAATAGATCTGGGTTCTAGTTTCTCAGGTTTGGTCATCGTATCACGTTTAACCAAAGCTTCACAACCCCAGACTCTTAAATAAGACAACTTAGGGGCTTGCCCATGCCATAATTCGTACGGTGTCTTTTCAACCTTCTTAGTTGGAACCATGTTGAGTATGCGTGCAGCAGACTCAAGGGCATAATCCCAAAAGGACTTTGGAAGAGTAGTTTGACTCATCATGGATCGAACCATGTCTAGCAGTGTTCGATTCCTCCTCTCAGACACCCCATTATGTTGAGGTGTGTAGGGAGGAGTTCGATGGGCAATAATCCCATGCTCCTTAAGATGACCCAAAAACTCTTGACTCATATATTCACCTCCACGATCAGATCGTAGTGATTTTATGGTCTTACCGAGTTGATTTTCTCCTTCCTTTTGAAACACTTTAAATGTCTCAAACACTTCATGTTTATGCTTTAACAGGTAAACATAACCATACCGACTAAAGTCGTCAGTAAAAGTGACAAATTAGTTAGCTCATTGCCTTGATACAATTCTAAATGGGCCACAAACATCAGTATGTATTAGTCTAAGTAGATCTTTAGCTCTTTCCACTTGATGTGAATAGGGTTTTCTTGCCATCTTCCCAGACATATAAGAGACACACTTTTCAAATGACTTAATGTCAGTTGAGGTGAGAAGTCCATCATATTGCAACTTCTCCATGCGTTTCTTGCTTATGTGTCCAAGACGACAATGCCACAAGAGAGTGGAGTCCAAAGTTAATTTGGCTCTTTTATTGCTAACAGCAAACATAGAACTATCATTTGTTTTAGAACAAGACATATCAATTTCATAAATGCCATCCCCTCGGGAAGTAGCAGTAAAATAAACAACGTTATTCTTAGAAACTGAAATTGCATTATTCGAATCAAAATAGTTTACAAAACCAGCTTTAAACAAACCAGAAACTGAAATAATCCCTCTAGTGATAGAGGGAGCATAATGACAATTATTCAAAACAATAACTAATCCACTAGGGAGACATAAATGATAATTTCCAATAGCTTCGAACCCTGCACGTTGACCATTGCTCATGTACATATTCAAAGCTCCTGGATTCAGCTTCTTACTTCCCCTTAGACCCTGAGTATTATTACAAATGTGAGTACCACAACCAGTGTCATATACCCACGAATTACTCGGAAGGGAATATAGTTCTATGGTGAAAATACCTGAAGTGTTGGCTTCTTGAGACAACCTCTTCTTTTTCTGCAACTCGGCTAAGTGCTCGGGACAGTTCCGTTTCCAATGACCTATCTGACCACATTTGTTTAAGGGGTCGTCCTTAGTAGGATTATCCTTTTTGGGTGGTGGAGGATTTCTGTTCTTGGGAGCATAAGATGGTTTGTGCTCGGGAGCATAAGCCAGCTTATTCTTTCCATTACCATAATTCCCCTTCGCAGCCTTAGGCGGTTTTCTACCTTGGTTTTTCTGGACCTTCCCTGCACGCACATTATGAAGTGCAGGTGAAACAACCTTCTTGGGAAGTGTTTGCTCATGTTGTTTAAGCATGGCATGCAGTTCATTCACTGAATTCACAGTCTTCCCCATGCCATGCATGTGGAAGTTTTGAACAAAACTGTCATACTCCTTGGAAAGGCCTATCAAGATCAGGCTTATTCCATAGCTGACAGTCACGGGGTGACCAAGACCCTCCAAGTTCTCAATGTAGCCCTTCATCTTAAGAACATATGAGCCTACATTTTGACCATCCTCAAGCTTGCACGCGTGAAATTCACGCGCAGTTTGAAGAAGTTCCTGTTCTGCTTGCTGAGAAAACATAGTTTTCAGCTCCTACAACATGTCATATGCTCCGAGATGGGTTAGATTTCGTTGGTTCTCTGAGTCCATAGTCATGAGCATAAGGGCAGCAATGTCCTTTGACCCTTTGACCCAAGCAGCATGAGCTGCAAGAGCATCGGGAGGGACTTGGTGACCATGAGTTGCAACAGGTGCAGCAGGAATTGGATGTTCCAAGTATTGTTCCTTGTCTTCAGCTGATAGGATAATGCGCAACTGGCGGTACCAATCAATGAAATTAGGCCCAGTGAGTTTGTGTTTCTCGAAGAAACTCCTGAGTACCGAATTGTTTCCGACATTGGTAGTCATCTACAATTAAAAAGTTCAAACAATTAGTATTTTCGATAATTACATTCTTAACAGAATTAACTACCCAATTAATTACTAATTAAGACTAAGATCCATCTTGTACTCCCACTCATTACAAAAGGACTGTCCAATATGTAAACAAGTGGGGCAAGAGGTAAGCGACGAGCGTTAATTGCATAACATGTAACTCTTAGATTTTATGAGACCGTTCAAGACACTAGTAAAACGGTAGTAGTGTCATGAGCATGTTTAGTCTCATCTTATGCCTCGGGTCCAGGGTCTGACCGTGCATACTCGAGTTAAGTTAACCAAGCAAGAACATGCAAATATCACACAGGGTCTGACCGTCGTGAAAAATTTGCCATGGGTTTGACAAGGCCCTTTGGACTGTCCAGAGAAGCCAAATCAAATGCACGTGTTCTTAGTTGGCTGGCATACACTTAAATTTCACATAGGGTATAACACATAAATGTGATAAAACATGTGTACAAAGAAGCATGTAAACAACTTTGTAGCACGATTTTAAAAAACTCTTGTAATGACACTGTAGTGATCTACGATGGTTCACGGTAGCTCCAATCGAACTCGCAAGCAAGCGCAGGACCAGACCAGCGCAAGGCAATAGTTGGATATCCTTTAGGTGTGACTGTGCGCACCAGCTTATACCCGCCTTATAGTTTGTTCTAGTGGGTGACCCGTACATCCCATGAGTCCATAACGTCCAGTTTTTATTTTCATGAAAGCGTGTTTCAATAGTTTTTAGGTCCTTTTATTTTATAAAACACTTTTCCACGTAACACATAACCAGTCACAATGAGCATGTATTTAGGCGTGTAAAATATTGACCAATTTTAATGTCATGTTTCTCTATAAGTATTTATCCATATTGCATACAATTAGGTGTTTTGAAAAACATGTAACAATAATGCAATTAGGAAAACAAATAAAAAAAACATAAGACATTAAATAAACACATAAATCCGAGCCCCGAAGAGTCTTCCCCAAACGAAGAACCATAAGACTCTCATTAGGTTTTCATCAAGTACCTAAATCGCCCCATGCATCACATTACGTGATTGTAGCGAGTCTTATAGCCGGATAACACATAATATAATCATGGCAAAACAATTAACTATTATTATTATTATTTTATGTATTCTAATTAACCATTTAATTTTAATTATAAGTTTCTAATTAACAATTAATTTTAATAATTACCATCTTGTTATTTTTTATAATTAATGACAAGTACACAATTTAATTGTCAAATAAAAATAAAACAAATAACTAAATTAGATTTCATGCATGCGGTTTCGCGTGTTTATTTAAAACATGTAACCCATAACCACCAAATGTAACACCCCCAAATTTATACAACTCAATACAGCGGAAGACTAGTTGGTGTTACGGGATAGCACATTACTCACATCATAGACAACGCATAAAAATCGCGTCGTTTTATAATAAAAGCATTTCCATTCATAAATATCAAAGTTACATCGGTCCCAAGTCATTACATTTTATACAAAAGTTTTACAAGTGTTTGAATGGAAAAAATTGTTTAAGTGCGGGCCATGAATTCTTGTCGTCTTCCCGGGAATTACCTTCAAGTACCTGAGATAAGACATGTTAAAATAAAAGGTCAGCGATAACGCCGAGTGAATTCATAGAGTTTAATAAAATCCATCAATATAATATCAGTATAAGATTTTTACTGAAAATCATTTTTATAGGCCATAGAATAGCCAAAGTCATTTTATACAAATCCGTTATCGAAAAATCATAATATAGGCATTTGCCTTAAAAATCATTATACGAATCATTGTCGTTAAAAACACCATACAATACATTTTGCAACGTTGTATAGATTAAATAAAATCGTTATATGAATATGGTTATAAAAAAGCCTTAAAAATCATTATACGAGCCAATGTCGTAAAAACGTCATACAGTACGTCTTACGACGTTGTATGAAAATAAAAACCGTTATATGAGTATGGTTATGAAAACCAAAACACAAACATAATATCAATAGTATGACCCAGTATTGCTAGTCAGGCAATACATCGTAATTCTGAGCGTCTAGTATTATTTCGTTAGTTTTTAGATTATTATAAGCCGCATGACATTGTTACCTTACTAAACCAAAACGAGTAGCTAACCCGATACCAATTTTGCCCATCTAAAGTAGCGTGTCATCACAAAGGTCACGCTATGGAAATCTTCTCATACATAAATTCGCTTACCAATCAATGTGGCACGACGGGGATCAACCGTCAAGGCGCGAACTGGGGTGATCGTCCCCAAATAGTACTATTAAATGCATAAGCGTCTACCAACTCCCGGTAGTTCATAATTCATGCTAATGGGACTTTTAGTGACATAACCTAACTTTAATAATCCATTTTATTTCATCTATCGGGTCCGTTAATCATTTATCGGGTCATACAATCGGGTCATTCAATCATTCGGGTCCAAAATCAATAAACAAACAATCGGGACAAATGGTGTCCTATTTTATAAAAACTAACATGTTATCTCCCTCGCGGGTTTATAAAACATTTATAAAAACATTTAAAAGTGTGCGAGGCTATGAACTCACGTTGATGTGGGAAGACGATTATCAGCGATTTGGATGTACGGTACGTGCTTCAATCACGGAAACCTAGACAAATAACAATCGGTCTTAGACGTTTGTCCAATGACTTTATAAAAATAACAATTATGTATACATATGATGATTATATATATATGATGATCAAGTGGGTTTACATATTCTCGTTTACTCATTTTAGTGTTATATGTCGATAACTTTTATACTAGTTTACTAGTTTTACCCATTTACGTGTTTTATGCCCAATAAACTTATTATAAGTTCCTTAACTTGTTTTAATCCTTGTTATACTTATTTTATCAGTATGTATACTTTCCATGTTGGGCCCAAATGGGTTAAGCCCAATAATTTCTTTTTACAAGTTTATATCTTATTTAGTCCAATTATTAGTCCAAGTATTAGTCCAATATGTTTACTTAGCTCGTTAATGTCCGTATGCCCTAAAGTTCGGGTTTTATCGGTTTTTACTTGTTATACATGTCTATATATCAGTATATAAGTTTTATAAAGTTTTCATTAGACGGGTCCAACCATCTAAGTTTTATTTAACAAAAATGTTAATTTTACGGCAATAGCCAAAAAAGTCGTAAAAATCATGTTTATAGTTTTATATCTTATAAAACATAACAAGTTACCATTTTTATGAAATGTACACTTATTTAACCTTTTACATATTTATATAAATAGAATTCATGAGTTAGTGGGTTTTAATTTATATTTTATACTATTAAAATTTGAGTGCTTATATAATAGTATTATTCTTTAATTTCCAAAATCTGATTTTTATCTTCACTTTCACCAAAATTGCCATATCTTGAGTTATGTATGGAGATAGAAGCTCAAATGTTTATCACATAAACTACATGATATGTGTTACATTTAACTCTTCTATAGCTACTGTTGAATCATCTTCTAAATATTTTCTAAAAATCGTCCAAAATAGTAACCTCAGATTTATACCTTAAACTTGTTTTGATCATATCTCACTCATTACAATGATTCCATTGCATGGCCAACTCTCACATGTGTACAAGACATTTAGCTTACTGTAAATGGATTCTACTTCATCATTTCATCAGTTCATAACATGTTTCTTTACTGTTTTATACAGCCATGTAAATTAATCAAGATTTTAACCTTGTTTCTTATAGTTTTTCACCTTTTTAATCATATTTATCAACACCAAATCCCCACATAACATTTTTATCATCATATAATCATCATATACATATACAATAGGAAATAAAATACATGTTTACATAATCAAAATAACAAGAAGATGAGGAGGACAATCTTTATACCACCATTATGATGTAGGTTGATCAAAACATGGATTTTTGATGGAGAAACTTGTGATGCACCAAGACCATCTTCATGACCACCAATCTTCCTAATCTCCTTGTGGAAAATCAGCCCCAAGACACCATGAATACTCCTCCATGGATGTTATAATCACCACCATTCAAGAGAGCTTCAAGAGGGCTTCAACATATGTGTAAATAACACATGATTTTGTGGTTGGAATTGATCAAATGAAGGTGTTTTGTGGTGATATGGTGGACGGCAAACATGGAGTCAAGAGAGAGAGAGAAGTGGTTTTGCATGGATGGAAATGAGGAGAGTGGTATGAGTTGTAGCTAGTTTTGTGTAGTGGAATGCTTACAATGTAAGCTAATCCATGTGTTTAGCTAAATTGTTAAGGTTATGACACATCATAGATGTTTTGTAGCAACATGTTGGCTGGTTTTGGGGGTGGGACAAGTGTCCCACTTGTCTCATCCCCATTTATTTACGGGTACTCCTCGATTCTAGTTTCCTCGATTTGCGTGCCCTCGGGTCGTTTTACGAAAAACGTTTTTATAAATTATGAATCAACGTCACAAAACGAATCCAATAAAAATTGTCTCATCAAAAACGGAGTTCGAAAACGTAAATACGTAATCCTAAGGTTTCCGGTTTAGTCGTAAAGGACGTTAAAATAAAATTGCAAGTCCTAGTCTCTTCTCGTAAATTTGTGAGTTTATGAACCAACACAAATTTAAAACTACAAAATAATATTCACAGATAAATTTATTTTCTGAAATGTCGGACTGTCACCAAAGACGGTGTATGTAAACGTAAGCACGTAACGTAGAATCCTCCGGTTTAAACGTAGTCGATGCTACTTCAAGACGTAAATCCAAATTTCTTCCCAAAAATAAGTGAGTTCATATTGTAACATTAAAATAATATTTTCAAATAATATTTGAGAATAAAATATCAATCGTAAATTGACGGATTGTCACATTATTTACCCCTAAACAGGATCTTTGTCCTCAAAGATCATCTTACCTTACTACTCGCTTCTTATAGAGTTAAAGCCATGTGGGTATTTCGTCCACATTCGGTCTTTTCTCACAAGTGCAATTCATTACAATGCGCGAGTTTCATCAAACATAACTACGGGAATAAGATCAGGCTAAATGTTGACTTACTTTCTCTATCCATGATGTTCACGGGTTTCTGATGAATGCAACTTTTCGCCGATCTAAGCTCTACTAAGAATAATCAGAATTTCACTTGATAGATATTCCATCAAGTTCGATTTACGAAACATAATTCACGCGGTTCTTGAAGTCCTAGTGTAGATCCAGCTTATATGCCTTTCAATCCCAACTTTTACATCATTTCAATGGTCCCATACAACGGGGACTTATATCCCATGATTTGTCAGATCATGAATTCATTTTTCCAAGGTTAAAAATTGTGGCATAACTTCGCTACCCATTTGGCACTCTAAGATCTACATTTCACATTCACATAACCTCTTGCCCACTACCGGCAGTCAATAATCAAATCCTAATTTCAATAATCATTTCAGATCTCGCGGGTCGGATATTTTGTAATGTTAGGTTTGCCATCATAGGGAACCTTAAATCTAAAAGACATGTCCAACTCACAATGGGTGTTTGTCAGGTGTCTTCATATCAACTCCTGCTTACAGATGCTCTAAGATTTAGATCCTAACAAGATTTGATCTCAATCCTAACACGATGATTATCAATGATAATCTTTCCAATGGAAAACGATTATACGGTCTATTACCAAAGGTCATTCATTCAAACATAAAATAGCACTTATATTACTTTGTATCGTTACTTTACCTCGTCCCTTCGATTGGGGTGGTACATAGTACTCTCATCAAGGTTCGTTCTCAATGATTTCTGAGCAAATCTCTAGAAATTCGATGCGAAGCGAGGATCTTGATATAGATGTTCGATACAGGCACACTATGTTTACATAACTCTTTTGCATTTATCATTAACGGGAATGATATTAGCAGATTTGGTCAGTCTGTCGACGATGACCCAAATCGAATCCAATTCAGATGATGACCTTTGCAATAGCTAAACGTTTACTAATGTATGAGGCGATGTATGCCTTCATAATTTTTCATTAGTACAACTTCTTCAGACAAAGATACTTTTAGTCATAAATGACATAAATAGAATACTTATACTTACAAATTCCAACATAACTCTATCTCACAATCTCCATATTTAGGCAACCACAAGTGGCCTTTAAAATATTTAACGCTATTGGCTCCTTATTTTAATGGTTCACATTATACGCGAACCCCATTTATTATCTATATTATCTCTTTTTACAATCGTCGGCTATTTTTATATTGTTCGGCAATTTATTTTGCACCTTCATTATTATGGAGCATGTCCTAATTGGTTCTTTATCATTTTTATATAATATGTCAGTATCTATATTCACTTCTCATGATGATGTAATTATCATGTCCACAATTCACTCAGATATTCTTTCTATATTATGCGTCAGTAATTACGTTCACTTTCTCCTGATGAAATAAATATCATAACTGTATTTATTCAAAATTCTTTCTTCATATCTTTTATGTTTCAGTTTCGTCTCAACTATCAATTTTTATCAGTTTTTCTCAATCCGGCGTCTAAAGCGTCGATAATTATTATAATTAATTAAATAATTATTAGTTAATTTTTATGAAGCGTAAACGTAAAAGTTTTAAATTTCTTAGTTTGTCCAAGTATATTAAAATGTTCAAAATAAATTTGAATTTAATTAACAAAATTTTCAGTTGATTTATCAAAAATAATTAATAAGATTCGTAAATGTTCGAGAAACCTTTGTTTATATTTTGGTCAAAATTTTCTTAGTTGAAAAGCAAAATGTATCGTTTCAAATTTAAAGTCATGATTTAAATGATTTTCTCAATCCTTCTTAAGTTGTCTTGAGGTATACACAAACATTTACCCCTAAACAGAAGTTTAGTTAAATGGTTTGTGTATAAGGGAATAATCCCTTAAAATCCTTTGTTAAAACATTTGTCAAAACATATTTCCATTTCGTTTTGGTAAAATCCAAAGTCTTAAAAGGGCTCTTAATTTTTGAAGAGTCAAATTATATTCCATTATCTATTAATCACATGGTTAAATCATGTAAAGGATTTAGTCTTTAATCTCCTGTTAATTATTCAAGGTACAGGTTTTCATTGTTTAGCCAATTCAGGGCAATTTATAACTAATTATTAACTCATTATTATTCTTATATACAAACAATTAGTCCTTAATGATCGCAAGCATGAATTTATCAAATTACAGCCTACACACGTGATTCACAAAATTTATGAATGCTACATGTGTATTAGTCAATCCAAATGACATCACGTGAAACTCATAATGTTCATTACAAGCACCGGATGTAGTGATTGGAATAGATAATCTCTTTCGCAGATGCGAAGTTGATGATAACCATGCTATGGATCAAATCTTTAAAACATACGCTAAAACCTTGTAAAGGATCAAACAAATCTTCCATTTCGAGTTATGGATATCGTTTTCGATTGTCAATTTACTCAATTCACAGTAATCTATAAATATAAGGAATGATAACACCATAGCTCTTCAGGATGACAGGCTTGGTATAATAAAATCTTTCTTCGACAACTCTCTCAGTTGTACGGTAATTCCTTTAATTTAGATGGTGCTGACGTACAGTGCACACGCCACAGATGCAGCACCGGGAATATAATCAATACTAATTTCAACTTGCCTAAATGACAAAGTTCTAGGTAATTCATCAACAAATACTTCCTAAGGTTTCAGATAACAGAAACATCTTTTAATAAATTCATATTAAGTTCCTTCTAGAATATAATATCTATGACTAATTTACAACCATTCACAGTATAATTTCCAAGTCTAAATACAGGATATGGTCATCCATCAAGAATTATTTAGTTCACTTTTGATAATCAACATCTTATCATTTAGGGGAATTCTACTCGAGTTCCCATCAATTAGGACAATGTCGTCATGTCATAATCAATCAATCCGTTCTACTGGCACTACCAACTTTTCAGTTTCATTGCCGTAGATAAGATGTGAACTTCTCAAAATACTACTAATAATTCATAATCCTTCACAAATTCAGGGATATATGGAGACATAACTACTATTAAAAGAGCAAGGTCAACGCATAATCTACGCGATAGAATTTCAAATCAGATACAGACGAAAACATTTAACGAATATGAATATATCCCATGTTTTCAGAATTTGAGTACGCATTCGAAAGCTCCTCGGATCGTTACCCAGGTCATTCAAATGAAATCAAATCATAAGGAATGATAAGAACGTCAATACATCCAGTCGGGTATCAACACTTGGTAATCAGATACTTTTCCTAAGAATCTCACTACGGGAGAATTGGACAAGAAAGAATTGTCAATTGTCAAATAAGACAATTTCCACAGATGAGTAAATTTAACTCAGAAGAATAGATGATACAGGCACATATGTAGGTGTCCCTAACACTATGTCCTTATTTTTCACTTCTTGCAGATCTCATAAATTTTAATCCTTCACAATCTTCAAAGAAAATTTAGTGTTTATTAACCAGTTTTATGGTGACTACTAATCAGCCTTGCATAGTCCATTCCAAATTGTATGTAGGCGCGCAACTATATACAATTTCAAGATTAACGATGCAATACTCAGTTCGTCAAAATTTTATCATCATGTTTATAATAAAAACATTTTCATGCTTAATTCTTAAATAAGAATCAAAATAAATTTTCAAAGATTTCCTTTGTTATGAAAAACAGATAAGTTTTCCAAGGTGTTTTATAAACAACTTCATTTTGATAACAGTCACTTATAAATCTTACTTTGAATAATCCTTATAGTGATGAAAATTCAATTTCCTCAAAGGATACCGTTTTAACTTTATAAAAATAATGTGTGATCTGCAAAAGAGTGATGAAGAGTTGTTCACCGAGAACTAACTACAATATGATAAGAAATGAGCTTAGCCAATTAATCATGAGGTTCATGACCTCGATGGCACTCAGGAATACAAAGAGAATAATCCACAACGTAACTCAATTTGAGATCAGTACTTGTTCAATGGTTGCATCACTAATGCGAACATTAGGACGAAGCAATAATAGGATAGATAACATCGATACATGTAGAATTTAGCAATCAAAGGTAATCTTTTTATTAATCACAAACAAGTCAAATTTGTACCGTCACACATTACGTGTCACTATGTCATACAATTCTCGGAACTCATCCTACCAACTGATATCTCAGTTAAGTTAGGGATTTTTAAAAGATACCACAATGAATACTAATCTACAAGAGTCATTAGGTGTCCTGCCTGTCCCGGAAGATCCATCGGTCCCAATTCAGAAGAAGATTTCTTCAATTTATTTCTTGGACACTGGGCATCCTCGTCATTGGACAATGGCTTAGGAACAACCCTTAACACGAATCAACAATCAATTAAAACCTTATAATTCAATCACAGAACTTAACGAATTCCTCTTAACAATCTCATATTCCATATAAGTTAAATTTCACTTTATTCAAGTTTTAACCAATTTTATACTCAATGCGATATCCTATCTCATTTTCCAATACTTTCAACCTTATTCTTCGGCCTTGTAAAGGCAATTCAATCTCAATATAAATCAACACTTAATTTCCAATCCTTTTAGCTCTTATAACAACAATTATCAAATGAGTCATTAATATGAAATGACTTGATCATTCAACTAGACTTCTCGGAAAGGTATTAGTGGCATGAGGCTTTTGGGTAATGGTTCCAATGACAGCCTCAAGTGCAACATTCACCCTTTCGATTTCAAATTTAAGAATTGGATGACAACGAATCAGATGACATCTTTCTAGGTGGTAACGTTTTGTCAAACTCCGCTCTATAAGAAAAGATCGTCATGACATCGATATCAGATTTAATCTCGCCAATCCTTTTTCAGTATCACAATCAACTAATATCTACATTTCTACGAATATCAACCATTTGTTGGGATCATAAATATCCACAACTTGGTTTAGATCTAGGATAGCTAGATTCCTACGAGAATAGCTTCGATTAATTTACTAGGGGATTTAGGGTACATTGTGACAATCTACGTCGTATAAATACCTCGTATAAATATCAAAATAATCATCAAACAATCATGTAATAAAATTACATCATATATATATATAATCTAAGTTATATATATTAAAATAACACTTCTCAGTCTGGCCTTGTCGGTAACTCGAGAATTCTTCGACACCGTTATAGTCAAAAGATTTTTAGACATTTTTAGAAAAATGTTTATAATTAAAAAGATTTTGAAATGTTTTATTCAAAACCTTGGTTTTAAAAATCTTTCGTTCTCTATAACGAGAGCTCTGGTACCAAACTGTAACACCCCCAAATTTATACAACTCAATACAGCGGAAGACTAGTTGGTGTTACGGGATAGCACATTACTCACATCATAGACAACGCATAAAAATCGCTTCGTTTTATAATAAAAGCATTTCCATTCATAAATATCAAAGTTACATCGGTCCCAAGTCATTACATTTTATACAAAAGTTTTACAAGTGTTTGAATGGAAAAATATTGTTTAAGTGCGGGCCATGAATTCTTGTCGTCTTCCCGAGAATTACCTTCAAGTACCTGAGATAATACATGTTAAAATAAAAGGTCAGCGATAACGCCGAGTGAATTCATAGAGTTTAATAAAATCCATCAATATAATATCAGTATAAGATTTTTACTGAAAATCATTTTTATAGGCCATAGAATAGCCAAAGTCATTTTATACAAATCCGTTATCGAAAAATCATAATATAGGCATTTGCCTTAAAAATCATTATACGAATCATTGTCGTTAAAAACACCATACAATACATTTTGCAACGTTGTATAGATTAAATAAAATCGTTATATGAATATGGTTATAAAAAAGCCTTAAAAATCATTATACGAGCCAATGTCGTAAAAACGTCATACAGTACGTCTTACGACGTTGTATGAAAATAAAAACCGTTATATGAGTATGGTTATGAAAACCAAAACACAAACATAATATCAATAGTATGACCCAGTATTGCTAGTCAGGCAATACATCGTAATTCTGAGCGTCTAGTATTATTTCGTTAGTTTTTAGATTATTATAAGCCGCATGACATTGTTACCTTACTAAACCAAAACGAGTAGCTAACCCGATACCAATTTTGCCCATCTAAAGTAGCGTGTCATCACAAAGGTCACGCTATGGAAATCTTCTCATACATAAATTCGCTTACCAATCAATGTGGCACGACGGGGATCAACCGTCAAGGCGCGAACTGGGGTGATCGTCCCCAAATAGTACTATTAAATGCATAAGCGTCTACCAACTCCCGGTAGTTCATAATTCATGCTAATGGGACTTTTAGTGACATAACCTAACTTTAATAATCCATTTTATTTCATCTATCGGGTCCGTTAATCATTTATCGGGTCATACAATCGGGTCATTCAATCATTCGGGTCCAAAATCAATAAACAAACAATCGGGACAAATGGTGTCCTATTTTATAAAAACTAACATGTTATCTCCCTCGCGGGTTTATAAAACATTTATAAAAACATTTAAAAGAGTGCGAGGCTATGAACTCACGTTGATGTGGGAAGACGATTATCGGTGATTTGGATGTACGGTACGTGCTTCAATCACGGAAACCTAGACAAATAACAATCGGTCTTAGACGTTTGTCCAATGACTTTATAAAAATAACAATTATGTATACATATGATGATTATATATATATGATGATCAAGTGGGTTTACATATTCTCGTTTACTCATTTTAGTGTTATATGTCGATAACTTTTATACTAGTTTACTAGTTTTACCCATTTACGTGTTTTATGCCCAATAAACTTATTATAAGTTCCTTAACTTGTTTTAATCCTTGTTATACTTATTTTATCAGTATGTATACTTTCCATGTTGGGCCCAAATGGGTTAAGCCCAATAATTTCTTTTTACAAGCTTATATCTTATTTAGTCCAATTATTAGTCCAAGTATTAGTCCAATATGTTTACTTAGCTCGTTAATGTCCGTATGCCCTAAAGTTCGGGTTTTATCGGTTTTTACTTGTTATACATGTCTATATATCAGTATATAAGTTTTATAAAGTTTTCATTAGATGGGTCCAACCATCTAAGTTTTATTTAACAAAAACGTTAATTTTACGACAATAGCCGAAAAAGTCGTAAAAATCATGTTTATAGTTTTATATCTTATAAAACATAACAAGTTACCATTTTTATAAAATGTACACTTATTTAACCTTTTACATATTTATATAAATAGAATTCATGAGTTAGTGGGTTTTAATTTATATTTTATACTATTAAAATTTGAGTGTTTATATAATAGTATTATTCTTTAATTTCCAAAATCTGATTTTTATCTTCACTTTCACCAAAATTGCCATATCTTGAGTTCTATATGGAGATAGAAGCTCAAATTTTTATCACATAAACTACATGATATGTGTTACATTTAACTCTTCTATAGATACTGTTGAATCATCTTCTAAATATTTTCTAAAAATCGTCCAAAACAGTAACCTCAGATTTATACCTTAAACTTGTTTTGATCATATCTCACTCATTACAATGATTCCATTGCATGGCCAACTCTCACATGTGTACAAGACATTTAGCTTACTCTAAATAGATTCTACTTCATCATTTCATCAGTTCATAACATGTTTCTTTATTGTTTTATACAGCCATGTAAATTAATCAAGATTTTAACCTTGTTTCTTATAGTTTTTCACCTTTTTAATCATATTTATCAACACCAAATCCCCACATAACATTTTTATCATCATATAATCATCATATACATATACAATAGGAAATAAAATACATGTTTACATAATCAAAATAACAAGAAGATGAGGAGGACAATCTTTATACCACCATGATGATGTAGGTTGATCAAAACATGGATTTTTGATGGAGAAACTTGTGATGCACCAAGACCATCTTCATGACCACCAATCTTCCTAATCTCCTTGTGGAAAATCAGCCCCAAGACACCATGAATACTCCTCCATGGATGTTATAATCACCACCATTCAAGAGAGCTTCAAGAAGGCTTCAACATATGTGTAAATAACACATGATTATGTGGTTGGAATTGATCAAGTGAAGGTGTTTTGTGGTGATATGGTGGACGGCAAACATGGAGTCAAGAGAGAGAGAGAAGTGGTTTTGCATGGATGGAAATGAGGAGAGTGGTATGAGTTGTAGCTAGTTTTGTGTAGTGGAATGCTTACAATGTAAGCTAAGCCATGTGTTTAGCTAAATTGTTAAGGTTATGACACATCATAGATGTGTTGTAGCAACATGTTGGCCGGTTTTGGGGGTGGGACAAGTGTCCCACTTGTCTCATCCCCATTTATTTACGGGTACTCCTCAATTATAGTTTCCTCGATTTGCGTGCCCTCGGGTCGTTTTACGAAAAACGTTTTTATAAATTATGAATCAACGTCACAAAACGAATCCAATAAAAATTGTCTCATCAAAAACGGAGTTCGAAAATGTAAATACGTAATCCTAAGGTTTCCGGTTTAGTCGTAAAGGACGTTAAAATAAAATTGCAAGTCCTAGTCTCTTCTCGTAAATTTGTGAGTTTATGAACCAACACAAATTTAAAACTCCAAAATAATATTCACAGATAAATTTATTTTCTGAAATGTCGGACTGTCACCAAAGATGGTGTATGTAAACGTAAGCACGTAACGTAGAATCCTCTGGTTTAAACGTAGTCGATGCTACTTCAAGACGTAAATCCAAATTTCTTCCCAAAAATAAGTGAGTTCATATTGTAACATTAAAATAATATTTTCAAATAATATTTGAGAATAAAATATCAATCGTAAATTGAAGGATTGTCACACCAAACGAGCATGGCTCTGATAACTGTTGGGATTTAATACCTAGTTAACCATGTAACTAAGAGTGCGCAGCAGAATGGATCTAGTTTGAGCAATTATGGTTAACACGCAATTAATATAAACAATAAAGTAAACACGAAAACTAACCTTCGTCCAAAAGCAATGAAACTAAAACGAGTGATAAAATATACCACCTCTACGGTTGCTCACACAAACACGTCAAATGAACACGTCCGGATTGCTAGCCGAACTCCAAATATACCCAAACACCAAGTGTCGAAAAACCCGATCCGAACCCAAAAAACAAAACAGCCTAAAACTGCTTTGTTGTCCGAGATACAAGCTTTACCCGAGAACCTTTCCCTTTGCTGTAAGATATCGGGCAACACTGTCCGATCTACACAGAAGCTTTTGTCCGAGAACGATCAGAATAAGCCCGGAATAGCTTCTGTGATCTGTCACGCCTTTGACAGATTATCCCACGGTTTGTAAACCCTTAGTAGTATCAAATAACAACTACTAAACAACTTGGATTGATTAAATGCAAGTGATTTGAGATGGAGTGATCAATTTAAGATTATAAACCCTAATTGAGTTTAAACCTAAATTGATTATCAAGAGTATGTTAATGGCAGAGCTTTTCTTTGGTTTTGCTTTGTAAAATTCTTGTATTATAAGCTGGGTAGAAAGGTGTTTATATACCTATCAAATCCCACTTATGATAAGTCAAAAACTATTCAAGTTTAAGCCTTATCCCACACAAAAACCAATGTTTATCATGACTCTTCTTTACTCCTTATCCCAAATGAATATGGACATCTCAAGTAATCATTCTAGATCTTTCCTCAGCTTACTAAAACGAATTTAGGACAGCCATAAAAGTTCTTACACGATTAGTCCAGCAGTTTACAATTTCGAAGCTTAACGTGAAGTAAAACGCATTCTAAGTGTTTAACGTGTGTGCCCCTAATAGGCTCACACACCTCTAGCCACATTTAGCTAATCCAACGAGCATGAACTAACACCAATATCAAGTCCTTTTATGGAATTTTTGTCTCCATTGGAATTGGGAATGATATCAGATGATAAAAAGTTGTGATATCTTAACACAACTAGAAAAATATTGTTGCACCACATGTTGCGTCGCTAACGGAGGATAAGTTTTAATACAAAATTCCTTTTTAATGACACTTTGAGTTGTTGGTTTTTTTATCGATAATACTATATAACTAAAAGATTTAAAAAGAACCCCGCACATGCACGGATATTGTAACTATTTTATACTATACAATACCAAAACTACGATCAAAATATGGTTACCAAAATATATATATAAACAGATCACACAATCACATACCAGTGTCTTATTTTGACTCCGTAATTTGAAGATCAAATAAACAAATACTGGGAAGAAAAACTAGGTAGATAGTCAAACAGATGCAAAAAAGTGCCAGAATTATATAGAACAAGCACTTGTAATTTCAAACTTGGTAAATACTACAAGTGGTTTCCATTAGTTGTGGGTTCAATCTACAAAACACTCTACAACAGAGGTCGACATACATAGTTCGGTCCAGATGTTCAAAGCAACAACATGGAGGAAGAAAAAAACTACAATAAATTAGACACACGTTTTGGGAGATAGAGATATCTTACGAAAAAAAGTTAAGAATACAACGTTGGGTAGAAAAAACTGGTTCTACAATGGCAAAAGAATAACTGGGCATGGTATGAACTCAGCCAGCAGATTTGCATCTACATGCTTTGAGTGGATCGCTTCCATACTCATAATAACCAAGTCCAAATTCATATCATCTGCAATCTCGCCTATGATCGCTGTTGGTTTGCTCCCTTCCCCAAGTCGCTCTAAAAGCTTGAATTCTTGGAACCCACCTTTTTAAAAGAGGAAACGGTTCAAGATTCATTCATCAAAATCAACTAAACGACATGCTCTGAGAACTGAGCACTATGATTAAGGTTCTATTGATTCACATAAGAGATGATAATGGGTCAATGAATAACAAAAAGTAGCAATTAACTATAGAGAAAACATACTGAACTAGTCAAAAGTCAACCAAAGTGTATTTTCATGCCTACAAAATCTTAAATCACTTCTCTAAAAGGTTAGACAATCTGGTAATGATATACAGTAATATTACATCCACACTTGACGCATTGGTTATATACAGCTGATGAGACTGCTTTTATACATGGTCTCATCGTCCAAATCGGGCTTAAAATACATAAAATATCATTAAAACTGCCAAATATATGCTCGTGTTTGTTACTTGTGTATTTTTAGGTACGGATATTGAGGAAATGGCAAAAGATCACAAGAATCATTCAAAAACGAACACGGGAAACGAAGCCGCACAATGAACCAGGCCCAAGTTTGGATTTTACAAAAATGCCCTTGAAGAATTGAAGATTGGCAACTTTAGTCCCTCAACTTTTGAAGATTTACACTTTATACCCCTCAAATATTCAAAACTATGAATAGGGTCCCTAAAGTTTGAAGATATTACAAGATCAGTCCTTGAAGAATGAAGAAAGTACATTTGAAGCCCTTGGAAAAAGTTTATAAAAAGATTGTGCCAAAAATGTAAACTTTCCAAAGTTAAATACAAAGGGATGGAAGTTTGTTGCTATTTTATACAAAATGAAAGGAAGAAGAAAGCTTGGGGGCCATAACTGCCAAGACAACCAATCCCACTCACCCACTCAGAATCTGCCACGTCACAACAACCCACCCAAATACCCATAACCCTACCCAACCCGTAACCAAACCCAAAACCCAAGTTTAAATTAAACTGGTCAAATAACCAGTCAAACCCCACTTATTTTTCCCGCCCAAACAAGTATTTTAAAAATACTTAACCCCAAAACGGATTAAAAGGCACTAATCACCCCCCATAAACCCTAGTGTAATCCCAGGTGTGATTAAGCCAAAATCAAAGGGGGTTTTCCCTTTTTTTTGTCCAGATTACTAATTAACAACACTCTCATCCTATCCCACACAAAACCCATGTTTCCACTCAACCCATGTGACATCCCAGGACCACCCCTGCCCCGTCTTTTTCACACCAAAACCAAGAGGGGACAAGATAAACGGATGGATCACACTCCTTGGTCCCCAAGCTAAATTTGACGTCTAAGATCATTCAACAAGAGCTGGCATATCACATGGAGCTTTTTGACCAATTTCAAAAGAAGACCAAGAGGGCATTTTTGGAATTTTCATCCATTAGGGTTTAGGGTTTCAATTTATTGTATTATTTTATTCCAGTACCCTAGATAGTTCCATTGTAGTATAAATACAACCGTTTGTGGTTGTATTTTTCTTTGTTCTAGATTTTACTCAAAAAATTGTAATCTTTTTAAATATTTATAAAGTTTGGTATTTGTGTTTGAAACAAGTGTAATTCCTTTTATGAGTTTTAAAATTGATATATGTTTGTGAGTAATTAATCTGAGTTCCATATTTCTTGTGTTAACACTTGTGTGTTTGGAGTTATTATTTTTCAAAAAAGTTTCATATTTGCTCAAATTTCAGAAACTTAAGTCTCCAAAGAAGTGAAAGTGGATTTGGAGTTTTAAGCTTGTGAATTTGTTCTTGGTTTGTTACCTTTCCATTGGTTTAAAAGTTTTTCAGTTTGTGAAAAAAAATAAGTTTATAAGTTTTCAAAAATCAGTTATATTGTTATTGTGTGCTTGGTTTGTTCATTGTTCTTAGCAGGAAGCCATTGGAGCTTGTCCAAGGTCCAGCATAGGCCCCAGCCTATAGGGAGGTGGTTTTTCAACCACTAAGGGACCTAGATGTAGGTCCCTTGAGGTAAAAATCTCTTCCCATTTTCATTTTTCAGTAAATTTGGTGATTTATGTGAATCTGCATGAAACAGGTTATGTGTTTGTTTTAGCTGTTTGATTTTGCTTATTTGTTGGTTTTATGCATGATTGAAGTTGATTAAATCAGATTGGTATAGAATTGATGTGGTTTGCTTTGTAAAATTTGCATGTTCAACATTTAAAGGGGTGTTTGGATTTGCAGAATGACTGAGGAATTTGATAGATGTTTGAGTTAAAAATTAGTTTTACTTACTCACTAGGTACTTGCTAGGTATTATATGTGCTTAGTTTTCCATTTGATAGGAGATTGAACACTTTTGCATGTTTAAAAAAGGTATTAACTAGCTTAATCCAGTAAATTGCTTCTATGCTTGATTTCTTGGAATTTGTGCTTCAAAGTTTGATCATCTGCTAGATACTAGGTTTAAGCAAGGTGTGCTATTGCTTATTTGTTGTTTGATTGACTATTGTGCTAGAGTTTGGCTATTGAGTTTCATTTTTGAGCCAAAAAAAATCAGATAAACACTCTCAGACCTAGACCTAGTATATCAGCAACTTTACTTGACCTTTTGTGCTTGATTGTGTGTACAATTTGGTTGTTTTCTGTTTGATTTGACTCCTTATACTCCAAAGAGTATAAGGGTGTCATTGTCCATCAAAATCATCCACAAAAATCATCACAGACAAGCTCCTCTTGTCTTTACTTTCACAAGTGAAGAAATAAAGTTGCTTGTGTTCTTGAAAAGTGATATGAGCACGTTTTTTGCTCCTTCTTGCATTAATCTTGGTTAAATTTGAATTGTGTTTGTGAATTTGTGACTAAAAGGTTACTGGATTTGAGTTTTCAAAAGTTTAAAAAAAAAATAGAAACAAAAAGGACGTGGCCAGGACTCGAACCTGCGCCACTCCTCTCACCACACACACACTCTACCATTGCGCCCTAGGGTCTTTGACTGCTAGGGTTGCATTTGAAAGTTACTTAAGGTGTGTTTGTGTGGGCTTATATAATTAAAGCCGTAGCTTATTTTGTCCTTTTTAGCTTATTCAATAAGCTTATTTGGGTTAGCTTATTTTTCCTAGGTTAGTAGTATAGTTTAGGACTTTTCTGGCTAAAAATTCGATTTTTCTTTTTCTTTATTTATTTTTTATTCATTTTTGTTCATCCGTATATTATTAATTAGTTAAAAAATAGTTAAAATAGGATTTAATTTTTAGAAAAATAGTTTTTAGGTTTTATTTAAGTAATTTGAGGTTTACATTCCAAAAAGTTTTCAAGAAGTCTAATTTTTAATTTTATTTGATTTTAGGGTTTTTAGACAAATTTAAAATTTAATATAAATTTAAATAAAAGGTTTTAGGAACTTTTAATTTCATTTTTGTCTTAGTTACATTATTTAGGATTTTTTATAATTTTTTAGAATTATTTTATAAACTTTTTATTTTTTTTGAATATTTAATATTATTTTATTACTAAAAATAGAAAGTTGGTTTTTTCTACTTTTTTCATTTTTTCTAGATTGTAGACATTAAATTTGGAACTTTGTAACTTTCCAAATCTTTTTAGGACTTTTCATTTGTTTTTTAGAATTAATTTTAAATTTAATAGATTTTAATAGTTTTTAAGTGTTTAAAAATAGATTAATTTGGTTTTTAAATTTTTAAAAATAGTTTTTAGCTTAATTAGGTCACTTTTGAGGTTTACAAACTTGAAAATCTTGTTTAAGGCTTTTTAATAATTAATTGTGATTTTTAGGGCTTTAATTAGCATTAAAAAGTCATTATTTAATTAATTAAAAGGTTTTAACAAGTTTGGATTTTTTGTAAACTCTTAGAATTATATTATGGATTTTTAGTAATTTTGTAGGTTAAAATTTTAATTTTTGTAGTTTTTTACGGTTTTACGTGAACGCGTTTTCGTCTTAACTCGATCCGTCTTCGTAACCGTCTTTTCTTTCCTTTCTCATTTCTATTTTCTTTTTCTTCTTAATAAAATCATCAATCAAAATCAATTCATTACACAACACACGTGCCTCCTCGAGAGAACGAACTCACTTTTAGGGTCATACACACACGGTTTTCCTAAATCGTCGTGCACGCTTACCTTATTTTGTTGCCTCTTTTCCTAAAAAGGTATACAAAAACACTATATCAAATTTTTGGCGCCGCTGCCCGGGGAGGCGTGTTGTGTTTTGATTGAACCATTGTTGTTTTTTATATTAGCCATAAATAGTATTTGTATTAGTAGCACTCTACTAATACGTATTATCGTTTTTCGGTTTTTGTGTGAATACTATTACTATATTGTATACGTAGAACAATAAATTCACAAGTACTCCAAATACGTGAGAAATCACAACCTTGACTTGGGAGGTCATTACCCACTCATTGTATTCGAATCTCAAACCAAAGAAAAAAGGCAAAAATAGATAAATACTTTCGTGAAGCTTAATCTTGATAATACAAACTATAAGATGGGTATAAGGCGGTTGTATTTCACGACCTAAAGGAAAAAGGCTCTTAAGTGCTTCGCGCCGCCTCGTTTCCTCCGCTTGCTTGTGCGTATTTGATTTTGAGAGTGAATCGAGGGTTTTGCCGCCCAAAGTATTATTACATATCATATATATTTTCTTGGTTTCATTTGATTAAACCCTCTTGAACGATTTGGTGTTCCACCATCGTTCTAAAGTCATCGAAGGCGTTCACTTCACGTGATCGTTTTCATTCCTTGAGGCTTCTTTAATCGAGAGATTTGATTAAGGAGGAGATTTGTAGATTATTGTCTACTTAATACATTTCACCAATTTCCAAAAAGTTAATACCATCAAAAACCACAAAAAAATTGAAAAATACAAAATACCAAAAAGAATCTTCTTTGCTCGTCTCCTCATTGTATGTGACGTTTATGCTAACTCGTAATCAAGCAAAACGTGCACGTAGACGAAAGAACAAAACTCCCACTCCGACTCATTCTAGTGAGGAGACTCCAAGTGAGGAACCTATTGTAGAACAAGAAGCTATCATGGCTAATCGTACTATGATGGAGTTGCTTCAAGCACCCACCGAGGGTTTTGGAGAGGCCATTGTGATTCCCGCCATCCTTGCGGAGAACTTTGAGATCAAGACGGGTTTAATGTCTATGCTTCAAGCAAACAAGTTTCGCGGACACGAAAAAGACAACCCTCATTATCACATTAGGCAATTTAATCGTCTCACCGCGACAAGCAAGTTTAAGGATGTACCACACGATGCCATTAAGATGATGTTGTTTCCTTACTCTTTAGATGGACCCGCCAAGATATGGCTTGAGAAAGAACCACCGAATTCGATTTTGACATGGGCCGATCTCGTGTCTAAATTTGTGAATCAATTTTTTCCACCATCTAAAACAACACATTTGAAAAACGAGATTTCACGTTTTACACAAAGACCAAATGAAAGTTTTTCAATGGCTTGGGAAAGGTTTAAAGAAATGTTACATGAATGTCCACACCATGATTTTTCCGAATTGCATCAAATTGACACTTTTTATAATGGGCTTAATGATCATGAACGAGATTACTTAAATGCCGCAACGGGTGGTAATTTTTTGTGCAAAACGACCAATGAGGCTTTGAAAATCATAGAAAATAGGTTTAAGGTTTATAGCCCTCGTAACACACCGAGTGTTGCCAATTTGGGCTCGTCATCATCTCGTTCCATTAATGCCTTGCAAGATGAAGCAAATGAGGAGAATCGGTTTTTCGATAGGTTTTCGACTCTTATGTCTCATTGGAAAGCTCAAGAAGCTTCAAATTCCGCTTCGGTTAAAGCGGTTGCTAAGAGTTGTATTTCGTGTGGTGGAGCTCATGATTTTTCCGAGTGCATTACCGCGGATGGTAACACTTCGAATGCCTACGTAGCCACGGAAACTTATAACCAAATCGGTCAAGGTTCCCGCCAAAATCAAGCTCCACAAAATCAAAATGCTAATAACTATCGAAACAACAACCAAGGTGGAAATTACCAAGGAAATCAAAGGAATTACAACAAGGGTAATTATCAAAGTGGAAATGGGCAAATTTCAAATCAAAACCAAAACCGTGATTTTCAAACATCTACTCAAGGTTTTCAAAATGATCACACCAAAAATCTTCAAGGAGAATTTTTGAATTATGCAAAGGCTAATGATGCTAAGTTTGACAATATGCAACGTGAAATGGTTAGCTTAAGGTCCGAGTTGAAAAACGAGCTCAAAAACGAACTTGCTAATGAACTTAAAACTCATGCTAATAAAATGGAAGGAAATGTCACACGTCTCCAACAAAATCAACAAAAAATGGAGCAAGGACAACATGAGATTAAGCAAGAGTTGTTAAAAGCGGATGCTAGGCAATCTAAGTTTGAAGACCGAATGGCTAAAATGTTTGAAGCTATCATGTGTAAGCCCTCTTCTTCGGGTGGTCTTCCTAGTGATACCATCGTGAACCCGAAAGGAGAATTGAAGGTTATTACTACTCGTAGTGGTAAAACTTTCAACGAACCCATTTCTCGTCCAAGTACTTCTACGGAGAAGGAAAAAGAGAAAGAACCCGAGGTTGTGGTTGAAAAGGAGCAAATTACAAGCCCACGAAGTACCGCTCAAACCACACCTACGGTTGAACCCACACCAATCATGGAACCCGAGATTCCAAGGCCTATGCCTACTATGCCCCAACCCACACCACCTTTACCCTACCCTTCAAGACGAGACAAGGAAAAGGCACAAGAACGAAATAATTACCAATTTGAACTCTTTATGAAAATGTTTCGTGACTTGCATTTTAATATAAGTTTTGCCAACGCCTTAGTCATGATGCCTCGATTTGCCGCGAACTTCAAAAGTATGTTGAATAACAAAGAGAAATTGCAAAAATCGTCTAGTTGTTCATCGGTTTTTCTAAGCCGCATACCTCAAAAAGTCGGTGATCCTGGAAAGTTTTTAATCCCATGTGCAATCCAAGACATGGAAGAATGCTACGCCTTGGCCGATCTTGGTGCTAGTATTAATTTGATGCCTCTTGAGATTTTTAAATCGCTCAATCTTCCCAATCTCACTCCTTCAAGAATGTAAATCGAAATGGCCGATCATTCTATGATTCTAGCTTGTGGAGTTGCCGAGGACGTCTTTGTGAAAGTTGGAAAGTTCTACTATCCTGTAGACTTTATTGTTGTTGACATTTCTATCGATCCTAAAGTTCCGTTAATTTTAGGTCGATCTTTTTTGGATACCTCGAGAGCACTTATCGATGTGCATGCAAGGAAAATCACTCTTCGTTTCAATGAGGAAGAACTTGTCATTAATGCAACCCAAAACTCCACTCTTTCTCATGTGTATTCTATCACATCTTTGTACAATGTCAATCCCATCAAAAACATTTGCAAAAAGATTTCCAATAGAGTTTTAGGAGTTGTTGAGAAAAATGAAGTTCCGTCCCCTCCGCCGGTGGAGGTTAAGAGTGTTAAGCCTACGATTCCAATTGTGAATGATTCTTCGGATGATGAATACGTTGATCCCGATGGGGAAGTTTTCATTGTTGACAAAAGATTTGAAAACTTACCACCACCTAAACCAAAAAGATTTCAAAATGTGAGAATTTTTAGTGTGACTAACATTGCTTTAGATACACCAAATATTTTTGACATAATTAAATCGGGTTTTCACAAGGAGAGTGTAAAAGATGAAAAAGGAAAAGATTTTAACTTGGATTTAAAAGATTTTTCTACAACTCTAACTCCGTCATCACCACGTGTATTGAGTACTACAAGCTCGTCTTCTCCTTTTGATGATGCTTTGTGTGGACTTAGTGTGGGGGAATCCCCTTATGTTCCCTTCCCTTTCTCCACCGAGGACGAGATATTTGATCCTGGAATTGCTTATAAAGGGAAATCTCGGTCTTCCACCGATGCAATAAATGGAAAATCTTTTCATTTGATTGGTGCGAGTCTACCTCGAGTAGCTCAATGTTTTCATGACTTACCCATTGTCCCACCCTTCTATTTCTTCTCTCCTATTTTCTTGAAACTCTTTGAGTTTTTGTTGACTATTGATGAAGTGGCGTTGATTTGTTTTTCCAATGAAAATGAGAACGCCATCTTCGATCCCGGTATTTTGCACCATCAAAGGACTTAGTCCTTAATACCGGTTGTTTTTGGGCCTTGTTTATCATGTAAGCCCCACCAAAAATTGACCACACCATGATATCCCTAAATGATTACATTTATGGGGATTCGAGTCGAGCTTTTGACTCGGTTATCAAAAACAAGGTGCCTCGTGGGGGAGTCCCATGCTTATCCATGTACATATTATTGCTTTCTAATTAGTTAATCTGAGGGGATTTGTGCCCTTCCAACCTTTGTTCCGTGGTTGTTTGTGAATTGTGGTTTTTAGATCATGATCTTCACGATTAGAGCCTCTCATGTTCGTTTATGGGAGCACTCGATCGTTTGCTTTGGAGACATTTCCCAATATCCAAATGATATATCCTTTTATGTTCTAACCTTAGGTTATTAGCACACTTCATAAACGGCTATTAATTTATTGGTTACACCCTTTCCATGCTAGATTAGGCATTCGACTACGTCTCTAGTATGGGGGTGTTTGCACCCCTAGACTCGAAACACTGAGGATAATGTTTAACTTTAGTATGTGGGAGTGAATAGATACTTGCCTTGCCAAACCTTCACGCTTTCCAAAGTTTATCTTTTTGTTATCGTTTTGTTGCAAAATAAGGCTAAAAAAGGCCAAATTTTAAATTTTTTCTCATGTTTCATAAGTGTTTGAAGACACGAATGTAGATTTTCCGATGGCGAGAATAAGAGTAATTTTTGACTCGACCGTGCGTGTTGAGCACTTAGCTTTGATTCCTTAACTTCACATTAGGCTAAGTCTCTTAAATGAGGACGAGAAATGATAGAGTTAATTATAAGTTACTATGCTAAACGTAGAATACTCATATTCTTTCAAAAACTCATGTGTTCTCGTTGTTTGCTTATTCTCCCTTCGCTTGTAAATATTTTTTGCTTAATAAATATTGACTTAGCGGTTTAGTTAGGATTGTTGGGTTTCTAGTCTTTTCTAGTAGCTTCCGTGTAATTAAATTGGGAAGACATTAAGAAATCGCCAGCGTCACGGTTTTGAAGTATTGGCACCCGAATAATCGAAACCTTCACCCAATAATAAGATTTCAAGTGCTCACCTAAATCAAGCAAACAATTTGAAGCCCCACAAGGCCTAAAATCTATACAAAATTGAAAGTGAATCAAGCCTTAATCTTCGAAGCTTTAAAGATCCAAAATTCGCTTTAGCGTGAGGATATACGTCTTTGGCTAATAAAACCACCGATGATGGCGGATAATAAAAGGCAAGGCAAGACCGAAGTCATAATAAAAGCTTCATGGCGAAGTTGAATAAAAGATGGAGGTAAACCAAATATAATAAGGCCCTTTCGTTAGGGGGCGTATAAATGTCTTGGTAATAAGTCTCATGTTCAAAACCGTTATAAAACCGTGTTTATCGATTCTTCTTGTCAACTTAATTTTTTAACATCGTTGTCTATTAGGAGGGGTTATTGATTTGATGGTCTTAGTTACACCGTTAGGACTCTATTTTTAGACCTAAATCTCTATTATCGCATAAGTCAATGGTGTATCCTCGTGATCATTAAGACAAAATAAAATATAAGAGATACAACTTAGGAATAATGGGAGGATAAGTACGTGATTAGGGCATATGAGTAGTGTTAGCATTACTAACTTATAATGACAATGATCTCGTTGTACGCTTGGCATGGAATTGGAGTGAAAATCGAGGACGATGAAATTATTTCTAACGAAGCATTCACGTGTTCTTATTCTATGAACCTAAACGTCCCATTTTGCGATGAAAATCATACATTATGTCTAAAACGCAAGTAGTAGAAATAGTAGTAGTATAGCTAGTTCATCATTTCAATAAAGTGAATAAAAATGAATTTTGGAAATGCTACGATACTTTATTCTAGCATTGCGTGAGGGCACGGCAATGGTTTAGTATGGGGGAGTGATGAGACTGCTTTTATACATGGTCTCATCGTCCAAATCGGGCTTAAAATACATAAAATATCATTAAAACTGCCAAATATATGCTCATGTTTGTTACTTGTGTATTTTTAGGTACGGATATTGAGGAAATGGCAAAAGATCACAAGAATCATTCAAAAACGAACACGGGAAACGAAGCCGCACAATGAACCAGACCCAAGTTTGGATTTTACAAAAATGCCCTTGAAGAATTGAAGATTGGCAACTTTAGTCCCTCAACTTTTGAAGATTTACACTTTATACCCCTCAAATATTCAAAACTATGAATAGGGTCCCTAAAGTTTGAAGATATTACAAGATCAGTCCTTAAAGAATGAAGAAAGTACATTTGAAGCCCTTGGAAAAAGTTTATAAAAAGATTGTGCCAAAAATGTAAACTTTCCAAAGTTAAATACAAAGGGATGGAAGTTTGTTGCTATTTTATAAAAAAATGAAAGGAAGAAGAAAGCTTGGGGGCCATAACTGCCAAGACAACCAATCCCACTTACCCACTCAGAATCTACCACGTCACAACAACCCACCCAAATACCCACAACCCTACCCAACCCGTAACCAAACCCAAAACCCAAGTTTAAATTAAACTGGTCAAATAACCAGTCAAACCCCACTTATTTCCCCCCCCCCCCCCCCAAACAAGTATTTTAAAAATACTTAACCCCAAAACGGATTAAAAGGCACTAATCACCCCCCATAAACCCTAGTAATCCCAGGTGTGATTAAGCCAAAATCAAAGGAGTTTTTCCCTTTTTTTGTCCAGATTACTAATTAACAACACTCTCATCCTATCCCACACAAAACCCATGTTTCCACTCAACCCATGTGACATCCCAGGACCACCCCTGCCCCGTCTTTTTCACACCAAAACCAAGAGGGGACAAGATAAACGGATGGATCACACTCCTTGGTCCCCAAGCTAAATTTGACGTCCAAGATCATTCAACAAGAGCTGGCATATCACATGGAGCTTTTTGACCAATTTCAAAAGAAGACGAAGAGGGCATTTTCGGATTTTTCATCCATTAGGGTTTAGGGTTTCAAATTATTGTATTATTTTATTCCAGTACCCTAGATAGTTCCATTGTAGTATAAATACAACCGTTTGTGGTTATATTTTTCTTTGTTCCAGATTTTACTCAAAAAATTGTAATCTTTTTAAATATTTATAAAGTTTGGTATTTGTGTTTGAAACAAGTGTAATTCCTTTTATGAGTTTTAAAATTGATATATGTTTGTGAGTAATTAATCTGAGTTCCATATTTCTTGTGTTAACACTTGTGTGTTTGGAGTTGTCATTTTTCAAAAAAGTTTCATATTTGCTCAAATTTCAGAAACTTAAGTCTCCAAAGAAGTGAAAGTGGATTTGGAGTTTTAAGCTTGTGAATTTGTTCTTGGTTTGTTACCTTTCCATTGGTTTAAAAGTTTTTCAGTTTGTGAAAAAAAATAAGTTTATAAGTTTTCAAAAATCAGTTATATTGTTATTTTGTGCTTGGTTTGTTCATTGTTCTTAGCAAGAAGCCATTGGAGCTTGTCCAAGGTCCAGCATAGGCCCCAGCCTATAGGGAGGTGGTTTTTCAACCACTAAGGGACCTGGATGTAGGTCCCTTGAGGTAAAAATCTCTTCCCATTTTCATTTTTCAGTAAATTTGGTGATTTATGTGAATCTGCATGAAACAGGTTATGTGTTTGTTTTAGCTGTTTGATTTTGCTTATTTGTTGGTTTTATGCATGATTGAAGTTGATTAAATCAGATTGGTATAGAATTGATGTGGTTTGCTTTGTAAAATTTGCATGTTCAGCATTTAAAGGGGTGTTTGGATTTGCAGAATGACTGAGGAATTTGATAGATGTTTGAGTTAAAAATTAGTTTTACTTACTCACTAGGTACTTGCTAGGTATTATATGTGCTTAGTTTTCCATTTGATAGGAGATTGAACACTTTTGCATGTTTAAAAAAGGTATTAACTAGCTTAATCCAGTAAACTGCTTCTATGCTTGATTTCTTGGAATTTGTGCTTCAAAGTTTGATCATCTGCTAGATACTAGGTTTAAGCAAGGTGTGCTATTGCTTATTTGTTGTTTGATTTACTATTGTGCTAGAGTTTGGCTATTGAGTTTCATTTTTGAGCAAAAAAAATCAGATAAACACTCTCAAACCTAGACCTAGTATATCAGCAACTTTACTTGACCTTTTGTGCTTGATTGTGTGTATAATTTGGTTATTTTCTGTTTGATTTGACTCCTTATACTCCAAAGAGTATAAGGGTGCCATTGTCCATCAAAATCATCCATAAAAATCATCACAGACAAGCTCCTCTTGTCTTTACTTTCACAAGTGAAGAAATAAAGTTGCTTGTGTTCTTGAAAAGTGATCTGAGCACGTTTTTTGCTCCTTCTTGCATTAATCTTGGTTAAATTTGAATTGTGTTTGTGAATTTGTGACTAAAAGGTTACTGGATTTGAGTTTTCAAAAGTTAAAAAAAAAAAATAGAAACCAAAAGGACGTGGCCAGGACTCGAACCTGCGCCACTCCTCTCACCACACACACACTCTACCATTGCGCCCTAGGGTCTTTGACTGCTAGGGTTGCATTTGAAAGTTACTTAAGGTGTGTTTGTGTGGGCTTATATAATTAAAGACGTAGATTATTTTGGCCTTTTTATCTTATTCAATAAGCTTATTTGGGTTAGCTTATTTTTCCTAGGTTAGTAGTATAGCTTAGGACTTTTCTGGCTAAAAATTCGATTTTTCTTTTTCTTTATTTACTTTATTCATTTTTGTTCATCCGTATATTATTAATTAGTTAAAAAATAGTTAAAATAGGATTTAATTTTTAGAAAAATAGTTTTTAGGTTTTATTTAAGTAATTTGAGGTTTACATTCCAAAAAGTTTTCAAAAAGTCTAATTTTTAATTTTATTTGATTTTGGGGTTTTTAGACAACTTTAAAATTTAATATAAAATTAAATAAAAGGTTTTAGGAACTTTTAATTTCATTTTTGTCTTAGTTACATTATTTAGGATTTTTGATAATTTTTTAGAATTATTTTATAAACTTTTTATTTTTTTTGAATATTTAATATTATTTTATTACTAAAAATAGAAAGTTGGTTTTTTCTACTTTTTTCATTTTTTCTAGATTGTAGACATTAAATTAGGAACTTTGTAACTTTCCAAATCTTTTTAGGACTTTTCATTTGTTTTTTAGAATTAATTTTAGATTTAATAGATTTTAATAGTTTTTAAGTGTTTAAAAATAGATTAATTTGGTTTTTAAATTTTTAAAAATAGTTTTTAGCTTAATTAGGTCACTTTTGAGGTTTACAAACTTGAAAATCTTGTTTAAGGCTTTTTAATAATTAATTGTGATTTTTAGGGCTTTAATTAGCATTAAAAAGTCATTATTTAATTAATTAAAAGGTTTTAACAAGTTTGGATTTTTTGTAAACTCTTAGAATTATATTGTGGATTTTTAGTAATTTTTAGGAATTTTTAGGTTAAAATTTTAATTTTTGTAGTTTTTTACGGATTTACGTGAACGCGTTTTCGTCTTAACTCGATCCGTCTTCGTAACCGTCTTTTCTTTCTTTTCTCATTTCTATTTTCTTTTTCTTCTTAATAAAATCATCAATCAAAATCAATTCATTACACAACACACGTGCCTCCTCGAGAGAACGAACTCACTTTTAGGGTCATACACACACGGTTTTCCTAAATCGTCGTGCACGCTTACCCTATTTTGTTGCCTCTTTTCCTAAAAAGGTATACAAAAACACTATATCAACAACAAAAAAGAAGTTAAATTTCGACAAACGAAGTGTTCGTGAGCCAGCCCGACCCAACCCGCGCTACAAACTACCTGTTTGACCCATTACCCAAATCCATCCGACCTTCCCACTTTGCAACCTCCAGTTACATCATTTTTCTTCAGTCTCCATCCTCCATTGAACAGGGGTCCAATTTTTACGAGGTGAAAGTGAAACTGACCAAAACAAACAGACTAGGCTCCAATTATAGTAGTTAAAGTAAAGAAAACAAATAAAGCCAACTGCATGCATTCAGATATGCTTCAACTGTTAGGATCAATAACCACACACAAATATTTAGCTGTCAAGTAAAACATCAAACACGAACTCTTGTGGTCCACAAATTTTTTTGGATTCACAGATGTGGGTAGGATCTGTACATTATTTCATATATTTCAGCAAATGCCACCAGTTATAGTTTGGATCCAAAGATAAAATGGGTAACATGCTTAAGATATTAAGCTTACCTTCAGACAAATGCCAGCGAATGCTTGAAAGCTGAGTGTCATGCTCCGGCAATGAATCTTTCAGCTTTTCATCAATAACTGCAAAATAGTAGTTTTATACAACTCAAGTGTTGCTTTATAGAGCGTTTCATGCATGAAATTCACTCTACTAGTTGAATTTTGAAAGGAGATACAAGAGACATACCCACAACAGTGATATCAGCACCATACTTCTTGGCCAAGGCTGTTGTGGTTGCTGCAGCCTTTTAAAGATATATAAATGCAAGAGAAAGCTGAGTTGCAAATGGAAGGTAAAAAGAGGAAACAAGATTGAAGAGAAGTTTATTCAACCTCTTGTCTTCTATGTTTTAACATTCAAATTATAACATAGTCTTAACGTTCAAAAGGTAAACCCAACTTTAAAATTAAATATTCCTGTAAAAAGCATTTTTTGCAATCTTGAGACAACAAATCAAAGAACATTGCAGGACTGGACAACAAGAATGACTTAGTGAATTTTTATCAGATAGCAAAGATAGAGTGATTGAAGGAACCATGAGAGTGTCAAATTCATGTTACAATAAAGCCAAAAATTAGAATTACAGTAAAACTAGTGAGAAATTTTGTTAGATCCTATTTTCTGTGTAAAGTTAAGGACTGGAAAAACAAAAGACGTTTTGTTTCTACTAGATTATCTTTATTATATTTACCTTTTTATAGTCACATACTTTCATATTCTGATTTTCATTTGTATATAATATTGTATCCAATGCATCATCAACTGAAAGGGTCATTAGACCAATTACCAATGGTATACCACTTGGGGTTTATATAGTAGACTCAAACATTTAATCCAAATTCAAGCAGTCATAGTTAGGCTGTCTATGAAAACAAGTTCCACATGATGCCTTTTTATGGCTGCTCTGAATGGACATGAGGAAATATCCTTAAGAGAATTGTTTTTTGAAATGAATCACGACAAACGCATTTCCTAGGCAATAGAATCCAAACGAATAGTGCAAGTTTCAGTACGCACTTGCTTTTCGCCATTACAACTTCTATTTTCTCTAAGGGTGGAAGCAACAAAAGAAACAAGTAACCTGTCTTGTTCCTTCAGAGAGATATGGATTGCGATCTGTTATCGGCAGAAGAAGGTGCTTAAATTCAGTAAAGGCTTCAGCAACTGAATTCGCTGCGGCAGCTTGTGGTTTGACTGCAATTGAGACCGTGCATATACATAGATTAAAAGTTTTCCAACAAGATATTACAGTGTAGTTAATATCACAACATATCTTCAAGTACATGGATTGCTTATATAAACATCTAGAGTTTTCCCTAAACGAGAAAAAAACTGAATTGCTCGCTAACAGATATGTATCTAAAGTTCAAGAATCACAAGGAAATTGTATATAATCTGTCTCTCGTGTTTTACAAGCTTCAACGCAAGTTTATGTGATATAGTTTTCACCATTAACTCTAGTTTAGTATGTTGCAAGAGCCTATTCTATTACTTTGATTAAAAAGCATAAGAATGACCTGCCTATCTTATTTTGAGCGGTTCTAATACCTTTTTGAATACAAAGAGACTTTTCTACTTTTTTTTAGCTCAAAGTTAAGACCCTATGTTCAGAGGATTTAAAGAGTTCCTACTTCAGGTATCAGGTCTTTATACGCAAGAGCCAAAAATCCCCTCAAATTGTTTTAAGCGTTTATGAATAAAGACTTCAATTAGTTTCATTTGTAATTGCTATATTGAAGGGAAGCTAACGATCCATTAAATATTCAATTGCAGTAACTTTCCAGGTGCTTTAGAGAGTGGGCCTTAACGAATGAAGATAGAAATGAGGACGTTAATGGAGAAATGATTAAAGAATGTGTCCTAGAAGCAGGCGGGTGTGTGTAATAATTGGATAATGGTAGTGCTTGCTTAAGGAATAATAATAAATATATCATCATTGTATTTGTTAAAAAAATATATATATTATATACCTTTGCAGTGTAAATTGGAAGGGTTTGGAGAGTGAAGCTTAATGGAAGGAGAAATTGATAATAAAGAAGAAGAAGGAAATAAATAAGGTCGTTTTGGTGATGTGAGACCAAATGATGATGAATACTTTGCTAATGCCATGATCCAACAAAGTCACTAAACCTTCCTTATTACCACTTTGAAGGCAGCAGCAGCAGCAGGTGTCTGTCTCTCTGTGTTTTCAAGACTGGAAATGTTGAGCAATGCTATATCCACAATAAATTTTATAAAAATATTTTCACATAATGATTTGTCACCTAAACATGGAGGGTAAAAAACTAAAAAGAAAGATTATAAAACAACATGATTCGACCACAACATTTGCCACATATTTTATGGATATTATTTTGTAAACTTTTTGCCGATGTATCATTTCTCCGAAATATTTTAGCAGAACAAAATTGGATAATACTGTTACATATTCTAAACTGAGTAAAAAGTATCATGACACAAAACACGCACTTCATTTTATGCCCCACTTGTTTTGTTACAACCACATTATCATAAATCAATTAACAAAAATATCTATTCACTCACAAAACATCAACTCCTCTTCACTTTGCCCCACCACTATCTTTTATTTTATTTTTTTTTATTTTCACACAAATTTAAATTTATTTATTTCAAATTAAAACTGCAAATACAAAAATAAAAATACAATCCTAAATTAACATTTTAAAATTTTATAGAAATTAAAAAAATTTAACAAAAAAGTGATAAAAAAATCAAACCTTATGGGTAAAAATTGTGAATATAATTTAAAAAATATATATAATTTAAAAAAAAACCACAAACCTTATCCTCTCCCACCCCACCTTTCTTCTTCTTCTTTTCTGGTTACCACAATCGGCACACACGCTATAAAACACATACTCAGATTTATTAAAACAAGAAAAAAAAGAAAAAAGAAAAAGAGTACACATTCTCTCTCGTCGAAGAATCGGCTACAAGGTGGGGCGGTGTAGCAACGAGCATCAGCGAGCGTGCCACATAGGCACGACGAAGGATTTCCGGCGTGATACTTTTACTCTTATAAGAAAATACTGTTTATTTATTTATTTTTATTTTATAAAATTCTATAAATTTTACTTAATTTTTTTTAATTTTTTAAAATTTAACCAATAAATTTTTGTTAATTACTTTTTTTTAATAAGTCTGTGTTTCTATAAATTTGACTTTTAGATTTTTATCTATTTTTAATACTATTAAATTTTTTCACCAATTCTTTTAATAAACTTTTTTTATCATCTAAGGAAATTTTTAGTTTGTTTTTAAAACGACCTTATTTATATTATTTTTAACTTTTTTTTATTATTTTTAACTTTTTTTAAAAAACAAACTTAAAATTTCCGAGCCGGTTCACGGTTCAATCGGCCGGGTTAACCCGGTTTTTAAAACATTGCAATTTAGGTGTAAACATTGATTATAGATAGCAAAACTGTTAGGGCATGTTTGGTAGAAGGAAATTCAAAGAATTGAAATGAAGCTAAGAAATGAATACATAGAAATGGGTTATCAAAGAAATTCAATAATAATTCTTGTGTTTGGTAGAACCACAAAGTTTACTCAGAAATCAGAAAATAAACTATTTCTTGTGTTTGGTAACAAATAACATAGAAATGAAAAGGATAAAGTATATTAGCACTAAACATCAAATTCTGTAGCGTGCGACGAAACCAAAAGGCCATGGACAACACCATACACAAAATATTCATGGCAAATACATAAACAACCAAAAGAACCACAAAAACATCATATATACCAACTATAAATAACGCAAAATGCTTCAGCACACGAACCGCAAATGTGAACCAAATGCAAAATCAACTTGTTGTCGCAGAAAACTTGATGGAATCACAGAATAATAACTGCAGCAACGCAGTTGAAGATTGCAGAACAGTCACAAAAATCTTGTTGGCATAAACATGAAACTAATCAACTGTTACGTCATATATTAAACTCCTCAAACATGGCATTAGCAAGAGTATCTCTTTGATCGCTCCATTCATTTGAAACTTCAACGATGTTTATAACATCATCATGCTCGTTTCCAGCTTGTGTGTGATACACTAGCACTTCATTGTCGAGGGGGTCTTGATTCATTTCTGTGCGTATAAAGTTATGCATCAAGCAACATGCGATAATAATACGTGGCATCGATTTAATCGGATGGTATGAATTATCGCGCAAGATAGCCCATCTAGCTTTAAGCAAACCGAAACATCTCTCGATAACATTCCTTGCCGATGAGTGCTTCTTATTATATAACTCTTTAGTTGTGGTATGTGGATTAGACCAATCATTAAGATGGTATCGCTGACCACAAATAAGGTGTTAAAAAGCCTTCACCATTTGTATAACCAGCATCACAAAGATAATAAGTACCTATAACAATATACGCTGGTTAAAATAAATATGTATGTGTGCACAGGAAGTCATATGTACGACATGTAACATACGCGGGGTATTTTAAGGCCATTTGGCCTACTAATAGCATCACGAATCACTCGACTGTCTACCGCGAACCCTCCCATCCTGCCAATACATAAGTAAACATAAGATATCTCGTACATACCCCAAGGACATTAGTACAAATCTCACCCTTTCGTGACCTATAAGGTTTTCGATCATCGGTTGGAACCCTCACTTTGATGTATGTTCCATCCAATGCTCCAAGACAACCCTGCCAAAAGAATCACAGTCAATATGATATATGCATAGTTGGATACTATTGTCTTAATATAAGTAAAATTGACTAACCTTAAACCATTTCCACCTCTCATCAGTTTCATTATTTGGCACTCGCACAGGTATCTTGTAGAAGTCCTTATGTAGTCGACAAACTGCATCTAAAACTAGCTTGAAATACCTACTTATAGTTTCACCGGACCTTTGGCATCTATTAACTATTATTCTATTTCTTTTCCATTATGAGCGAGTGTGTGTAAGAACATTGCTACTTGCTCATCTACGAGCATGTGTTTGCTATTACTTAGCCCTCCTCTACTTTCAAGCAATTCACAAAGTCGCCCAAATGCACATCTATTCATTCTAATATTAACAACACTCGTAATGTCACTTTGATAAACCATGCTCCACATATTGGCATGTCTATTACCAAATTTCATTCTATACTTTTTACGAAGAGTGTTAGACTCGAGCATATGATTAATGATCAAACAACCCAACCTAAACCAACGAATCATAGCCGATAGTATGTAAAAGGTCTCTGTTGCACCTGTCATAGCCGTTGTCATTCTTCGCTTTCTTTGCTCAACCAACGGTGATCTTGTCATCTATGTACATAAGATTGAGTGCACATTATGACCAACAAATAACTTTACATTTTAAACTTATGAACAAGACAATTAGTTACTGAAATATTTAAATAGCTTGCTTTAATTTTGAAACATGAATTGCATAACCATAACTACATACTCGTAACTAGTAAGGGCCCAAATTTAATACATCAACACAATTGCTTAATAATTGTTTCATTATTTAATCAGATAGATGAAAATTAGCCATAATGAAAGCTAATTTCTACTCCAATTTGAAGATCAACCATGACTAAAAAGGGTCAGTGACAAATTACAAGCTAGATATAAAAAAGTGGATGGTACATCACCCGTGCCAGAGACGAATAGAAACAGATGAGGGAGGCCTATCGTCGTCGAAGTCGTCGGAGAAGAAGAAAATGGAAAGGCTAATTGTCAGATATGTTAGACAGATTTGGGGGTTTCACATAGTTCACTTTTTTGGGATATGATATATGTGTGCAAAGTAATAAAAACTCAAAGACTCAGTATACTACTAATCTTAAAAACAGCAAAACTAAACTGAAACTTAAGCAGACTAAACAATAAGCAAAACAAAAAAGCAAAATCAGCAAAGATAACCTATATCAGCAGGACTAGAAATGGAAATCAGATAAGCTGACTAAATAACAGCAAAAGCACATATAAGAACCAAAAATCAGAAAACAAACTCAAACTAAAGCGAAATATTACTAAACCTTCAAACAAGCAGATGTAAACAAGCCTAAAAGCAACTCACAATCCTATATCAGTAATTTAAACTAAGCAAATCAGGACCAGTTCTAACAGATCAATTCAGATATAACCAAAGCAAACTATAACAAAAAAAATCAGATCTAAAAATAGATAAATACACAGCTTAACTCAGAACATAGTTTAGCAGACATAAATCAATAAAAACTAATTATAAAAACTCAACTATCATCAAACTCAGAAACCCTTAAAACCAATAGCAGCAAGCCTCAAACAAATAGATTAATCTAAAATTAACAAAAACAATAAAAAGAAAATGAACCTGGTGGAGAAAACCGTTGGGAAGTAGACGAGGCGCTGAGCCGTCTAAAACACTAGATCGAAACCACCACCATATCATCTAACACCATCATCGAATCACGAACCAGAATCATCAACTTCGAACCAGATTTTCAAACAAACTTCCTGTAGGGAAGTTTTATAATCCATTTTTTTTACTTTATATTAATTAATCATAAACAGTATAAAGAGTAAATTGCAATAAAATTTAAAGAGACAAGATTAAACCGAAATAAAAATTTTTCATTAATAATAAAAGATGATTACATTACCGGAAAAAGAAAATTACAATTAACCTAAAAACTATTTTTGCATAATTAAAAATAAAATAAAAAATTGCCCCCAAACATTACAAAATGAATGGGTTTTTATAGCGAAACCCTAAAAAACTGCTGGTGAAACTTGGTGAGCAAGGAGAGCAATCCTGACCGCTCTTTTCTTCTCCTCTCTTCTCAGTCTTGATTAAACGGTTGGAAGTGACACCCCTTGCATACGGATTGTCAACGTGTCAAGGGGTGTGTTTGTTGTGCTTCTTTGCATCTGATGTGGAGTCTTTTTATTGGAGGATTGGTTGTGGTGATTCGTTTAAGCCAATCAGGAGAGGGATAGGAGCCATGTCACTTGAGGACCACCATCTTCAATGATCTGATATAAGGGGGAATTAATTCCCATGCGTGTGGCTTCACGCGCCCTGAATTGAAAACCCCCAATTTGATTTTAATCTAGGGTTAAAATGGCTACGTTTGTTTTTGGTGAGAGAGAGGGTGAGGGTAAACGAAGGGTAAAGTGTGTGTGGGGTGAAGGTTGACCAAGAAGGGCTTTTCTTGTTTATATCGATGGTAAATAAACGTTTGACTGAAAACGTTTATAACTTTCCATCTGAACTGGACTTTTAACTTTGGGCTTGGGGTCCAGTAAGTCTTGACTGAAATAAATAACTTTTATCTTTATTTGGGCTTTTGCCAAACTTGGGCCAACAAACGAAATTTCCTACCATCCGTCTTTATTTTTGGATAACAAATGGGCTTGGGCCCAAAGTGATAATATTCATCCGTTTCATAATAGTTGTTATTGGGCCATGTATTGGGCCTTGGTAAATACTTATTTCCACTATTGAGCTTTATAGCCCAATAAGCAAATATGGGACCCACTAAGCCCAATTTACTTCATAAAGTTTAAATCCTCGAAACCGAACTTGATTTTTGGCTTTGATGATCTTTTCTTTGAACTCGTGTGGTTTTTTCTGGTTTTCGTGATCTTTGGTTCACTTTTGGTTCCTTGACTTTGACTTTGTCTTTTTCTTTGACTTTGCTTCAACAAATGACCGTGAAATCCCATGTTTTCTTTCCTTTTGATCTTTTGTACCTATGTCACACAAAAACACAAAACCACACCTAATTCTAACTTTTACGATATTAAACACATGATTAGGTCTTGTTTTTCCCTGATTTTAGTGACAAAAGGATAAGTGTTTACACACTTATTAAATCCCCTACACTTGACCATTGTAATGACCCCATTCATTGCATAATTTTAAAGCATAAAGTTACATTTTTCTCATAATTAACCCATCTTGGCCTTTATTAAGATATACTATTACTACTATGATGAAAAGATAAAAACTTTAAAGGAAACAAAAGTTATAACAATTTATTAACTTGGAAATTATTTGATGGAAGAAACTCGTAAAGAAATCTAAGACTTAAATTAGGGCTTTGGTGTTATGAATATCAATCAACCTCAAGTTTCACGTTCCCCATACCAAGCTTAAAAACGAAATCATTTTTTACCATAAGTTCTTAGGTTAAAACCACTTATATAAGACAATTGTGTAATACTCTTTCTCCAATTCCTAAGTTTTATCTCTAGCTTTTAAGGATTGTCATTCACCCGTAGGCTCATTTGACATATTTGATAATTATTAGTCCAAAAATGAAGGCAAAACGGTGCAAACCCGACACTCGAAACCTAACCTCGTCCTCAAAAACGTTGTCACTAAAGTAAGCCCACATCAAGGATAATTTAACACGATTTGGGGAATAAATTCTTGGATCCGAAATTTGGCCAATAGTACTACTTATTAATTATTCCTCCAAAGCCATGTAGACTTTATGTGGAGTTTAGCAAGTTCACATCATATAACCTTAGGCTCTTTAAGATGTAAAAATGCTCCTCATCTATTGTCCACACCCTAAGGCTCCTTGAACGATAAACAAGGGAATTGATTTTTTTGATCAATTTTTATTCAACACTTACCATGCCATACACCCTAAGGCTCTAATGACAAGGTTCGTGCTACATGCCCCACACCCTAAGGCTCCTTGAGGTCATGTTTTAATCTTATTCTTTATTTATTTATGATATATATATTAGGACAAATTCCGCGGTCCCATGGTCTGAATACCTCCTACTTAGTGGTTATGAGCTACATTAGTTGGAAGTCCACAACGCTGGCACCCTCAATGTGTTCATGCTTTAATTACAAGGAGATAAAAGATTTGGCTAAGAGCTAAGATATCGAATCTACACCGCAAAAATCCTCATTTATTAAGCAATACAAGCGGGGAGAAAGAGCCACAAAAACTCATATAAGCAAGAATTAACCCTTAAACTTATTATCAACTCTATCATCTCTCGTTTTCCACAATTTAAAATCTCAAGGAATGAGACTCGTTGATGCTTAGCCTAATAAACCAATTAAGGTCCATATGGTTAAGGATACTAGCTAGAGTAAACTTGGATAAGTAAACTCGGGTTGAGTCAAAATATTCACGACGGGCCTAATATATCAAAGACATCTAAACTTGTTAAAACCATTTTATTCATTTATTTATTTTTGACTTTATTCTTGAAATGGAAAATATAAATACGATGCGATGACAAAAGGAAAGAAAATAAATGGAAATACTACTAGGCCAAAATAGATCAAAAATTTGAAAAACGTTGAAAATTTTTTAATTCTCTAGTTAAATGAGGTCAAATTCATGGAAAATCCCACTAAAATTCGATAGAAGTCCCCCTACACTTGATATAAACATTGTTCTCAATGTTTAAGCATGTGGGAGAATAAACTCCCCTACACTTAGGACATTGAGTACGTTGTTTAAAATCGAGCTAAGGAACAGACAACTAAAGTGATTAAATTTATTCGTCTTATTTATATACATGTATGAATCACAATAGCTTTGAGAGAACCGGGTACATGGGAACACGGGATCACAGGTCGCATCAAAAACACCAAAAGTGGATCATTAAAGCACATGTCCCTGCACAACATCACAACACACAAACAACCTACTCGGCTCCCCCTACACTTATTGGTGGAAATGGGTGAAGGTGAAAAAGGGTGAAAAGGGTGGAAAAGGTAAAAATCTAACCTAGTTATACGATGCTTGATTTATTTATCACGAGTCTCTAGCTAGACTCGAATTTCCGAATATCTTCGTTCAAATGGGAAAATCATGGAAAAACCGAGATTTCCGAGGAAAATATCTCCTTGATAAAGGATAAATCACACTTACATAAAGAGTACCCCAAGAAAATCCACCCGGGTCAAACACATAATTTCCATCATGAAAGGAAATAAACCCTGAGGTGGTAAAATCACACAAGGCAAAGAAAAGTGGGGTACCCTTAGTCAAAAGTTTCTTACGAGGAAAGGTGTTATGGTGATATTGCAATGAAAGCACTAAAGTCTCTATTACGGGATCAAACATCGGTTCCTTAACGGGAAAATAGCAAGAGTTGTTGACATTTAAGCTCAAAATATCATCATAATCCAAAGTGGGGGAGTCGTCCTCTTCCAAACTCGATGTGAAAACATAAGTATCATAGGAGTCATGGGAAAACTCATCCTCGTGAGGAAAATAGGAATTTAGAAAGATATCTAAATCCTCCTCAAATGGAATATCCTCTAAAATAAGGGCAACCTCTAAAGGTGGAGGATCATTTTCAAAAGTCGTAACCCCCAATATTGGGATATAAGAGTCAAAGGGAGACTCAAGAATGGGAGAATCACTCATAGAGATAATAGGATCATTAGGCTCACTAGGTGTCTCGTCAAAACCCAAAGAATTGAGATCACTTAAAGAAGTGTCGTCACTAAAATTAGCTTCTTCATTTTCTTCAAAAAGTGGATTATCATTTGAAGTTTCAAAAAGTGGATTTGAATGTACCACAAAATCATTAAGGTTAAACTTTTTAGTTTCAAAAGGATTGATAAAACTTTCTTCATTATCAAAATTAAGCACATCAATCATATTGACCGATTATTTTTTGTTTGATTTATTTACCATTCTCCCCATTTTAAACACTTGTTGATCATTCCTAAGAATTAAATCCCCTTCGGCCACATCAACTAAGGCTCTTCCGGATCGTAAGAATGGTCTACCAAGTATTAACTGAATACGAGGATCCATCTCATAGTCGACTACAACAAAGTCCACGGGAAAAGTGAATGTACCAACTCGAACAAAAACGTCTTCGGCAATACCAACGGGGTATGCGAGAGTTCTATTAGCTAACTCGAGAGTCATGCGAGTCGGTACAAGGTCGGGTAATGATAATCGTTTCCATACCGAGAATGGCATAAGATTGATGCTAGCGCCAAGATTCGCTAAAGCCATACAATCATCAATTTGAGGAAACGAGCAAGGTAACACGAATCGTCCGGGATCTCCTAGCTTTTCAGGAAGCTCTTTGAGAAGAATCGTGGAACAATTCTCATTTAAACGAGTGTTAACGAGCTCAACCATTTTTTCTTTCTTATTAAGCAAATCTTTGAACATTTTCACAAATTTAGGCATTTGAGCAAGAGCTTCAATAAGGCTAATGTTAACATTCACTTGGGAAATCATTTTCAAAAAGTTAGAAACATGAATGTCATCTTTGGTGAGCACTTTAGCCTTGTCCAACCTAGAGGGATAAGGGATATTGGGTTTAGATGGTGAAGGTTGAGAAGGAGAAGGACTCGCTTCTTGAACAACCTTATGGTTGGGCTCTTTGGGCAATGGAGAACTAGTACTAGGAGTGGTAGTGGGAGGGATCACCGAAGGGGGAGTAGGATTACTCATTATGACCTCCGGGCCTTGTCTCTCCTTTATGGGCGAAGAGATGGAAGGTCCCACTAAAGTGGCTCCACTTCGAGTAGTGATAGCACTCACATTAGCACGAGGGTTAATCTCGGTATTAGAAGGTAAGGCTCCTTGGGGTCTAAGGGCTTGCAACATTTGCACGAACTTCCTATCGGTGGAATCTTGCATTTGTTTCATAGTTCTCTCATGTTCGGTAATGTAGAGATTTTGCTAGGTTGAAAAAGTTCGTTTCTCGGTATCTTAACGAATTGATTTCCGGTTCAAAGTACGACTCAATTGTTTTTGGTGAAAAAGAATATTTTTTTTGGTTGTTTTAAAATAAATGTGCAAAGACTTAAATGTAAATGACGTTAATTTAAATCTAAATCTAATTTAAAATAAATGGTGAGAAATTAAAAGCGAGACGAGAAATAAATGGCACTAAACGTAAATAACGCAAACTTAAATCTATCTAAGGCAAACTTAAATAACGCAACTAAAACATAAAACTAAGGCAAGGCTGAAAATAAATCTAAGGCAATTAAACTTAAAGTGCGACTAAGTAAAAAGGCGGGAAAAATAAAGCTTTAAAATTAAAGAATTAAAAACAAAAACTAAAAATAACCTGAACACAGCTTATCCGGAATAATCCTTCGTTCGGAATAAACATTCATCCGGAATGTCACCTTCGTTCGGAATGTTCTTCTTCACTCGGAATATTTACCAAAACCCTTGATCCGGAATAAATACTTTATCCGGAATATGTCACTTATCCGGAATAAAGTCTTGATTCGGAATACTTAAGATTGATCCGGAATGTTACTGATCCAGAATATTTTGGTATTCCGAATGAATTCCCTTGATCCGGAATGTTGAAGATTCCGGATGAAGACCTTGATCCGGAATAATTAATTATTCCGAATAAAACTCCTTGATCCGGAATATCTCCTTGATCCGGAATATTTAATATTCCGGATGAACACCTTTTATTCGGAATATTTTCTTCACAAACCTTGATTCGGAACAACTTTCAACAAAACCTTGATCCGGAATGTGCTGTTGATTCGGAATATTTGGGGAAGAACAGTAACAGAAAAACGAAGAACAAGGAAGCACAAAATAATACGAATCTAATCAAAACTAATCAAAATCAACCAAAAGATTAAATCAAACTAATCAATAAACATCTACTAATCATAAACAAACAATCCAAATCAACAAAACTAACAAATCTAATCAAAATAATCAAAACCCACTTAATCAATTTAACAAAAACTCAAGAACATAAACATAAACAATAAAGCATGAAGATTAAAGATCAAACAAGAAAGGTAGATAGGAGATTAACAAGAAAAAGTAAAGATTGACAAGAATTAAAAGAAAACTTACTTGAAATTAAAGGTATTTAAGGTGCAAGACAATTAAGGTAAATGACATGTAATTAAATGACAAGGAAAATAAAATGGAAGAACTAATTGTCACTATTAGCCAACAAAATGAAATGTAAATCCTAATGTTCTATTTATGGGGGAGGATTAGGAGGTGCTTAGGAAGCTTCCTCCCCTCTTTCTTCTTTCCTTAATTGCGCCATTAAGTCCTTGCTCTTCTTAATTCTTTGTTAATCTTCTTAATTTTTTGACTTTAACGACTTTGTCTCAGGATTTCTTTAAACTCGTCTTGTAATTCTTCAATAAATTAGACTTGAGTTCTTCGGCTTTAAGTAAACTTCCGTCTTTTGACTTTTTCTTCGATAAATCTTCAGAATTGGTCTTGGACTTCCGTTCTTTTTGCATTCTTGACTTCTTGACTTCGTCTTTTGTCTTTTTCTTCGATAAAAGCTCGTGAATGCCCGTGTTTTCTCCCTTTTTCACAATTTCATCCTAAATCACAACAAAAACACACACCACGCATAATTCCGACATTTACGACATAAAATACACGTTTTGGTCCGGTTATTATTGTAATTAAGTGGTAAAAAGGATGGGTGTTTACACACCTATCATTCGGTCAACTTTTGTAGAACCAAGTCCATTTAAGGATTATGCATGTTCATTTGATTATACCCTTGATTGTTAAACCCTTGATTATGAATTTGATTAGGATTTTGAAAGCCTTGATTTTGAAAATCTTGATTATTAAAGCCTTGATTTTGAGTATTAAACCCTTGGTTTTGCCCTTGAAAATTCCCTTGATTTTGGTTAAAATCCCTGGCATTTGAATTCCCTTGAAAATTACCCATTTGAGGACCTTGGTTCCTATTTTGGTATTGGGTATTTTGGGCGGGTGGGGGTGGTCTTTGTGGAGCTACAAAACCCGGGGGAGCCAAATAGCTAGTACTCTTATAAGAAAAATGGTTAACATCAACGTTTGGTTTAAAGTGAACCCTCTCATTTGCATTGGTGTAATAAGCATAAACTTGTTGTTGTTGATTGTAAACCTTGTCACAATTGTAATACAAATGTGGTCCACCACAAGTCTTACACGTTTCACAAGTCTCTTTTAAGGCATTTACTTGACCATTGATGGCTTTGGTATTGTTAGCGGTTTGTAGTGTTGGGAATAAAATATAGCCAGTCTACTTGAGCGCTGACAAGAGTAAAACAAGCGTTGAATAGGAAGAAAACAAACGCTGACAGATCAAGCGTTGACAAGAAGAAGTCAAGCGTTGATACATTGAAGACAAGCACTGATGGAAGGATATGATCTACGCGTTTATTATGTTCTAGATTACTTCTAGTGAAGATAGGAACAACAATGTATTTTCTATATTTATCTTTACCTAGAATAGTTGATGCGTAGATTATTGTACAAGGCTTCTTATGTCTATAAAAGAAGACCTTTAGGTTATTGTTCAATATAAGTTTTCATACGTTAAACACTTTCATTGTAAGTAAGTTTGTTATCATTAATCAAATGAAAGTTTGTTTACATCTTTGTGTGTTCTTGTTTAAGTGTTAATTCCGCATAACACTTAGATTATCATATACATATACCAAGGTTTCTCTACGTGTATAACTTGATCTAATCTCGTATACATAAAGCTAAATCGATCTAAGTTTGGGATCAACAAGTGGTATCAGAGCGGGTGGCTCGTGATATCTAGGATCTACACGGTGTTATGTTCGTGTTCTTGTTGAAAAGAAGCCACTGTCAAAGAATTATTGACAGTTTAGCGACGGTTTTGCGACAGATCTGGTGTCGCTAATTATGATTTTTAGGGTTTCGTTAATAAACCCTAGAATGATGATTTGTATGTTGCTGTGAAGGCGTATTATTTCTTGTTTCTGTGTTTGGTTCATTGTATGAAGCTGTGAAGGTCTCGTTTATAGGGTTCGTGTTTGAAACCCTAGATCTTGCTAGATATAAAGAGACATATGATCAAAAGAAGATACAAGGATGATTGAGTGTGACAACACATGGTTTGGATTGTTGTCTTCATGTGAGGTACTGTATAAAGCAGATTGTTCACATGGGTTTATTGTTCATGTGACATCAATAGGGTTTGAAGTATTTGTGGCAGAGATTGTACATCATGGAAATCAGAATGGGGTTCGGTGCAAAATCCTATGTTCTGTTGGTAATTGATGATTCTTTAAACTATTCTTGGTTCATGATCAAGATAAAGATTAATTATTTCTGTCGGTTCTTGGTGTTTTATGCTTGATCTATTATGAAGAATTAGGGTTTTTGAATGTAAACCCTAGGGTCAGGTTGTTAATATAAAGTAACAAAGAGCATGAATCAAGAAGCTGTTGTTATGGTTACGTGATGTTGTGAGCATCAATGACTATGACTGATAGATAGTGATGAATGAGTGTCGATTGTTGTCCAACGAAGGTGTTTATATTCCTGGGTAAAGTAGATTTGTGTTGATCTAAAAAGGTACGCAATATTTGTTTGATTTCTTTTGGTGATCTATAGATAGAAAAGATGCCAAGGATATGGAAAAGCATTAGTGGTGTTTACTTATAATAGAACTCCTCATACTATTGTTAATATTCATGGTCCCAGCAATTGTAAAAAGTGATACCAAAGCAAAAGGTTGTTGTCAGATCTGTTTGAAAAAGAAAAGGATGAGCAGATCGTACTTATAGAGTAAAAGGTGGACACCACGTGTTGTGTGAGCAAAGTAATGGCACAGACAAAGAATGGAACATAAGTGGGATGGCATATTATATTGCTTGTTACTTTGTTAGTAAAGCAATGGAACGACATATATATAGAAGGTATAATACTTTAACCGCTGTCACATATTATTTAGCCGTTGACACTTGTGACACAGTCGCTGACAATTGTGACTCGGCCGCTGACACTTGTAGTCAAACCGTTGACAGCATTGTTCGCAGCCACTTACGGAAAGTTTTGAAGATTTTTGGTTTGGAATTTGGTTTATTCACAGCAACTAGTTCTTAAAGGTATAAAGGCTCGTTGTATTTTCATTGATTACGAAGAAAAGTTTTATTACTTGCTTGAAGACGATGTAGATTTTCGCGGATTGATGTTCTATCATATCTTCAAATTTTGTCAGCATTTGAAGGTAACTTGTAGGTGCTTTAAGTTGTGACAACGGACTTGATAAAAAGGTAGCAAAGGTATGAGATTTTACTTAAGACGCTCTATGATCATATTTGCTAGAGAACTCTTTTTGTCAAGAGACTACTCATTATAGCCGTGAGTTTTATAGTCTACTCATTATAGCCGTGAGTTTTGGAGTCACATGTTTAGTACAAGACATGGAATGTAAGTTCGGGTTATTCTACTTCATCATCAAGTAAGTTGTTAGAAATACGTTTTTAACGTATATTAGAAGTATCGGTCACTCCACAATATTATTGAATGTTGTATAGCTCGTAGTTAAATACTTGTTTAATTTGTTAAGTAAAACCGGCCAATGGGCTTGTCATGGGCCGGCCCAAGTCCATTAGTGGCTTGGATATAAATACCCCTTTCCACCATGGAAAGGGGGTTGGTTGTTGGCTGTTTTTCACTTTTGATTCAATAGAAAACACATATTTCTCTCTCACTTTCTCTCACTACTTTCTCTCTCTAGAACCATCAACCCACCTTATTGATTCATAAGATTATCACTATTCTTCAATTGGTATCAAGAGCCATGGGGTGATTTAAGGTAAGGATTTGTGTTGCTTTTTTAGTTTTTGAATGTATTAGTGATTTTTAGGAAAATCAACCTTGAATCTTGTAATTTTTTGGTGTTTTTGTTGTTGGGATTAGTAGATAAGTGTTGGGTTTAGCTTATTTTGGTAGAAATCACAAAACTTTTTGTGGTTTTTGATCAAAAATCGGGTTTAGAATCGTTCAAAAGCTGTTTACTTGTTCTCGAAGTAATTTTGCCAGTTTATTCCAGATAAGAAACTTATTCCGAACGAGTGGGTTATTCCGGATCAACTAGTCATTCCGAACGAGTGGGTTATTCCGGATCAACAGAATATTCCGAACCAACGGTTTATTCCGGATCAACAGAATATTCCGAACCAACGGCTTATTCCGGATCAACAGAACATTCCGAACCAACGGTTTATTCCGGATGAACAGAATATTCCGAACCAACGGTTTATTCCGAATCAATAGAACATTCCGAACCAACGGTTTATTCTGGATCAACAAGGCATTCCGAATCAACAGGTTATTCCGGATCAACCATTATTTCAGATCAACCAAGTATTCCGGATCAACCAAGTATTCCGGATCAAGGTAATTATTCCGAACCAAGATCTTTTTGACATTAAGGTATTTATTCCGAATCAACTTAATTATTCCGGATCAAGGGGTATTTTACGAGTTTTTTCGACGATTTTTAGTGGATTTAATCTTGGCTTCTTACACACGCTTTACTTCAACAACACAACACAACTCACAACCTTACTTCACTGCTCGATCAACCGATAATCTTTGATTCTTTAAAGTGATTAAAATGAATCCGAGTTCATTAATGCCTCAAATGACATCACTTACGGATATTTCCGTTATTACGGGAACGGATAATCGCCCTCCAATGCTCATTAAAGAAGTCTTTGAAGCATGGAAAGGCCGTATGATGTCATACATTAAGGGAAAACCGACATATGGGAGGCTTATGGTCAAGTCAATTCTAAATGGTCCACTTGATTATGGTACCATCATTTTTAACAATGTGACTCGACCACGGGAGTTTGAAGAACTTACGCCAGCTCAACAACTTATTGCCGATGCAGATGAAAAGGCTCTTCAAACCATTCTCCAAGCTCTTCCACATGACATCTATCGAATGGTAAGTCAATATACGGTTGCAAAGGAGTTATGGGAACGTCTACAGGTTTTGCTACAAGGTACGTCTCTTACTAAACAGGAACACGAATGTCAGTTGTATGATCTGTTTGATAGGTTCACGTACAGTTCAGGGGAAACACTTCACGACTACTACTTCAGATTCACCACTCTCATGAATGATTTGAATGTGTACAATCTCGTGATTGCTCCATTCCAGGTTAACACCAAGTTTTTGAATACTTTATGTTAGAAATACGTTTTTACGTATATTAGAAGTATCGGTCACTCCACAATAATATTCATGTTGTAATAGCTCGTAGTTAGATAATAGTTGTTAGTTACTTATTAACTTAAGTAAGAACCGGTCCATGGGCTTGTCATGGACCGGCCCAAGCCCATGTTTAGCTTGGTACTATAAATACCCCTTTCCACTAAGGAAAGGGGTTGGTTGTTGTTCCATACACATTTCATATTAATAAAATCTTTCAAGTATTCTCTCACTTTCTCTCTCTAGTTTCTCTCACTAGAAAACATCAACCCACTTCATAGATTCATAGGTTATCAATTTCTACATTTGGTATCAAGAGCTATGGGGTGATTTAAGGTAAGGATTGTGTTGCTTTTTTAGTTTTTGAATCTATTAGTGATCTTTAGGAAAAATCAATCTTGAATCTTGTTATTTTTGGTGTTTTTGTTATTGGGATTGATTGATAAGGATTGGGTTTAGCTTATTTTGGTAAAAAGCATAAAACTTTTTGTGGTTTTGGATCAAAAATCGGGGTTAAAAGCTTCTTTTTAAGTCTCGGAAACAATTTTTTCCAGAATTTTCCGAATAGGATTCCGAATAGGTGGATTTTCAGCATAGAAAGTTTATTCCGAATAGGATTCCGAATAGGAGATTTTTTCCGAATAGAAGAAATTTTTCCGAATAGAAGAAATTTTTCCGAATAGAAGATTTTTTTTTTTTTCCGAATAGAAGATTTTTTCCGAATAGAAGATTTTTCCGAATAGCCAACTTTTCCGAATAGACACCAATTTTTCCGAATAGCCAACTTTTCCGAATAGACACCAATTTTCCGAATAGCCAACTTTTCCGAATAGACACCAATTTTCCGAATAGCCAAAATTAGGAAATATTCCGAATTGCCATCATTCCGAATAGACCAGTTTTTCCGAATAAGCCAAGTTGCCAAGATATTCCGAATTGAAGAAAACATTCCGCATAGGGGTTTTTCCGCATAAGGGTTATTCTGCATAGAGTTTATTCCGAATAGGGTATTTTCAGCATAGGATTATTCCGAATAGGCATTATTCCGAATAAGGGTTTATTCTGAGTTTGGGTTATTCCGTATAAGCAAGTTCAAGGGGTATTTGAGTTTTTTCGACGATCTTTAGTGGATTTAATCTTGAGTTCAACCAACACAACACAAATTCTCAACCTTTCTTCACTGCTCGATCAAACGATAATCTTTGAGTTTGTTAAGTGATCACAATGAATCCAAGTTCATTAATGCCTCAGATGACATCTCTTACGGATATCTCGATCATAACGGGGACTGATAGTCATCCACCGATGCTTATTAAAGAGGTGTTTGAGGCATGGCAAGGTCGAATGATGCAATATCTAAAGGGGAAACCGACATACGGAAGGCTTATGGTCAAATCGATTTTGAATGGTCCACTCGACTATGGTACCATTACGGTTGACAACGTGACTAGACCACGAGAATTTGAAGAACTCACTCCAGCTCAACAACTTGTTGCAGATGCAGATGAAAAAGCTCTTCAAACAATTCTTCAAGCTCTTCCCCATGATATTTATAGGATGGTAAGTCAGTATACAGTGGCAAAAGATTTATGGGAACGGTTAAAGGTGTTGCTACAAGGCACGTCTCTCACCAAACAAGAAAGGGAGTGCCAGCTGTATGATTTGTTTGATAGATTTACATACAGCCCAGGGGAAACACTACACGATTACTACTTCAGATTCACTACTCTAATGAATGATCTGAATGTATACAATCTGGTAATTGCTCCATTCCAGGTTAACACCAAGTTCTTGAATACTTTACCTCAAGCTGAATGGGGTGAGTATATTACCGATGTGAAGTTAACCCGGGATCTGCATAAGTGCAACTTAGATCAAATCTATGCTTTTCTTCAGCAACATGAGAAGCATGTGATTATGCACCGTTCTCCTCGCGGTATGTACCCAGATTCCTTAGCTTTGATGGCGAATCAACCAAGCTTGTCACACAACAACACACCTTATATTTTGGGACATCAAGCCTATCATCCATCACCTTACATAACACCAACTTTTCCACAATACTCGATTTTGCCACAACCTCCCACCTCACATCAGCAACAGTATCGGTTCAATGCACCTTCACCACAGTATGGTTCACAACTTCATCCAGCAAATGTTGCACCTTATGTTCAGCCTTCATATTCGTCTTATCAAGAGAATGCAGCATATCAAACAAGCTACCCTGATCAAATGAGTATTCCTTCTACTGATTATGCAGCTCATCCAGATCAAGCACTGTATTGTGATGATGAAGAAGTCCCTGTTCCTGTTTTCCAACAAGGAGCTGACCCAGTTGAAGTGCTAACTACTATGTCTGCATATCTCACAAGAACTTTAAGCAAACGAGGATACAGAGGATCAGCTCCTACCAACAATCAGTTGAGGAATTCATCCAATTCTCGCCAACAAGCTACAATTGAGAATGGCAGGGTCATGGTTCAGCCAATTCAACCATATCAGGGGAGATCTTCCACTTCAACCAATGCTCGCACGATTACTCCTGCTCCTGCTCCAATGGTCAACAATCCTCCACGGGCTAATACAGGCAAGTTGAGAATGATCACATGCTACAACTGCAAGGAAGAGGGTCATATGTCCAGGGATTGTAAGAAACCCAAGAGGAGAAGGGATGGACAGTGGTTTGCAGAAAAGATCTATCTGGTAAATGCTCAGGCGCAAGGAAGGGAACTTGATGAAGAGGAGCTTGCATTTCTTGCTGACCCAGGGATTGCTGAACAAGACGTTGTCACTACGCAGAATGCAGCTTACCAAGCCGATGATCTTGATGCGTATGATTCCGACTGTGATGACTTTCAAACTGCAAAGGCTGCTTTCATGGCAACTTTCTCCAGCTTAGGGCCAGATAAGAAATCTGAGGTACTTATTAATAACACCGATAATGCCACTGATGCTAGTATTCAACCACATCAAGTTGGGCAAGAGAGTGCTGATTCGAATGAATCTTCGATGGTGAGTCTTTCAAATGAGGAGACAAACAAGGATAGCAATATCAATGTGAGTCCCCAGATTTTGAGTGAATCACAACCGGGATCCATTTCGCATACGCCTACTCCTGCTCAACAAGATTTGGTCATGGTTCCTGCTACATTACTTAGCCAAATGAATGCTGCACTCTTAGAAACCTTAACTAAGAATAAGAATTTGTCTGATGAGCTTGCCTTAAGCAATGAGAAAGTACAAACTTTGGAATTAGTGCCTTCGTCTAGTGTTCTCACAAATCTTGAATATGATCATTTTAGAAACAAACAAATGGGTCACTTGCAAGAGATCGAAAACTTAAGAGCAAATCTGTCTAATGAACTTAAAGAAAAGGAGTTAGTGGTCACTAATTTTCAAAAACTTCAAACTGATTTTGAATTACTCGAATCTAAGAAGACTGAAATGGAGATTAATGCCACTAATAAGATTAGAAGTCTAGATTACTTGCTTTTAAGACAATACGCTGCTTCACAACTAGTTCACTTATTTGATGCTTCATTTAGAGAATTTAACTTATCACGTCTAAAAGGCCTTCCCCCTAATCCACAGTATGCAAAACAAGCTTTAAGACATAGTCCTAGACTTTATAATGCAACTCAATTAGGATTGGCTTTAGACCCGATTGTTTTTCCCAATGATCGAACAAGTAAGGATCTAGTTGATGAGGATCGGTCATACAATTCTGCAAAATATCCCGATTGTGATTATTTTCAAATGAATAAGGAGCTTGCAAAAACTGATTTTAGAGTTCGCTTCCATATGGATAAAGATCTCATTACAGAACCAACCTACATGATAGAGAAAGAAAGCCCTAGTACATTTCCTACACTTGTCAACATGGAAGGTCCTAAGGAAATTCCAAAGAATCTTCCACCTGTTAGCACTGTATGGTTAAACTTGAAAGAGATTAACCGTTACTTTACTAACTTTGACAAGGTCATTTTGGAATGTACGACTTCAAATGGTTTAAACGCCGGAGAATTGGCTTTCGAACACATGAACGAGGTGTTTAAAACTAAGATCAATCCGTTTGTCGAAAGTCTAAAAGGAAGTTTTGCATCTCTTAAGGAAAATCTTCAGTTTGAAATTGGGGAAGTTCAAAAAGTGTTTTATGAAATGGACACCGCTTACGAACTGCAACTAATTGAAAAGGAAAAGATTTTAACCGAATATGACCGATTCTTGTCTGAAGTAATCTCGTGTGATGTGCTTAGTACTGTAAATGTTAATTATTCGAATGAGCTTACATCCAATATGATTAACTGTGATGCTGTGAATATTTGTGAGGATATTTGTGATGATGTTTGTAATCTTTCTGTAAATGTTGCTGATACTGTAAATGAGGTAGAAAATCATGCTTGTCACGAATCTAACGCTGAGTTTTTAAAGCTACAAGATTCTTACAATTTACTTTCACAACGCTTTAATCAACTAGAACAACATTGTATATCTTTAGAATTAAAACAACAAAATCAAAATGAAAATCTTTTGATATCAAATGTTTGTGAAAACGGTGTTGAGAATAGTGACAAGATGATTGCAATTGTTAAGACATTAGAGGAAGAAATCATGAGATTGAAGAGAGAGGTATCATCAAAGGAAACATTAAGAATGGAACTAGAGGTTGCAGAGTCTAAAAACCAGGTCTTAGAAATTAGACTATCAACTGTTCTAGGGGAGATGGATCGGACAAGGCAGGGACTATCCGCTCTTTATGGTTCACTAGAAGAACGCTTCGCTTTTAATGCGGCACAGCAACAATATTATGTTGAACAACTGAACCAAAAGTGCGAAGAAATCTCTGACTTGAACATCCTGCTCATAGACAAAAATATGGTTTTAGCTGAGTTAAAGGAGACACTTCTTCTCACCCGACAAGAAGTTGTTGATAACTTAGCTACCGACTCTGCACCGTCTACTAGTGCTCCAACAACCAAGTCAGTAGTGCTTTATAAGAATCCGCTTCATAAGAGAAACCAGGTTACCTATGATGATTATATGAGGAATGCCATTAAGCATGTCGATCTTCTTAGGGATATTTTAGACGATCTTTATGCCTTAGATCCCTCAAGTAGCGACTATTATTCGGCTCATGAATATGTTAAGCGAGTTCAATATTGCTTGGCTTATTTGCAATACATAGGTACACCAGGTTCTGCACTACTTAATAATAGGCCCATTGCTGTCACTCCATTTAATAAGACTCCAGGAGCGAAACCGTCATTGGCACAATCAAGTAAGACACCTTTAAAATCTGCTGCTAATGTTCCCAATTTGCCTTCTACAGGATTAAAAGAGACTACTAAGGCTAAAGGATCGCCACTCAAGAAAGCTAAGATCAAGCCCTCCACTAGTAGTGCCACAAAGAAGAAAGTAGAAGTCCACAATAGGAATGCTAGTTCAGTTTTAAATAAAATGAATCATGTTAAGACTAAAAGCTCTGCGCCTGTGCAGCAGCCTAAACCATTCGTGAATTCTGATTTAAATTGTTGGAATTGTAATGAATGTATGTTTTCCCAGCGTCATGATTTGTGTCTGATTGATCACGTTAATGAAATGAATGCTATTAAGAATGGTCTTGAATGGAAGCCAACGGGTAGAACTCGTGCCCAAGTTGGCTGGCAATGGCGTCCCACTGGTAGGACCTTTACACTAGATGGTAAAATGTGCCCTTTAACTAGGAATGCATCCATTGAGGTTAGGTCTGAGCGTCCTTTAGCTAGGAACACTCACACTCAAGTATGGAAACAGCGCCCTTTAATTAGGTCAGCCCCCACTATAGTGCCTATCAGTGAAGAAATACCTCAGGATTTGAGCCAATTAGAATCTACACCACCAATTAAGAAGAAAAGGAGGGCTAGGAAATCTAAGAAACCTAGAGTTAGCAAATCTAAGATTATTAAATCTGTACCTGCTAATAACAAGGAACACTCAGATTCCGATACCTCTACATTGTCTTTGTGTGGTGATATTTTCAGGTGGTCCAAATCATCCTGTGGTATTTGGACTCCGGTTGTTCAAAACATATGACCGGAAATCGCTCGATGCTCCGAAATTTCGTCAGCAAGTTTCTTGGTACGGTTAAATTTGGGAATGATCATATAGCAAAGATTATGGGGTATGGTGAATATCAGATTGGAAACGTGACGATTTCTAGGGTATACTATGTAGAAGGTCTGGGTCATAACTTATTCTCAGTAGGACAGTTTTGTGATTCCAACCTTGAGGTTGCTTTTCGACAACACACTTGTTTCATCCGCAACTTGGAAGGAAAAGATTTGTTGAAGGGATATCGTGGTGCAAATCTTTATACCTTGTCCTTACAAGACATGATGGCCGCTTCTCCAGTATGTCTTCTCTCTAAAGCTTCTAAGACCAAGTCTTGGTTATGGCATCGCAGATTATCTCATCTTAATTTTGATGCTATTAATCATCTGGCTAAAAACGAGTTAGTTCGTGGTCTTCCTAAGCTTAAATTTCACAAGGACCATTTATGTTCCGCGTGTTCAAGGGGGAAAAGTACCAAGAAATCTTACAAGCCCAAAGCTGAAGACACCAATCAAGAAAAACTTCATCTTTTGCATATGGATCTTTGTGGGCCGATGAGAACTGAAAGTGTGAGCGGTAAGAAATTCATTCTGGTTATTGTGGATGATTTCTCAAGGTTTACATGGGTTAGATTTTTACGTACAAAGGATGAAGCACCGAAGGCTATCATTACTTTTCTGAAGTTCATCCAGGTACGTTTGAATACCACTGTCCGCCGTATTCGTACAGACAATGGTACAGAGTTCGTCAACCAGACTCTTCGTGATTATTATGAAGGAGTTGGTATATCACATGAAACATCCGCTGCACGCACTCCACAACAAAACGGTGTCGTTGAAAGACGGAATCGTACACTTATGGAAGCTGCTAGGACCATGCTTATTTATGCGAACGTTCCATTGTTCTTGTGGGCAGAGGCTATTTCTACTGCATGTTTCACCCAAAACCGTTCTATCATTCGGAAACGCCATGGAAAAACCCCTTATGAGCTTCTACATGACCGCAAACCCGATGTTTCATTCTTCCATGTGTTTGGTGCTCTGTGTTATCCAAACATCAATAGTGAGAACTTGGGTAAGCTTCAACCAAAAGCAGACATAGGTATTTTCATTGGTTACTCACCGTCCAAAAGAGCATACCGAATCTATAACCGTCGTCTTGGCAAGATTGTAGAAACTATGGACGCTGATTTCGACGAGCTGACAGCGATGGCTTCTGAGCAACACAGCTCTGAACCCGCGCTTCATGAGATGGGACCCGGTGCTATAAGTTCCGGATTAGTTCCCAACAATCCTACTTCTACATCATTTTTACCACCATCAAGGCCCGAGTGGGATAAACTGTTTCAACCGTTGTTTGATGAATTCTTCGATCCCCCGACTGATGAAGTTCCAGCACCTGTAGTAATTGCTCCAATACCTGAAGTGGTTGCTCAAGCTAATGAACCTTTATCTAATGCATCTACAATTCACATTGAACCGGATGCACCTTCACCAAGTGATTCTCAAACTACACCTGAATCATCACCCCTACTTGTGCCTAATGATGTGGAAGAGGATTCTACTGATCACGACTTGGAATATGCTCACTTGCAAGAGCTTCCTTTCTTTGGTGTAGCGATCCCTGAAAACCCTTCAGCCATGTCTACCTCAGAAGAAGCTCCTTCTATTGTTCACTCCAGACCACCTAGGATTGAAAACCATAGCACTAAATGGACAAAGGATCACCCAATTAGGAATGTTATTGGAGATCTAGATCGACCAGTCTCGACACGCCATCAATTACAAGAGAGTGCACTTTATTGTTACTTTGATGCATTTCTCTCTGAAGTTGAACCCAAAAATTGGCAGCAGGCTATGACCCAATCATCTTGGATTGAAGCTATGCAGGAGGAACTCAATGAATTCAAACGACTAGAAGTATGGGAATTGGTTCCTCGCCCTGACAAGGTTAACATCCTTACTTTGTTATGGGTTTATAAGGTTAAACTTGATGAGATGGGTGCGGTATTGAAGAATAAAGCAAGATTGGTCGCTAGAGGATATAAACAAGCCTTGGGTATAGATTTTGAGGAATCTTTTGCTCCTGTGGCTAGATTAGAGGCGATTAGACTATTCCTTGCGTTTGCTGCTCATATGAACATGATCGTCTATCAAATGGATGTGAAGACGGCATTTTTGAACGGTGAACTAAGGGAAGAAGTTTATGTTAGTCAACCGGATGGGTTCGTCAGCACGGAGTCTCCTAACCATGTGTACAAGCTTAAGAAGGCTCTTTATGGGTTGAAACAAGCTCCACGCGCGTGGTATGATCTCCTGTCAACATATCTCATGTCGGAAGGCTTCTCCAAAGGCAAAGTGGACCCCACTCTATTCACTCTCAAGGAAGGCAACGACATGCTTCTGGTACAAATTTATGTTGATGATATAATTTTTGCTGCCACTAACATAGAATTGTCTAAACAATTTGAGAAGATAATGTCCACACGCTTTCAGATGTCGATGATGGGAAAAATCTCATTTTTCTTAGGATTACAGATTTCTCAGAATCCCAGAGGCATCTTTATAAATCAATCCAAATATGCTCTAGAATCCCTTAAGAAATATAACTTTGAGAATTGTGACCCCGTAGACACTCCAATGGTGGAGAAATCCAAGTTAGATGAAGATAGGGATGGGATTATTGTTGATCCGAAACTTTACCGTGGAATGATTGGCACCCTTCTCTATCTGACTGCTAGCAGGCCTGATTTGCAATTTGCTGTATGCATGTGTGCCCGGTATCAGGCTCGGCCTACCGAAAAGCACTTACATGTAGTTAAAAGGATCTTTCGGTATCTAAAAGGAACACTTCATCGTGGTCTATGGTATCCGAAAGATTCCTCGATTGCTTTAATATCATACGCAGATGCCGATCATGCTGGATGTCAAGATACGAGGCGTAGCACTTCTGGATCTGTGCAACTCCTTGGAGATAGATTGATCAGTTGGTCTTCAAAAAGGCAGAAAAGCGCTGCAATTTCTAGCACGGAGGCTGAATACATCGCCATGTCCGGTTGTTGTGCTCAATTTCTTTGGATGAGATCACAATTAACTGACTACGGTCTTGGATTTAACAAAATCCCGATGTATTGTGACAACAAGAGCGCCATTGCCCTTTGCTGCAACTATGTTCAACACTCCCGGGCCAAGCACATAGATATTCGCTACCATTTCATTAAGGAGCAGGTGGAGAACGGAGTGATCGAGCTGTATTTTGTCACTACTGAGTATCAGCTGGCGGATATGTTCACCAAAGCCTTAGATCGAGGACGAATCGAGTTTTTGATCGACAAGCTTGGCATGAAATCATTCACTCCAGCGACTCTCAAAGAGTTGGCAGAAGAATCAGCTGAATAGTCGTGGTAAACTATTCAGAGTATCCTTTGGTTGTGATCATGTATATTATCGTAAAAATATAAAACCAAGAAAAAGCATAAAAAATATAAAACCAAGAAAAACCATAAAAAATATAAAACCTAGAAAAACCATAAAAAGTATAAAATCAAGAAAAACCAAAAATATTTTTCGTTTTAAATCGGGCATGTCTTTTAGTACGGTAATATTTACGGCCTTAGAAATGTCGATCAATATTGACACGGTGCCATAAATAGAGTCCGTATAAAAGTTGTACATTTTTAAAACATGCCCATTATGGCTTGTAGTTATTTCAGACTGCAACCCGGTTTTCATATTAAAGTCACGTATTTCCTTGGAAAACGTTGGCTCAGAACGGGAATTAATTTTCTCGGGCATGATTTACAAGCCAAATCATGCAAAGGGATCAAGTTTACTTTACAACTTGGTCTAACACGAATTTGTGTACGTCTCAGTGCATTAATTTGTTAAAATAAGAGAAATCTTATTGACACCACGAATCAAACTTTTTCAAGATATCAATTGGGAAATGTTTTTCATCATCATGTGCCTCGTTAAACAATGACTACAGCTCTTTAAATAGAAAACGGGTCATCGTTTAAGGGGGAGAAAATGTTTCATTATCTTTCACATCAAAAAGATCTTCAAAAGTTTTCAAGGAAACTCACAAAGCTTAATGGTTAATGGTTGGATTGCTTTGGCATATGTCTTGTTGTTGCTTATAAGTTTGATGTGGATTGTGCTTGTGTTAAGATAGGATAATCACAAAGGCTAGGGTAATTTACATAAGATAGGGTCAAAGTGTCAAGTATTAAAACTTGGTACACAAAAAATGTTGAATGAAGCAAAAAGAAAAGTTGAGGGGGCAAAGTTGACAATATGTCAAACTTGTGGAAAAGTTGACCTAGTCAAAACCTTCCCCCCCCGTTCCCACTATTCTTTCACTGTTCCCCTTATCTCTTGCCGCCATTGTTAATCAAAAACACACAAAATCACAAAAAACTCACGCAAATCAACCAAGAACATTTTCTAGATCAGATCTTCACAAAAAGGTATTAAATCGGATTTACTTTTCATGAACATCAAGTTAATTAAACTGTTTAAAGTGGAAAATCAATCGAATGAAATTTTTGTTTAATTAGGGTTTAATTAATTGGGGTTTTTGCCTGGGGATGATTCGGAATAGGTCTAATTGCCCAGATTTGTCCATTAGAACACTTGAATCACTTGATTGCATGATCAATTAGAAAATATAAGTGTTTGCAAAACTTTCCGCGTAAGAACAACTTTCCGCATGGAGAAATCTTTCCGAATAGAAAAGTTTTTTCCGCATAAGGCAAAAGTTCCGCATAAGGAAAAAGTTCCGCATAAGCAAAAAGTTCCGCATAAGGCAAAAGTTCCGCATAAGGAAAAAGTTCCGCATAGGGAAAAAGTTCCGCATAAGGCAAAAGTTCCGCATAAGGAAAAAGTTCCGCATAGGGCAAAAAGTTCCGCATAGGGCAAAAAGTTCCGCATAGGGCAAAAGTTCCGCATAGGGAAAAAGTTCCGCATAGGGAAAAAGTTCCGCATAGGGAAAATGTTCCGAATAGGGCAAATGTTCCGAATGGGGCAAATGTTCCGAATAGGGCAAATGTTCCGAATAGGGCAAATGTTCCGAATAGGGAAAATGTTCCGAATGGGGCAAATGTTCCGAATAGGGCAAATGTTCCGAATAGGGCAAATGTTCCGAATAGGGCAAATGTTCCGAATAGGGCAAATGTTCCGAATAGGGCAAATGTTCCGAATAGGGCAAATGTTCCGAATAGGGCAAATGTTCCGAATAGGGCATTTATTCCGAATAGGCCAAAAGTTCCGCATGGGGAATTTATTCCGCATAGCCCAAATGTTCCGAATAGAGTTTTTTATTCAGAATAGGGATGTTTTTCCGCATAGGCTATATGTTCCGAATAGACTAATGTTCCGCATAGGACTTATATTCAGTATAGACCTATTATTACGAATTGAGTGATTATTCCGAATAGAAGATGTTTGAATGATTTCAAAGCTTAAGGGATTATGTCATATGTACAATGTTTAGGTTTAAAGTCATAATGATATTCATACTTGTTTGTATCAACCTTTGTGTTTTATCTTAAGCAGAGACGATGACTAACCCTACCGTACAACAACTACAAGACAACAGAGCCGCCGCCATTGCTGAAGCCAAGACTCTTAAGTTTGTTCCAAACAACTTTCGTCTGAAGGAGGTATCTCACTCTACCCATAATGGCTTTAAGGTAGCTACAGCCATGCTTGATAAATCTCACTTCAAGTATGCGCTAAGGAGAAGTGCTTCGGTGCCCTATGACTACCTTTACGAGTTCTGGGCTACCAAAGAGAGGACGTCGAACAAGATCACTTTTTCCTTGGACAACAAGCAGCAGACGCTTACTGTGTCAGACTTCAGGAAGATCTTTGGCTTTCGACCGATACTCAAAGGTCTACCATCATACTCACCCAACCCAACCAAGGACCAGATGATGGAGATGTTCACCGCCATTGGATGTCTTGACATACGAACCCCGTCTGAGTTTACTACCGCCAAAGTCGGCCAACCATGGAAAGCTATTTTTGGGATTCTTAGCCGATGCTTGACACCCAAAACAACTGGGTATGATGCTGTTCGTCCACCAATCATCAAGATGTTTTATGGTATGTTCAAAGGTATGGGTATTGATTATGCATCACTGTTGTGGGAGGAGTTTACTTTTCAACTCTTCACTAACACAAAGGGTAAAATCAAAACTTACCAGTACCCTAGGTTTATTAAGTTGATCATCCATTACTTTATGGAAAACGATGCATCCATTAACAAGCTTGCAGGTAGTCGTCACCACATGATAGATGATGATGATTTGGTAGACTTAAGGCAGGAGACTCATTCGAATACGGTTATTCCTGGTCCCATTCCCAGTCATCTTCTGACCGATGAGATCATTGAATCTGATGATTACAAGAACTTGCTCACGGAAATTGAGAAACAACGAGCAAGCCTTCTAGCAGGTGAAGACTCATCTACCACGGTTAAAAGCAAAGGTAAAAGGAAGCAAGCAGATTTACCTGAGCCCAAAACCAAGAAGAAGAAGACAGAGGGTAAGAAAGGAAAGGGTAAGGCTGATGAGATGCGTCTGCGCGACGAAGAAAATATTGTTGATCCTACTCTTGAGAAAACTGAGAAACAAATGATGAAGACAGCCATTCAAAGGAGCAGGAAAGATACCGGTGGTAGTGGTTCAGGTGTAAGAGTAGACGTTGAGGATGAGTACATGGAACCTGATGATGTTGATGAGTTTGGGTCACCTGAACATTATTCCACTTCGAAGGAGCCATCAATCCCTGTTTCTACACCACCTCCTCCACCTACTCAACCTTTAACAACTCAACCTCCACCAACTCAACCCTTACCAACCAAACAGGTTTCTACACCACTTCCTCCACCACCACCAAAGCCCATCCTTAGCACCGCAGTCACAACTGAGCCTATTCCCTCAACCCAGAGCAGCTCTGCAACATCTGCAATGGCAGCAATAGTGATGGCCGAGATGTTGGATAAACACATGGATAAACACATGGATAAACAAAAGAGCGAAATGGATGAACTTCGCCAAGAGTTACAAAGACGAGCTCAAAGTGAAGAAGCATCTAAGAAGGCTCAAGAAGAGTTGATTGCCAAGTTCGCTGCAGACATGGAAGCTACACGTAAAGCTCATGCAGAGGAACTTGCTCAGGTTAAAAAGGATGAAGCTAATAGGCATCAAGCACGAATCAAGAGACTTAAAGCTATTAAGGATGACCTTAAAGAACAAAAAGACGCTATTGAAGCTACTATTGAGCAGAAAGTGAAAGACTCCGTTGAATCCCTAATGCCTAAACTGCGTGATGATTTGAAGACGCTTGCTGCTGATAACTTGATGATCAAGTCATCCAATCCTTCAGAAGCCGCCTATAAGATCGCATATGACTTGACGGATTTTGAACTGAAGAAGATCCTTAAGGCTCGAATGAAGGAACTTGGGTCGTTTGATAAATCGAGGAAACAACGGGCTCTCTTCAAATCCCTGAATGACGCTATCATGGAGGATGATAGGTTGTTCAAGACGTTTGGAAGTGTGGTACCCTACCACATTATCCCTGAAGAAGAACGGGAAGAGAGTGAGGAAGACGAGGGTACTGGTGGAGAGGAGGAAGAAGAAGAAGAAGAAGATAAGAACGAGGAGGATGATGAGGATGAGAATGATGATGATGATGAGGATGATGAAGATGATGATGAGGATGAGGATGAGGATGGTGATGATGAGGATGCAGATGATGATGATAATGATGGTAACGATGGTGGTGATGGTCACCAGGAGAGTGTTAAGGGGAGCAATGCTGATAAAGGTGAACAGCGTGAGAAAGGGGATAAGGGCGCCAGCTCAAAGAAAGTGGTTAAGTCTGGCACCAAGTCAAAGAAAGATGCAGCACCAAAGGAGAAGTCTACATCCACGGAATCAAGACGATCGAAGTGGCGCCATGACGTGAATGCCACTACAGGGTCATCTATTCCTGGTACATTTATCCATGCATCAATACCTGTTACCACTAACCCCGTTAGTTCTTGTGATGTTACCCCTGTGATTGCAGAATCAGTAACCGAACCAGAAGCTGCACAACACTCACCCGTCCATGACACTGCTGAAATGCCTGAATCTGAACAAGCAGATGTTCACGTCTCCACTCCTCAGCAACAAAACCCACAATCTACTATACCTGAACCAAGCACAAGGAACTGGGAGGACACGTTGGAAATCGACGAGACTGCTCCACCACAGGCTTGGATCACGGCAGCGGCGCAGTATGATCCGATCACCGACGCTGACAAAGAAGTCTTGTACCTTCGTATCCGAAGTCCGATTGACTTATGTGCATTTCTTGCTCATGAGTATAAGACTTCGGTTACTCCATCTTTGGTGAAGAAAGTACTGAAGGATAAAAGACTTCGCGCCAAATCCCGGTTGACCCAAATGGAGTTCGAATATTATGCCGAGGAGATCCTGAAGGCTCTGAATACCGTTCAACGGCCAGGTCTTCATGAATCAGAAAGAGCTCCACCTCCAATGGATCAAGATAATCAGATTGCTCTTGACTTCTTTGTCACCAATGATCTGGTATATCTACTGAAGGGGTCATCAAAGTACGCAACATCCCTGACCTTGCTGAAAGCTGCCAACTGGGGAGCAATACCCTTTATCGAGGAAAAGGTAAACCGACTCTGGGCCCCTAAGATAAATCGTAATTATGATATGTATGCTGTCATAGGTGCATCTCATTGGGACGAACGAGTCAGAAGGGCGTACAGGGGTTGCTGCTTAGTCAATTCTGGAAGCTCAGTTAGATCCGATATCCGCATCTCCAGCATTTTAGGGATGAAAACAGAAGCCAAGAATGGCTACTATCATGTGACGGAGATTCGTTTGAAAAGGGAGGATGACAGGGAATACAAAATCCAGCAGGGAGATTTTTCCATCATTCGCCTTGAGGATATCGAAGATATGCTGCTTCTGATGACCAGAGATCAACTGACACATATTCCTCGTGAAGACCTGATTGCGTTGAATACAGCACTTCGTATGTTCACACGAAGCGTTGTCATTAAGTCAAGAGTTGAAGATCTTCAGTTGGGAGTCGAAAGCTATCAGAGGAAGCTCAATTTAACCCGTCCTGTGAACCAAGTGTTACCTCAACATGTAGCAAGATGTCCCTATACCGGCATTTCTGTCCCGAATTACGGCATTTTCTACTTGAACAGTCGAGGTTTGATGAAGTTTATGAGGGTGGGGGAGCTCCACAAGTATAGTGATGGCACTCTTATACAAGTCAGAGGAAAGTTGGAGCATCTGAACTCGGGTAAAACTTTGCCAGAAATGACGGAGGATTGGCATCCAGGTTATAAGCAGATGGCGAAGTACGTGATCAAAAAGATCGATCAAAAGCTCCGTGAACGTAGGTTGATGAGGAGCTTGGAAAGATTCGTGGGTGGTAGACCATATGGAGTGCACTACAGGACACTGCAACGATCCATCTGAAGGGTCGTACATTTCAGGTCACTCTATATTGGTATTATTTGTGAATATGTATATTTGTGAATAATGTGCTTTAATGGCTTGTTGTAGTGTTAAGGTATGATAATTTTTCAAGAATTTCTCACGAGATTCTAAATCTTTCAAAATATATCATACTAAAGCACTACAACTACCCCTTATTAACTCAAGGGGGAGCAATCATTTGTTCTATGGCCAAACATCAATTTCATTTTTACCCAAAGACCGGTTAATCCATTCAATATCCCAAATATTAATGGTTAATATTTTGGATAAGGGGAGAAAATGGGATTAAGGAGATTTAAATGATACTTGGCTAAAATGAAAAAGACTTAAAGATTATCCAACTTAATATGTGTAAAGCACGTGTTAAGGGGGAGCGTTTTTGATGAACAAAACACCTAAGGTACAAAACTTTTGATTTCAATATCACAAGTACTTTAGGTGATTTTTCAATGATTTTTCATGGTGGCAATTCCTTCCCAAAACACGCTTAATTCACGACGGATGTGGTGACAAAAGGGTGGTAGGAATAGGTTTAGTCCAATGATTCATCAGAGCCGATGGAATCTTCCCAAGGACAATTCCCTAGTTAGAATTAGAAGTCCTAGGAAAGATGGAGAAAGAATGTGAACGTAGCTGAATGCCGACCAAGTACTTAAGCTAGCACTGGAACAATCACAACAAGGTGCTAGTGATGACGTATTGGTAAGCATTGAAGGGGTTGAAGAATGAAAAAGAAATGTAAAGATAAAGGGTGTAAAGAAAGAAGCCCTCCTTACAACTTTAGGCAGAAACCGGGTCAATACATATGCTATTGAGGTCATTTTTGCTAATGATTCTCGGTATTGAAGAAAGACATCATGGACCCAGTGATGCAATGCACAACCCTTCCCCAGCTAACTCAAATATCTCTCAAAAGGTATTTGTTTTAATCACATGGAGATCAACACGTTATCTATTGGTTTATTCACTCCGAATAGACTGGTATTGAAAAGGTGGCACTCCTCTCCAGCCATCGCTCACTAAATCAAAACGCACAATCGAGTCTAGAGCCAAGAGATCATCAAAAGTCTCATTAGGACACTTTCCATTTATTCCTTGCTTTCTCACACACTGTGAAAAGTAAGAGATTTTCATGAGTCCTACGCAGTATTCCTGTAATATTGCCAGAACATCCGAGTAATACGCAAGTATTACAATGAAGATGGAAATCCTGCTTGAGCCAACATCAAACAAGCTCATGGTAGGTTACACGTGCGGTTCTTTTAGAACCAATCTTGTGAAAAACTGGAAGGTAACAGTGGTTTAATTCTTAATTGAACTTAAACTCGTTCCAGGCCTCTTCGCATTATCATATGATCTTGCCAGAACACTCAGAGTGACTCTTTATTGACCACAGTGACGAGTGGAAATCCTTCTAGTGTCAACATCAAACAGCACTTGGTAGGTAACGCGCAAGATTCTTTATGAATTGAGCTCGTGACAACTGGAAAGCAACGATGGTGAAAATCTTAATTGAAATTCACTTGTTCCAGGTTTCATGAATTGACGGCTTTTAATCACAAGGATAATTTATCCAAGTGATTCACTCTTTATGTTCGCAGTCAGCTTTGGACGGTCGAATAAAGAGAACGGGTTTACCCGCGAAATCCTGTCAGGAAGTTACTTAATTGAAACTATCCGTCACGGGTACGATATCTAATATCGTCCAACGGTCTTCACCGACCGGAGGTAAAATGCTACCGAATTAGAATAAAATGTTCAAAGCCATTTTATTCGTGTCGTTGCTGTGTACCTGTTAAAGACGGTGGCGTTGCTGTGTACCAGTGAAGACGGTGGTGTTGCGATGTACCTGTAAAAGTCGTTCCCACATGCTTATGTCTTTTGCAACAAAGTTCAGCAAAAATTCAAGAAAGTACAAGATGAAGTCTTCCGCTGTACCAAACTCTGAAGCTTTCGAGAATTCAACAAAAAGACGTAAGTGTGTGGAACATGAAGTCACGAGGAGGCAAAGTTCACAAGAAAGGCAAAGATCGCACGTAAAAGGCCAAAGAACAATGCTCTCAAGTCAAAGCCAAAAAGATCAAATCAACATATTCACAACAAAAGAAAGAAAAGAAGAAAAGACTACGAGCTAAAGAACGAAGACTTAGTATAGTATGCTAGGTTTAGAACTTTGTAAACGTGGAGTGACCTCCCTTAGGGGGAGATTGTTAGAAATACGTTTTTACGTATATTAGAAGTATCGGTCACTCCACAATAATATTCATGTTGTAATAGCTCGTAGTTAGATAATAGTTGTTAGTTACTTATTAACTTAAGTAAGAACCGGTCCATGGGCTTGTCATGGACCGGCCCAAGCCCATGTTTAGCTTGGTACTATAAATACCCCTTTCCACTAAGGAAAGGGGTTGGTTGTTGTTCCATACACATTTCATATTAATAAAATCTTTCAAGTATTCTCTCACTTTCTCTCTCTAGTTTCTCTCACTAGAAAACATCAACCCACTTCATAGATTCATAGGTTATCAATTTCTACACTTTACCTCAAGCTGAATGGGATTTTCATAAGTGCAATTTGGATCAACTCTATGCTTTTCTCCAGCAGCATGAGAAACACGTGATCATGCACCGTTCGCCTCGAGGTATGTACCCTGACTCTTTAGCTCTGATGGCAAATCAACCAAGCTTGTCATATAACAACACTCCTTATATCATGGGACACCAAGCTTATCATCCATCACCGTACATGACTCCAAGATTCCCCCAATATTTGATTCTACCTCAACCACCCACCTCACATCAGCAACAATATCGGTTTAATGCACCTTTGTCTCAGAGAGAACCACAAGCATCACAATATGCCTCACAACCTCACCCATATTCACCAGCAAGCATTACACCTTATGCTCAGTCATCATACTCTTCATATCAAGAAAATGCAGCATACCCATCAAGCAATTCTGACCACATAAGTATTCCTTCTAGTGCTTATGCCTCTCAACAAGACCAAGCAATGTATTGTGATAATGATGAGGTTCCCATTCTTGAATTCAAACAAGGAACTGACCCAGTTGAAGTGTTAGCCACTATGTTTGCTTATCTCATAAGGACATTGAGCAAACGAGGATTTAGAGGACCAACTCCTACTAACAATCAGCTGAGGAATTCATCCAATTCTCGACAACAAGCTACCATTGAGAATGGCAGGGTAATGGTTCAACCTATTCACCTACTACATTAACCACCAATGCACGAATGGTCAATCCTGCTCCAATGGTCAATACTGCTCCACGGGCTAATTCCACAGGTAAGTTGAGAATGATAACATGCTACAACTGTAAGGAAGAAGGTCACATGTCTAAGGATTGAACAAAACCCAAGAGGAGAAGGGATGGTCAATGGTTTGAAGAGAAGATTTATTTGGTGAACGCTCAGGCACAAGGACAGGAACTTGATGAAGAGGAGCTTGCATTTCTTGCTGATCCAGGGATTGCGGAACAAGAAGTTCTCACTACACAGAATGCAGCATACCAAGCAGATGATCTGGATGCTTACGATTCAGACCGTGATGATCTTCAATCTGCTCAGGCAGCTCTTATGGCAACTATCTCTAGCTTTGGGTCAAATAAAATATCTGAGGTACTTACTAATACCACTGATACTAGTATTCAACCACATCAAGTTGGGCAAGAGGGTGCTGATCCGAATGAGTCTTCGGTGGTGAGTCTTTCAAAGGAGAAGACAATCAATGATAGCAATATCAATGCAAGTCCCCAAACTTTGAGTGAATCACAACCGGGAGTTATTTCGCATACGCATATTCCTGCTCAACAAGATTTGGTCATGGTTCCTGCAAATTTACTTAGCCAAATGAATACTGCACTTTTAGAAACCCTAGCTACGAATAAGAATCTGTCGGCTGAGCTTGCCTTGTGCAACGAAAAAGTTCAAACTTTGGAATTAGTTCCTTCATCCAATGTTCTAACAAATCCCGAATATGATCATTTTCGAAATAAAAAATGGGTCATTTCTAAGAAATTGAAACCTTAAGAGCAAATCTTTCCAACGAACTTAAAGAAAAAGAGTTAGTGGTCACTAATTTTCACAAATTTCATTTTGAATTACTCGAGTCTAAAAAGAATGAAATGGAAATTAATGCAGCTAATAGAATTAAGAGTTTAGATTATTTGCTTTTAAGACAATATGCTGCCTCTCAACTAGTGCACTTATTTGACGCATCGTTTAGAGAGTTTAACTTATCACGTCAAAAAGACCTTCCCCCTAACCCACGGTATGCAAGACAAGCTTTTATCCATAATCCAAGACTTTATGATGCAACCAAATTAGGATTGGTCTTAGATTCGATTGTTATTTTCGAGGATCGCACGAATAAGGATCTAGTTGATGAGAGTCGGTCATACAACTTTGCAAAATATCCCCAGTGTGATTATTTTAAAATGAATCAGGAGCTTGCAAAAACAGACTTTAGAATTCGCTTCCATATGGATAAAGATCTCATCACAACACCAACCTACATGTTAAATGAAGAAAACCCTAGTACACTTCCTACACTTATCAAAATGGAAGGACCTAAGGAAATTCCAAAGGATCTTCCACCTATTAGCACTGTATGGATAAACTTGCAAGAGATTAATCAATACTTTGCTAGTTTTGACAAGGTCATCCGGGAATGTACGACTTCAAATGGTTTAAACGCCGGAGAATGGGCTTTCGAACACATGAACGAGGTGTTTAAGAATGAGATCAACCCTTTTGTCGAAAATCTAAAAGGATGTTTTGCATCTCTTTCGGAAAATATCGATTTTGAAATTAAAGAAGTTCAAAAAGTGTTTTATGAAATGGACACCGCTTACGAACTACAATTAATTGAAAAGGAAAAGATTTTATCCGAGTATGACCGATTCTTGTCCCAAGTAATTTCGTGTGATGTGCTTACTACTGTGAATGTTAATTATTCGAATGAGCTTACATCCGCTATGATTAAATGTGATGCTGTTGATATATGTGATGATGTGCATGATCTCTCTGTAAATATTGCTGAGACTATAAATGAGGTAGATAATCATTCTTGTCACGAGTCTAACGCTGAATTTTTAAAGCTTCAAGATTCTTACAATTTACTTACAAAATGTTTTAATCAACTTGAACAACATTGTATATCTTTAGAATTAAAACAGCAAACTCAAAATGAGGATCTTTTGGTAACAAATGGTTGTGAAAACAGTGTTGAGACGAGTGACAAGATGATTGAGATAGTTAAGGCATTAGAGGAAGAGATTATGAGATTAAAGAGAGATGTGTCATCGAACGAAACACTAAAAGTGGAACTAGAGGCTGCAGAGTCTAAAAACCAGTGCTTAGAAACTAGACTTTCGTCTATTCTAGGGGCGATGGATCGGGTGGTTCAATAGAAGAACGCTTAGCTTTTAATGCAGCACAACAACAATCTTATGTTGAACAACTGAACCAAAAGTGTGAGGAAATCTCTGACTTAAATATCCAGCTCATTGACAAAAACATGGTATTGGCTGAGTTAAAGGAGACACTTCTTCTCACCCGACAAGAAGTTGTTAATAACTTAGCTACCAACTATGCACCGTCCTCTAGTGCTCCATCAACCAATTCAGTAGTGATCTATAAGAACCCGCGCCATAAGCAAAATCAGGATACTTACGATGTTTATATGATGAATGCAATTAAGCATGTGGAACTTGTTAGGGATATTTTAGATGATTTGTATGCGTTAGATCCCTCAAGCAGTCACTATTATTCAGCTCATGCATATATTCAGCGTGTTCAATATTGCTTAGCATATTTGCAATACATAGGAAAACCGGGTTCTGCACTACTCACTAATCGACCCATTGCTGTAACTCCATTCAATAAAACCCCAGGAGCAAAACCGTCATTGGCACCATCAACTAAGGCACCTTTAAAATCTGTTGCTAATGTTCCCACTTTGCCTTCTACAGGAATAAAAAAGTCTACTAAGGCTAAAGGATCGCCACTCAAGAAAGATAAGATCAAGCCCTCCACTAGTAGTACCATCAAGAAGAAAGTAGAAGCTCACCCTAGGAATGTTATTTCAGATTTAAATAAAAAGAATCATGTTGCTAAGACTAAAAGCTCTGCGCCTGTGCAGAATCCTAAACCATTTGTGAATTCTAATTTAAAATGTTGGAATTGTAATGAATGCATGTTTTCTCAACGTCATGATTTGTGTCTTATTGATCATGTGAATGAAATGAATGCCATTAGGAATGATCTTGAATGGAAGCCAACTGGGAGAACTCGTTCCCATGTTGGATGGCAATGGCGTCCCACTGGTAGGACCTTTACATTAGATGGAAAATGTTCCCTTTAACTAGGAATGCATCCATTGAGGTTAGGTCTCATCGTCCTTTAATTAGGCACACTAGCACTAAAGTATGGAAACCGCGCCCTTTAATTAGGTCAGCCCCCACTATAGTGCCTATCAGTGAAGAAATACCTCAGGATTTAAGCCAACTTGAATCTACACCACCAACTAGGAAGAAGGCTAGGAAATCTAAGAAACCTAAAGTTAGCAAATCTAAGATCATTAAATCTGTACCTGCTAATAACAAGGAACATTCAGATTCCGAAACCTATACATTGTCCTCGTCTGGTGATATTTTCAGGTGGTCCAAACTATCCTCTGGTATTCGGACTCCGGTTGCTCAAAGCATATGACCGGAGATCGCTCGATGCTCCGAAATTTCGTCAGCAAGTTTCTTGGAACGGTAAAATTCGGTAATGATCATATTCCAAAGATAATGGGGTATGGTGAATATCAGATTGGAAATGTCACGATTTCAAGGGTATACTATGTAGAAGGTCTTGGTCATAATTTATTTTCAGTAGGACAGTTCTGTGATTCCAACCTAGAGGTTTCTTTTCGACAACACACTTGTTTCATCCGCAACTTGGAAGGAAAAGACTTGTTGAAGGGGTCTCGTGGTGCAAATCTTTATACTTTGTCCCTACAAGACATGATGGCCACCTCTCCAGTCTGTCTTCTCTCCAAAGCATCTAAGACCAAGTCATGGTTATGGCATCGCAGATTATCTCATCTCAACTTTGATGCTATTAATCATTTGTCTAAAAACGAATTAGTTCGTAGTCTTACAAAGCTCAAATTTCACAAGGACCATCTATGTTCCGCGTGTTCAAGGGGGAAAAGCACCAAGAAATCATACAAGTCCAAAGCTGAAGACGCCAATCAAGAAAAACTTCATCTTTTGCATATGGATCTTTGTGGGCCAATGCGAACCGAAAGTGTGAGTGGTAAGAAATTCATCCTTGTTATTGTGGATGATTTCTCCAGGTTTACATGGGTTAGATTTCTATGTACAAAGGATGAAGAACCGAAGGCTATCATCACTTTTCTGAAATTCATTCAGGTACGTTTAAATACTACTGTCCGCCGTATTCGTACTGATAATGGAACAGAGTTCGTCAACCAGACTCTTCGTGATTACTATGAAGAAGTTGGTATCTCACATGAAACATCCGCTGCACATACTCCACAACAAAACGGTGTCGTTGAAAGACGGAATCATACGCTTATGGAAGCTGCTAGGACTATGCTGATTTATGCGAACGCTCCATTATTCTTATGGGCAGAAGTTGTATCTACTGCATGTTACACCCAAAACCGCTCTATCATTCGGAAACGCCATGGAAAAACACCTTACGAGCTTCTACATGACTGTAAACCCGATGTTTCTTTCCTTTATGTGTTTGGTGCTCTTTGTTATCCAAACATTAATAGTGAGAATTTGGGCAAACTTCAACCGAAAGCCGATATAGGTATTTTCATTGGTTACTCACCCTCAAAGAAAGCATACCGAATTTACAACCGTCGTCTTGGTAAGATAGTAGAAACTATGGACGCAGATTTTGATGAGCTGACAGCGATGGCTTCTAAGCAACGCAGCTCCGAACCCGCGCTTCACGAGATGGGAACCGGTGCTATTAGTTCTGGATTAGTTCCCAATAATCCTACTTCTACATCATTTATACCACCTACAAGGCCCGAGTGGGATAAACTATTTCAACCGTTGTTTGATGAATTCTTTGATCCCCCAAGTGATGAAGTTCCAGCACCTGTAGTGATAGCTCCAATCCCTGAAGTTGTTGCTCAAGCTAATGAAGCTTCATCAAATGCATCTTCAATTAACATTGAACCGGATGCACCTCCACCAAGTAATTCTCAAACTACACCTGAATCTTCACCCTTACTTGTACCTAATGATGTTGAAGAGGATTCTGTTGATCACGATTTGGAATATGCTCACCTACAAGAGCTTCCATTCTTTGGTATACCGATACCTGAAAACCCTTCAGCCGCGTCTACCTCAGAAGAAGCTCCTACAATCGTTCACTCCAGACCACCACAGATTGAAAATCACAGCACCAAATGGACAAAAGATCACCCAATTAGGAATATTATTGGAGGTCTCGATCGACCAGTCTCTACACGCCATCAATTACAAGAGAGTGCACTCTATTGCTATTTTGATGCATTTCTCTCCGAAGTTGAACCTAAAAACTGGCAACATGCTATGACTCAATCATCTTGGATTGAAGCCATGCAAGAGGAACTAAATGAATTCCAAAGACTTGAAGTATGGGAATTAGTTCCTCTCGCTGACAAGGTAAACATCCTTACTTTGTTGTGGGTTTATAAGGTTAAACTCGATGAGATAGGTGGAGTCTTGAAGAATAAGGCTAGATTGGTTGCTAGAGGATACAAACAAGCCTTGGGTATCGACTTTGAAGAATCTTTTGCTCCTGTTGCAAGATTGGAGGCTATTAGACTATTCCTTACGTATGCTGCTCATATGAACATGATCGTCTATCAAATGGATGTGAAGACGGCATTTTTGAATGGTGAACTAAGGGAAGAAGTCTATGTTAGTCAGTCGGATGGGTTCGTTAGCACGGAGTTTCCTACTCATGTGTACAAGCTTAAGAAGGCTCTCTATGGGTTGAAACAAGCTCCTCGCGCGTGGTATGATCTCCTTTCAACATATCTCATTTCGGAAGGCTTCTCCAAAGGCAAGGTGGACCCCACTCTATTCACTCTCAAGGAAGACAACGACATGATACTGGTACAAATTTATGTTGATGATATAATATTTGCTGCCTCTAACATAGAATTGTCAAACCGCTTTGAGAAAATAATGTCCACACGCTTTTAGATGTCAATGATGAGAAAATTTTCATTTTTCTTAGGATTAAAAATTTCTCAGAATCCCAGAGGCATCTTTATTAATGAATCCAAATATGCTCTAGAATCATTAAAGAAATATAACTTTGAAAACTGTGACCCCGTGGATACTCCAATGGTGGAGAAATCCAAGTTAGATGAAGATAGGAATGGGATTATTGTCGATCCGAAACTCTACCGTGGGATGATCGGCACCCTTCTCTATCTAACTGCTAGCAGGCCTGATTTACAATTTGCCGTATGCATGTATGCCCGGTATCAGGCTCGGCCTACCGAAAAGCAACTACCTGCTATTAAAAGGATCTTTCGGTATCTCAAAGGAACACTTCATCGTGGTCTATGGTATCCGAAAGATTCCTCTATTGATTAAATATCATATGCAGATGTCGATCATGCTGGGTGTCAAGACACGGGGCGTAGCACTTCTGGGTCTGTGCAACTCCTTGGAGACAGACTGATTAGTTGGTCTTCAAAAAGGCAAAAAAGCGCTGCAATTTCTAGCACGGAGGCTGAATACATTGCCATGTCCGGTTGTTGTGCTCAAGTCCTTTGGATGAGATCACAATTGACTGACTACGGTCTTGGATTCAACAAAATCCCGATGTATTGTGACAATAAGAGCGCCATTGCCCTTTGCTGCAACTACGTTCAACACTCCCAGGCAAAACACATCGACATTCGCTACCATTTCATTAAAGAGCAAGTGGAAAACAGAGTGATCGAGCTGTATTTTGTCACCACTGAGTATCAGCTGGCAGATATGTTCACAAAAGCCTTAGATCGAGGACGAATCGAGTTTTTGATCGACAAGCTTGGCATGAAATCCTTCTCTCCAGCGACTCTCAAAGAGTTGGCAGAAGAATCAGCATAATAGTGGTGGTAAACTATTCATGCGTATCCTTTGATCGTGATCATGTATATTATCGTATATATATAAACCACAAAAAGAAAAATACAAAAATATAAAACCTACAAAAACCATAAAAAATATAAAACCAAGAAAAACCATAAAAAATATAAAACCAAGAAAAACCATAAAAAATATAAAACCAAGAAAACCCAAAAATATTTTCATCTTTTTTAATCGGGCATGTCTTTTAGTACTGTAATATTTACGGCCTTAGAAATGTCGATCAATATTGACACGGCGCCATAAATAGAGTCCGTATAAAAGTTGTACATTTTTAAAACATGCCCATTATGGCTTGTAGTTATTTCAGACTGCAACCCGTTTTTCGCATTAAAGTCACGTATTTCCTTGGAAAACGTTGGCTCACAACAGGAATTAATTTTCTCGGGCATGATTTACAAGACAAATCATGCAAAGGGATCAAGTTTACTTTATAACTTGGTCTAACACGAGTTAATGTATGTCTCAGTGCATTAATTTGTCAAAATAAGAGAAATCTTATTGCCACCACGAATCAATCTTTTCAAGACATTAATTGGAAAATGTTTTCATCAACATGTGCCTCGTTAAACAATGACTACAGCTCTTTAAATAGAAAACGGGTCATCGTTTAAGGGGGAGAAAATGTTAAATTGTCTTCATCATCAAAACAGTCTTCAAAAGTTTTCGAGGAAAATTAATTGGCTAATTGGTTAATGACTGGAATTGCTTTGGTATTCGTCTTGTATTCGTTCGTGATTTGTCGTGAGTTTTAGGCCTCGGATATTTTCTAATAGGATACAATGTTTAAGTGGCGTGAGGGCTAGAATAGTTAATTCAATGAGATAGGCCTAACGATTGTTAATTACTTTAACGAATGTTAACCTAAAAGTTGTTATTAACTAGAAAATAAAAGGAAAAGTAAAGAAAAAATAATAGTTAAGGGGATTAAAACTGAAAGGGCTAAATGTGACAACTTTGAAACTTGTGAAAATTTTGACCAAGTCAAAACCCCCCTCCCCGTCCTTCTTTCTTTTCTCTTTTTCTGTTTTATCTCTTAGCCGCCATTAACACACACTAAAACACACACTCGAGCTCCTATATCACGTTTTTATTGATCTACAACTCATCTCATTCATCTAACAAGGTAATTTATTCATCTAATTCATCTAATTCATTGTTAATCCCAGGTAATTGATTCGGTTTAATCAAATTTATCAAAATTAGGGTTTCTGCCTAAATTAGGGTTTAATTGATTAGGGTTTTAGTTGGGGTTTACTCGGAATATCCTTAGAAAGATGTTTGTTGCCTTTAGAATGCCTTAAACACACAAATGAGCTTAGTTCAATTCATCATAGAACGAATTTAGGAGTATTCCAAATGAGCATGTTTTCAAAGTTATTCCGGATGAGCGTTTATTCCGGATGAACAAAATATTCCAGATGAACAAATATTCCGGATGAACAAATATTCCGGATGAACAAATATTCCGGATGAACAAATATTCCGGATGAACAAATATTCCGGATGAATAAATATTCCGGATGAAAAAATATTCCGGATGAACAAATATTCTGGATGAACAAATATTTCGGATGTACAAATATTCCGGATGAACAAATATTCCGGATGAACAAATATTCCGGATGAACAAATATTCCGGATGAACAAATATTTCGGATGAAGTGTTTATTCCGGATGAAGTGTTTATTCTGGATGAAGTGTTTATTCCAGATGAAGTGTTTATTCCGGATGAAGTGTTTATTCCGGATGAAGTGTTTATTCCGGATGAAGTGTTTATTCCGGATGAAGTGTTTATTCCGTATGAAGTGTTTATTCCGGATGAAGTGTTCATTCCGGATGAAGTGTTTATTCCGGATGAAGTGTTTATTCCGGATGAAGTGTTTATTCCGGATGAAGTGTTTATTCCGGATGAAGTGTTTATTCCGGATGAAGTGTTTATTCCGGATGAGATGTTCATTCCGAATGAAGGTGTTTTTTGCTTAATAACTTGTTAAGTGTTTGAGTGTTTTCAATGCTTAAGGGATTACGTCATATGCTTAGGTATAAATTCATAATGGTATTCATATCTGTATGTATCAACTTTTATGTTTTATCTTAAGTAGAAACAATGACTAACCCAACCGTGCAACAAATACAAGATGATAGAGCAAGAAGCCAAAACCCTCAAGTTCATTCCAAACAACTACCGGTTGAAGGAGGTCTCTAATTCCACTCACAATGGATTCAAGGTAGCTTCAGCCATTCTTGACAATTCTCACTTCAAGAATGCGCTAAGGGGTAGTGCTTCGGTGCCCTTCGACTACATGTACGAATTCTGGGAAAGCAAAGAGAAGATGTCAAACAAGATCACATTCTTCCTGGACAACAAGCAACAGACTCTCACAGTGTCAGACTTCCACAAGATCTTTGGTTTTCGGGAGTCACCCAAAGGTACAACATTCTCAGCGAACCCGACCAAGAACGAGCTCATGGAGATGTTCTCTGCTATTGGATGTGCGGACTTACGAATTGTGTCCGATTTTACCACAGCCAAAGTGGGTCAACCTTGGAGAGCGATGTTTGGTATTCTCAGCCGATGTCTCACACCCAAAACGACTGGGTATGATGTTGTGCGTTCGCCAATCATCAATATGTTCTATGGTATGTTCAAAGGTATTAATATTGATTATGCATCATTGTTGTGGGAAGAGTTTATTTTTCAACTCTTCACAAACACGAAGACTAAGGCTAAAGGTTACCAGTACCCTAGGTTCATAAAGCAAATCATACATTATTTTATGGTAAACGATGCGTCTATTGATAAGCGTGCAGGTAGCCGTCACCACACAAAGGATGTTGATGATCTGGTGGACCTAAGGCAAGAAGGTCACTCCAATGTTGTTATCCCTGGTCCTATTCCCAGTCATCTCCTGACAGATAAGATTATAGCTTCTCTTGATTACAAGCGACTGCTAATAGAAATCAAGAACCAACAAGCAAGAATTCAGACAGGAGAAGACTCGTCTACTACGGTCAAGAGTAAAGGTAAACGCAAGCAAACAGTTGCTTTATCTGAACCCAAAACCAAAAAGACAAAGACTGAGGCTAAGAAGGGTAAGAGCACGGCTGACGAGCTTGTTCTTCACGATGAAGAAGATTTTGATGACGATCCTACTCCCGAGCTAACTGGCAAGACTGAGAAAAGGTTAATGAAAAAGGGTATTGAAAAGAGTAGGAGAGACACAGGCGGTAGTGGTTCGGGTGCACAGATAGATGTTGAAGAAGAATACGAGGAGCCACATGACATTAGTGAGTTTGGATCACCCGAACGTTACTCAGCATCAAAGGAGACATCCATTGCTGATACAGCAAGTGTTGAGAAGGTGTCCGGTACTACAACAATCATTGTGACTACACAGCCTCTCGTAACTCAACCTCCACCAATCCAGCCTTTACCAACCCGACCGGTACCAACACTATTCCCTTCACCTCCACCTACTTCCGTCATGAGTACTGTAATCACAACCGTGCCTCTTCAACCATCCCAGAGTAGCCCTGTACCATCTTTAATGACTGCATTCGTAATGGCAGAAATGTTGGATAAACACATGGACAGTCAAAGAAAAGAGATGGCTCAACTTCGAGAAGAGTTATTTCGACGAGTGCAAAGTGAAGAGGCATCCAAGAAAGCCCAAGAAGAGATGATAGCTAAGTTTACTGCAGAGATGGAGTTGACACGTAAATCTCATGCAGAAGAACTTGCTCAGGTCAAACAGGCTGAAGCTGATAAGAATGAAGCATGATTTACAAGACTTCGAGCCATAAAGGATAAATATAAGGAGCAGAAAGAAACACTTGAAGCTTCTATTGTAGAGAGAGTGAATGAATCTGTTGAGTCTCTTATGCCAAAGCTACGTGAAGAGTTGAGGAAACTTGCTGCTGAAAACTTGATGATTAAGTCGTCCAACCCTTCCGAGTCAGCCTACAAAATTGCATATGACTTAACAGATTTTGAACTAAAGAAGATCCTCAAAGCTCGCATGAAGGAAGTTGGATCTTTTGACAAGTCTAAAATTCAGCGGACACTCTACAAAGCACTCAATGAAGCTATCTTGGAGGATGATCGGTTGTTTAAGACATTTGGAAGTGTGGTACCTTACCACATCTTGGATGAGGAGGAAAAGGAAGATAGTGAGCAAGAGGAGAGTGATGGTGAAGAAGAGGGTGATGGTGAAGAAGAGGATGATGGTGAAGAAGATGAAGACAAAGGTAGTGATGGTGATGATGATGATGATGGTGATGGTGGTGATCAAAATGAGGAGAGTGATAAGGGTAGCAACGGGAATGATGATGAGGATGATGATGACAACGAAAACAGGGATAGCGGTGAAAATGACCAGCCTGATCAGTCTGATGACGATGAAACGGGGGACAAGGTTGCCAGCAAAAAGAAACCATCCAAGTCTGGTACCAAGTCTCAGAAAGATGATGCCCGAAAGGAAAAGTCCACATCTACGGAGTCAGGACGAACCAAGTGGCGCCATGATGTGAATGCTGCTACTGCATCATCGATTCCCGGTACATCTGTTTATGTTTCTATACTTGTTACCACTAATCCTGTTAGTTCTTTTGTTGCTCCTGTGATTGCAGAACCAGTAACTAAACCTGAATCTGCACAACAATCGCCTGTTCATGATACCGCCGAAATGCCTGAATCAGAACTAGCAAGTGTTCATGTTTCTACTCCTCTGCAAAAAGAACCAGAATCTACTATTCCCGAGTCAAGCACACGGGACTGGGCGGATACATTGGAGATTGATGAAACTGCACCGCCACAAGCTTGGATCACGGCAGCTGCAAAATATGATCCAATCACAGATGCTGATAGAGATGTTCTATATCTCCGTATCCGTAGTCCGATAGACTTGTGTGCATTTTGGGCTCATGAGTTCAAATCTTCGGTCACTCCGTCTTTGGTAAAGAGAGCACTAAAGGACAAGAGACTTCACGCCAAAACCAGGTTAAGCCGCATGGAGTACGAGTATTATGCTGAAGAGGTCCTGAAAGCTCTCAATACCGTTCAAAGGCCAGGCCTTCATGAGTCAGAAAGAGCTCCACCTCCACTTGATCCCTCTCAAGATAATCAAATTGATCTTGACTTCTTTGTCACCAATGATCTTGAGTATCTCCTCAAGGGATCATCCAAGTACGCGACCTCCCTAACCTTGTTGAAAGCTGCTAATTGGGGGACAATACCGTATATCAAAGAAAAGGTCAACCGCCTCTGGGTTCCAAAGGTAAGCCGTAATTATGATATGTATGCTGCTATAGGAGCTTCACATTGGGACGAGCGAGTCCGAAGGGCGTACAGAGGTTGCTGCTTAGCCAACTCAGGAAGTATTGTCAGATCCAATCTCCGAATCACAAGTATCTTAGGACTAAAGATTGAACCCAAGAATGGCTATCATCATGTGACGGAGATTCGTCTAAAAAGGGAGGATGATAGAGAATACAAGATACAGCAGGGAGATTTTTCTATCATTCGCCTTGAAGATATCGAAGACATGTTGCTTATGATGACCCGTGATCAGCTTACCCATCTTACTCGTGAAGAAATCATTGCCTTGAATACAGCACTTCGTATGTTCACACGAAGCGTTGTTATCAAGAAACGAGTTGAAGATCTTCAATTGGGAGTTGAAAGCTACCAAAGGAAGCTTAACATGACCCGTCCAATGAATCAAGTTCTACCTCAACATGTCGAAAGATGTCCCTATACTGGCACGACCGTTCCGATGTACGGGATTTTCTACATGAATAGTCGTGGGATCATGAAGTTTATGAGGGTAGGTGAGCTTCATAAGTACAGTGATGGGACTCTCATATTCGTCAGAGGAAAATTAGAGCATCTCAATTCTGGCGGGACATTACCAGAAATGATTGAGGATTGGCATCCGGCTTATCAGAATATGGAGACATATGTGATCAAGAAGATTGATGAAAAGCTCCGGGAACGTAGATTGATGAGGAGCTTAGAAAAATTCGTTGGTGGCAGACCATATGGAGTGCACTACAAGTTACTGCAACAATCCATCTAATGGGTCGTACATCTCAGGTCCACTCTATATTGGTTTTATTTGTGAATATGTAAATTTTGTGAATATTGTGCTTTTATGGCTTGATGTAGTGTTAAGGTATGATAATTTTTTAAGAATTTTTCACGAGTTTCTAAATCTTTCAAAATATGTCATACTAAAGCACTACAATTAACCCTTATTAATTTAAGGGGGAGCATTAATATGTTCTATATCCAAACATTGATTTCATTTTTACCCAAAGACCGGTTAATCCATTCAATATCCTAAATATTAATGGTTAACATTTTGGATAAGGGGAGAAAATGGGATTAAGGAGACTTAAACGATAGTTGGCTAAAAGATGAAAAAGACTTAACGATAATCCAACTTAATATGTGTAAAGCACGTGTTAAGGGGGAGCGTTTTTTGATGAACAAAACACTTAAGGTACAAAAATCTTGATTTCAATATCACAAGTACCTTAACTGATTTTCAAGGATTTTTCATGGTGACTATACTTTCCCAAAACACGCTTAATTCACGACGGATGTGGTGACAAAAGGGTGGTAGGAATAGGTTTTAGTCCAATGATTCATAAGAGCCGATGGAATCTTCCCAAGGACAATTCCCTAGATAGAATTAGAAGTCCTAGGAAAGATGGAGAAAGATTGTGAACGTAGTTGAATGCCGACCAAGTACTTAAGCTAGCACTGGAACAATCACAACAAGGTGCTAGTTATGACGTATTGGTAAGCATTGAAGGGGTTGAAGAATGAAAAAGAATTGTAAAGATAAAGGATGTAAAGAAAGAAGCCCTCCTTACAACTTTAGGCAGAAACCGGGTCAATACATATGCTATTGAGATCATTTGTTAATGATTCTCGATATTGAAGAAAGACATCATGGACCCAGTGATGCAATGCACAACCCTTCCCAGCTAACTCAAATATCTCTCAAAAGGTATTTGTTTTAATCACACGAAGATCAACACGTTATCTATTGGTTTATTCACTCCGAATAGACTGATATTGAATAGGTGGCACTCCTCTCCAGCCATCCCTCACTAAATCAAAACGCACTATCGAGTCTAGAGCCACGAGATCATCAAAAGTCTCATTAGGACACTTTCCATTTATTCCTTGCTTTCTCACACACTGTGAAAAGTAAGAGATCTTTATGAGTCCTACGCAGTATTCTTGTAATATTGCCAGAACATCCGAGTGATACGCAAGTATTACAATGAAGATGGAAATACTGCTTGAGCCAACATCAAACAAGCTCATGGTAGGTGACACGTGCGATTTCTTTAGAAACCAATCTTGTGAAAACTGGAAAGAAACAGTAGTTTAATTCTTAATTGAACTTAAACTCGTTCCAGGCCTCTACGCATTATCGTATGATCTTGCTAGAACACTCAGAGCGTCACTCCTTAGTGTTCACAATGACGAGTGGAAATCCTTCTAGTGTTAACATCAAACAGCACTTGGTAGGTGACGTGCAAGATTCTATACGAATCAAGCTCGTGACAACTGGAAAGCAACGATGGTGAAAATCTTAATAGAAATTCACTTGTTCCAGGTTCATGAACTGACGGCTTCAAATCTCAACGATAATTTATTATCCAAGTGATTCACTCTTTATGTTCGCAGTCAGGCTTAGTGACGGTCGAATAAAGAGAACGGGTTTACCCGCGAAATCCTGTCAGGAAGTTACTTAATTGAAACTATCCGTCACAGGTACGATATTTAATATCGTCCAACGGTCTTCATCGACCGGAGGTAAAATGCTACCGTTTAAGAACGAAATGTTCTAAGCCATTTCGTTCGTGTCTTGTTGCTGCGAAGACGGTGGCGTTGCGGTGTACCAGCTAAAGTCGTTTCCACATGCTTATGTTTTTCTGCATCAAAGTTCAGCAAAATTTAAGAAAGTACAAAATGAAGTCTTCCGCTGTACCAAACTCTGAAGCTTTCAAGAATTCAACAAAAAACATAAGTGTGTGGAACATGGAGTCACGAGGAGGCAAGATTCACAAGAAGGCAAAGATCGCACGTGATTGGTCAAAAGAACAATGCTCTCAAGCCAAAGCCTAAAAGATCAAATCAACATATTCACAACAAAAAGAAAAGAAGAAAAGACTACGAGCTGAAGAACGAAGACTTAGTATAGTATGCTAGGTTTAGAACTGTGTAACGTGGAGTGACCTCCCATAGGGGGAGTGATGAGACTGTAATTATACATAGTCTCATCGTCCAAATTGGGCTTAAAAACACTTAAAATATCATCAAAATATCCAAATATGTGCTTGTGTTTGTTCATTGTGTATTTTAGGTACGGATATCGTGAATTCACCAAAAGATCAAAGGAATCAAGCAAAAACGAACACGGGAAACGAAGTCGCACAAAGAACCGGACCCGAATTATGAATTTCCAAAGAAGTCCTTGAAGTTTGAAGATTTGTCAAGATTGGTCCCTCAACTATTGAAGACTTGTTACTTTTGGCCCTTGTAAATCCTTAAAATTACAAATGGGTCCTTAAAGTTTCAAGATTTGTCAATTCAACCCTTGAAGAATGCTCAAATTGCATATATGGTCCTTGATACAAGCTTATGGAATATTAGAGGGACTGAAATGTCATTCTTTCAAAGTTAATTGCAAAGGAGAATAGAGATATGTTGTTGAAAACATTGTATGCACATATTTTGGAAGATCATGGCTCATTGTTGCCACAAATATAACCCAAACCCATAAAATACCCAACCAAACCCATCAACTAGCCCATAACCCACCAAAACCGACCCACCCACATCACCCCCACTCAGTTTTTATTAAACGAGATTTAAAGAAACTTATTTTGGTCCACTCTCCCTCCAAACACCTCCCCTAACCTCATTAACATATCAAAACCCCCAATTTTTCCAGTATAAACCCTAAATTAGCCATTCACTAATTACCATGAACCTAGTCTTGAAAACTCCAGATTCGTGATTCAACATATCACCATCACATTCCCAATCTCAAAACCCCCTCCAGCTCACTAAATGACCCCACCCAATGGTCCCCTACACCTATAAACAAAAGAATGCTCAGAAAATCCACGGCTCATACGCATTCCTTGGTCCCTAAGGGTGATTTGAATGATTCAAGATCATCTTCATAGCTAGACAACATCAACATCATTCACATGGAATTTTATTGACCATTTTCAAAATTTGAAGAAAAGGGCAGATTCGGGAATTCTTAAGCTAGGGTTTGCATATTTCTTAGTTTTCTAGAATCATCTTCTAGTTATTATAAAAGGAGGTGCTGGTATGTAGCAACCCCTTTGTTCCAGCTTGTACAAGATTTTTTATTTAATGAATATTTAGTGTGTTTTTTAAAATATTTTTTGCAAGTCTGTGTTCCAACCTTTATTGCTTTCATTAGTTAAAGATTTACTTTATTTGCACTCTAATTAGGACTTTATCAAAATTTGTATTTTGTTCAAAATATTTGTTCAAAAGAATTTTTGAGACCCACTGTTATTAAAGTTGTGTGAAGATTTAACTGATAATTAGAGGTTCACCCAAGTTTTAATAGTTGTGTTACTTTTCTTGTTTTTGATAACATTGTTCAAATTGGTATTTCAAAATTGTGTGTTTTTAAAAGATTTTTCTAGCTAAAATTCTTCCTTCACATTTTCTGTTTTTACTGTAGCACAAGCTTGTATAAGCTTGTTTGACACCAAGCTTATACAAGCCCATGTAGCTATTGGGATCACTTTATGTTTGCTGTCTGTTTGGCTATTAACAGGTTCAAGATAAAAGTGGGTTGGACTGTTGTAGTCCCCCACCATCATCCTATTTCAAAGAATCCATAAGCCCACGTAAGCTGTCCACCATAAGCTTACCTATTCAGAAGGAGGCATTTAAGTTGGCTGAGTCAGCTCTCCTTGTTCCGGTTGAGGGACAAGTATAAGTGAGTATTGAATCCCCTTATGCTAGTTTTCTAGTTTGGTAAATGCTTATGAGAACCTACTTATATGTGGCTTATTGTAGTTTAATTGTTGATTGATTTTAGTTCCAAGTTAGATTAGTATGTTTGCTTGATTTTTTAGGCGGTTTGTTGGAAAATTTGATTTTTGATATTTTTTTAAAGGGTGTTTAGGTCTGTGAGTATAAGGCACTTGGAGTGACAACTAGTGCATACTCTAGGTCCAGGAATTCGTTTCTAGGTGCGTTAGTTGGTTTTCAAGTCTATGCTAAGTTGAAAACACCACATTCCAAGTTTTCGCTAAAAAACTGGCATATAGATATCAGTAGGCTAGATTAGGATTGTTTTGCGTGATTTTGGTAGTTAAATTTTGCTCACGGCTAGGAAAAGTGGCATACTAGGTTTACATAGTGTAAGTTTGAAGTTAGGTTAATTTTTTTGGCCTTGAATTGCGTTTTAATCTCACTGTCATGGTCAAGTGGACCAGCAACTTCATTTGCTGTGAAGCACATTGCACCAGCAGGTTATTTGTCTTCATTTTTGGGTTGTTAATAAGTGTGAAAACACTTATCATTTTGCCACTAAAATCAAGGAAAAACAAAACCTAATCATGTGTTTTATATCGTAAATGTCGGAATTACGCGTGGTTTTGTGTTCTTGTGTTTAAATAGGTACAAATTATCAAAAGAAGAGAAAACACGGGATTTCACGGTCAAATATCGAAGAAAAGTCAAGAAAGAGTCAAGGACTAAGTCAAAAGACCAAGAGTGTGCCCAAGTTCACGGAAACCGACTAAATCGGCACGAGTTTGAAGAAAAAGATTGAAGAAGCCAAAATCAAGCTCGACTTTAGCGGATTTCATCATTTATCGAGTTTATGGGCCAAGTGGGTCCCACAAATGCTTATTGGGCCTGAAAACCCAATATTGGGAAACAAGTATTAATTTTTGGTTAAAATCCACATCAATAAAACCCATACTTGGCCCGATGAAGTTTTTCTTTGGGCTTCAAACCCAAAGTGTTTACATTTGGGACGTTTTTGATTCTTTTCTAAAGGCCCAAGCCCAATAGAGTTTTAAACGGGGGAAATAAAAAGAGACGTGGGGAATAAATTGAGATGTGGGAAGATTTTACCACGTGGAAAAATTTAGTCGATGCAAGAGATATTTTATCTCTTTTGGTCAATTGCTTTGGTCAAAACAAAACGCAACACCTCATTTTATTTTCAATAAATAATAAACCCCATCGAACCTTACCATGTTCCTCCCCCACACCCGATCAATTCACCCCCCACGTGTCTATACACGCCTCTTTTACCCCATACCACCTTTTAACCCCATTACCCATATTTCGTTAAAAACAAAGTGTTTTACTATTTCTCTCCCCCAAATAATTCTCATCCACCATGTTCAACCCCAAACCCTAGTTATTTACCCATCAAAAATTAACCACAGATAAATGGGGCTTTTTACATATTTAATTAATTCCCCCAAATCCACTTAAAACCCCCAAAGATTTCGGATCAAGAACCCACAAAGTGGTCCTCATATCCCTCCAACGTGGCAATCCGTGGGCATAAGTGATTTGAACCGTTGATTTGAAGAATAAAGAAGAGAGAGAAGAGAAAAGAAGGATTGGATGGCTAGGATCCATTTGCTTGGGCACCAAGGAGACCTAGAAGGTTCTGGGTTACCCTATAAAAACCCTCTTTATCATGTAATGGAGATAGCTTTTCCTTTATTAAATTTTTTTTTCAGTAAATTAGAATAGGGTTTTAGTTTTAAATCTTGTAATTTTTAATTTCAGCACTTGTAATCTTGATTTTATATAAATGAAAAATTTGTGTTTAATTTAATTTCGTGTCTCCTTTTAATTACTGTCTTAATTAAATCTTAAAACTGCTTTCTTTTCCTTTTATTATATTACTGTTATTGCTTTATTAATCGGATAAAAAAAAAAAAAAGAGAATACATATATAATACTGGTTCGAGAATTTGAGGAGATAAAGCTATAGTGGTGATACCGGTTGATTAAAGAAGGTGGTGTTTCGGTTCATTGAGGTGGCTCAGCGCCAACCTACGGCTCAAAGGTTTCATCACAAGGTTCCATCTAATCTCTTTTAATTGTTTTTGTTTAAGTTTTCATTTAGTTTAACATCTATTGCTTATTTGTTTTAATCTGTTCTTGTTTAAATTCGTTTGGTGAATCTGCTTTTGTTTGTTTAAGTTTCTGTTGGTAGGAATAGATTGGTTTTTAAATCTGTTTTATTTGTTTATTTTGTTTAAATTGATGTCTGCTTGCTTTGGTTCACTGCTTATTTTGCTTATTTGAGATATTCTGCTTTGCTTATTTAGGTTTTAGATCTGCTTATTAGTTTATATAGGTTGTTAGGATTTGCTTTAGATATTATTACTGTTTAAACTGCTTATCTGTTTTAGGAGTACTGTTTAATTTAATTTATACTGCTAGATTTAATTTTTGTTTTAGTTAAAATTGATTTTTATCAGCTTTTCTGCTCTTATATAGTGTCTGAATTAGCTCATTTGCTTCAGCCTTTACTGCTTTTAGGTATTTGCTTCTTTTTTATCTGCGTTTGTATTTGGTGTGTTTTCATAAGCTGTCTAAATATAAGTATATAAAAAATATAATAGCAAATTTTGGTCTGGGTGGGAATCGAACCCCAGACCTCCCGCATACAAGCCCAACATCATTACCATCTCATCTAAGCTTGTTTTTGTTTATTAGTCTGCGTCATTTAATTAATATAGGAGTAAAATTAGTGGCCATTTTATTTAGGAGTTTAATTAAGTTATTTTTAGTTTAATTAAATTTTAATTAAAAAAGTTCTATTTTCTTTTAATTCGGATTTTATAAAAATAAAAAGACTTAAAAAATATTTTAATTTTAATTACTTTAGGAATTTTAAATTAATTTTTGATCTAGTTTTGTTTTAAAATAGTTTTTTTTTATAAAATTTCATTTATAAGTTCTTTTTAGTTTTAAATTAATTAGATTTAAATTAGTTTTTATTATTAAAATAGTTTGTTTATTAAAATTTGTTTAAATTAGATTTTTGAATTTGTTTAAAATAGCTTTCATTTAAAATAGTTTTAATTGGTTTAATTTTTACGTAGGTTTATATTTTCAATTAGTTTTAAAATAGATTTAATTAAATTAGATTAAATAGTTTTTAAATAGACTTTTAGTTTTAAAATACAAAAAAAATACTTGTCACCAAAAACAAAAGTTAGTCGATACGTTAAACCGGAAATCAAATTCGAGTGATTCGAGGAAAACGAACTTAATTTAATTAATAAGATTGCAAAATCTCTTTATCAAAATGGCGCCGCTGCCGCTTCGCTCGTACGATTGACGATTTTTCGTGAAGACGTTTGGATTTTGGGATCCGTTCATCCTTTGAACGTTACGTTTCTTGCACAAAAAATCAAAAATACAAAAAAAATCAAAAACTTAAAAATACAAAAAAAAATTAAAAAATCACAAAAGCAATTTCTTTCCTAAGAATTGCACCAAAAAAAAAATTAAAAAAAAGAAAATCCAAAAGTAATACTTTTTCCTAAAAGTATTACACAAAAAATATTACGTATTAGTGTTAATTTTTTATTTCGATTTCTTTCGATTTTTCTTGTGAATATATATTTTTCTAAAAAAATACAAAAAGATTTTTCTTTTACTATAATATATTACGTAGCACAATAAAATTACCTACTTTTCAAATAAGCCTTAGTTGGGATTTCATCACCTAACTATTGTAGTCGAATCCTAAACGAAATAAAAAGGCAAAATAGATAAATACTAATAAGACGTTTGAACTCGACATATACAAACTATAAGGTGGGTATAAGGCGACGCACTATAAAAGGCCGTCTAAGGAAAAAGGGTTTTAAGTGCTTTGTGCCACCTCGTTTCCCCGCTTGCTTGTGCGTATATTGAGAGGGACGACCGATTATTGGTTTGCCAACTCAAGTAGTATTTACGTATATATTTTTGTAGATTTTTCATATTGCTCATCGAGAGGGAAAATCCTTTTCCTCTCAAAGTCGACCGAGGTCACCTACCTCATTCCAAAGTTTTAATTGTATGCGCACTCACGCGCGTACATACATACCGAGTGGTGTACCAAATACTTCTAATTCTTCCAAAAAGAAGAAGAAGAAAAACAAAAAGACCGTCATTCAAGCCGATCCCGAGAATCGAGCTTTCGACATAATGATGGCAACGGATAATCGACCAATGATTGAGATTCTTCAATCTCACGTTGAAGGAAACGATGACGCGATTGTGGTGCCGACCATTGGAGCTAATCATTTTGAACATAAACCGGATTTTATTCGAATGGTTTCCGCTACACCATTTTTAGGCCGTACTAATGATGACCCACACGCTCATATCAAACGTTTCATCCAATTAGCTAATACCGTCAAATACAATGGGGTGCCACAAGAGGCCGTTCGCCTCCAACTTTTTCCTTTTTCCCTCGAGGGACAAGCCCGGATTTGGCTTGATAAGGAACCACCCCAAAGTATTACCACATGGATCGACTTAGAGACCAAGTTCATTAACTACTTTTTCCCACCATCACGGACTACTTCTTTAAGGAATGAAATAATCAACTTTGAACAACAATATGGGGAAACGTTTAGTGAGTCTTGGGATCGTTTTAAAGATCTTTTGAGAAAATGTCCACAACACGGTTTTACTAAAGTTCATCAAATCAACACGTTTTATAATGGTTTAACTCTAAACGACCAAGACTCACTTAATAGTGCCGCGGGGGGCAATATTCTTGTGAAAACCATGAACGAGGCTTGGGCCATTATTGAGAACAAGGCAAAAGTGCAAACCAAAAGTGTTAGGGCTAATATGGCAAGTGCTAGTATGAGTAATAATGAGGTGAATGATCGAATTAATAAACTTACTTCACTTGTTGAAAAACTCGCTTTAAGAACCGACGCCCTCACCAATCATGTGCATGCCGTGAAAGATAATAGTGAAACGTGTGAGACTTGTGGTGGACCACATTCATATTTCAATTGTGACAAGGTTTATAATCAACAACAACAAGTTTGTGCTTTTAATGCTAATGAAAGGGTTCCATTTAAACCTAATGTTGATGTTAACCATTTGTCTTACAATAGTTCTAATTATTTGGCTCCCCCGGGTTTTGTAGCACCACAAAGACCACCCCCACCCGAACAAAATACCCAATACCAAAATAGGAACCAAGGTCCTCAAATGGGTAATTTTCAAGGGAATGCTAATCAAGGGAATTTTAATGGTCAAAACCAAGGGTTTCAAAATAATAATCAAGGTTTTTACAATAACAACGGTTTTCAGTCTCAAAATCAAGGTTTTCCTAATCAAGGGTTTAATCAAATGAACATGCAAAATCCTCAAATGGACTTGGTTCTACAAAAATTGACCGAACATGAGAAAATCATGCAAGCTATGCAAGCATCTACTAGACAAATGCAAGAGTCCAACGATAAGAGATTTTTGACTATGTTGCAAACCCTTAGACCCCAAGGTGCCTTACCATCCAATACCGAGATTAACCCTCGTGCTAATGTGAGTGCTATCAATACTCGAAGTGGAGCCACTTTAGTGGGACCTTCCATCTCTTCGCCCATAAAGGAGAGACAAGGCCCGGAGGTCATAATGAGTAATCCTACTCCCCCTCCGGTGATTCCCCCCACTACCACTCCTAGTTCTAGTCCTCCATTGCCGAAAGAGCCTATTCCTACGGTTGTTCAAGAAGCAAGTCCTTCTCCTTCTCAACCTAAGCCTAATATTCCTTATCCATCTAGGTTAGGCAAGACTAAAGTGCTCAACAAAGATGACATTCATGTCTCTAATTTTTTGAAAATGATTTCCAATGTGAATGTTAACGTAAGCCTTATTGAAGCACTTGCTCAAATGCCAAAATTTGTGAAAATGTTTAAAGATTTGCTCAATAAGAAGGAAAAAATGGTTGAGCTCGTTAACACCCGTTTAAATGAGAATTGTTCCGCGGTTCTTCTCAAAGAGCTTCCCGAAAAGCTAGGAGATCCCGGACGATTTGTGTTACCTTGCTCGTTTCCGCAAATCGATGATTGTATGGCTTTAGCGGATCTCGGCGCTAGCATCAATCTTATGCCACTTTCGGTTTGGAAACAATTGTCATTACCCGACCTTGTACCGACTCGTATGACTTTAGAGTTAGCCAATCGAACTCTCGCATACCCCGTTGGTATTGCCGAAGATGTTTTTGTTCGAGTCGGTACATTCACTTTTCCCGTGGACTTTGTCGTCGTCGACTATGAGATGGATCCTCGTATTCCGTTAATACTTGGTAGACCATTCTTAAGGTCCGGAAGAGCCTTAGTTGATGTAGCCGAAGGGGAGTTAATTCTTAGGGTTCAGGATGAACAACAAGTTTTTAAAATGGGATAAATCACAACGAAATCAAATGGAAAAGAGTCGGTCAATATGATTGATGTTCTTAATTATAATAATGACGAGATTTTTATTAATCCTTTTGGAATTGAAATCTAATCAAAATGATTTTGTGATGAACTCATCCCTTCCCTTAGAGCCTCAAATACTTGAAACTCCTATTTATGATACCTATAGTGATGACACTTCTTCAAGTGATCACACCATCTTCGGCTTAGACGACTCGTCTTTTGACCCACCCACTTTTGACCCACCCATTTATGATCAACCAATCTTTAATACCTACGATGATGACACTTCTTTAAGTGATCTCATTAATTTTGATGACCCACCCCATGATCTTAATGCACCTCATATCTCGATGAGTGATTCTTCCATGGAGACTCCTTTTGACTTCTATACTCCAATTTTAGAGGTCATGACTATTGAGGAGGATCCTCCACTCTTAGAGATCTTACCTACTTTAGAGGTTATTCCATTTGAGGAGGATTTAGATATCTTTCTAAATACCTATTTTCCTCATGAGGAAGAGTTTTCCTATGACTCCGATGATACTTATGTTTTCACATCAAGTTTGGAAGAGGATGGCTTTCCCACTATGGATTTTGATGATATTTTGAGCTTAAATGTCGACACCTCTTGCTATTTTCCCATTAAGGAACCGGTGTTTGATCCGGGAATAGAGACTTTTGTGCTTTCATTGCCATACCACCTTACCTTCCCTAGTAAGAGACTTTTGCCTAAGGATACCCCACTTTTCTATGACTTGCGTACCACCTCGGGGTATATTTTCTTTTGTGATGGAAATTATGTGTTTGACCCGGGTGGATTCTCATGGGGTATGCCTTGTAGGACTTTGTTTCACCTTTATCATGGAGAGATTTTCCTCCCTTGGAAATCTCGGTTGTTCCATGATTTTCCCATTTGAATGATGACATTCGGGAATTCGAGTCGAGCTAGAGACTCGTGATTAAAAATCAAGCATCGTATAACTAGGTTAGATTTTTACCTTTTCCACCCTTTTTCACCCATTTTCACCAATAAGTGTAGGGGGAGCCGTGTAGGTTGTTTGTTTGTGTGTTGTGATTGTGCAGGGACATGTGCTTAAATGATCCACTTTTGGTACTTTTGACGAGACCCGTGTTCCCGTGTTACCCATGTACCCGGTTCCTTCGATAAGTTTTTGCTATTGTGATTCAATCTTGTACATAAATAAAACAAATAAATGTAATCACTTTAGTTGTCCCTTCCTTAGCTCGATTTTAAACAACGTACTCAATGACCTAAGTGTAGGGGAGTTTATTCGCCCACATGCTTAAACATTGAGGACAATGTTTATGTTAAGTGTAGGGGGCCTTCTATCGAATTTTAGTGGCCTTTTCCATGAATTTGACCCTATTTAACTTGAAAATTTAAAAATTTTCAACGTTTTTCAAATTTTTGATCTATTTTGGCCTTGTAGTATTTTTCTTTTATTTTATTTTGTCATCGCATCTTATTTTATTTTCCATTTCAAAAAAAAAAAAAAAAAAAAAATATATAATAAATAAATAAATAAAATGGTTTTAAAAAGTTTAGATGTCTTTGATATATTAGGCCCGTCGTGAGCATTTTGACTCAACCCGAGTTTACTTATCCAAGTTTACTCTAGCTAGTATCCTTAACCATATGGACCTTAATTGGTTTATTAGGCTAAGCATTCACGAGTCTCATTCCTTGAGATTTTAAATTGTGGAGAACAAGAGATGATAGAGTTAATTATAAGTTTGGTATTCTTTCATTAACTTATGTGAGTTAGTTATGAGCTTTTTCTCCCATCACTTGTTAATAAATATATTTGCAATAAATAAGGTTGTACGATTTAAAAGGTTACTTAGCTTCTAGCACAAGATCGTTTAAAAGTTGCTCGGTATTAATTAGAGTTCATAGCCAAGGCATAACTTATTGAAACGGGACGCGAAGATTGGCTTATCCAAAAAGGCCCTAACAAGGCATGAGGATCCCCGAGTCCAAAAAGGCCCTCACAAGGCATGAGGATTCACTTTTTGCTAAAGATCCTAAGATGATGTGAAGATCATTAATCCAAATCAATATGAAGGATCAAGACGCACGACGAGAAGCAATTACTCCCCTAAAGATCATGGAGAAGTCTATCCAAAAAGACCCTAACAAGGTATGAGGATAAATAGATCCAAGTCCGAAAAGGAGGCGGATCGTTGTATATCAAAATCCTAAATAAAGAAGAGGATAAATGAAGAAGTCGTGGTCAACGTTTGAAGCATCTTTCACTCCTTATGAAGATGTATACCAAAATGAAGAGAAGACCATAATTTCAAGATCGTCTCTCAAGATTTGAAGTTTGAAGTACAAGCCAAATATCGGTCCGAGAAAGGTCTCAAATTGTGAAACAAGTTATGCCAAGATATGAACTTTTTGAGGTTTCGAGAAGCAGTTTTAAAAGATTTTGTCCTTTAGCTAACTATTGATTAAATCGTCCCACTTTATTTTCGGCCTTAATAAATTATCGAAATAAGTCAAAAATGTATCCTCGTGATCATTCAAGACAAAAATAAAATACAAGAGATACACCGTAGGAATAAGGGGGTCTAAGTGATTAACTAAACCACATGAGCAAGTGTTAGTTATGCTAACTTATAATAACAATGATCTCGTTTTTGAGCTTGGTATGGGGAACGTGAAACTTGAGGGTGATTAATATTCATGACACCAAAGCCCTAATCTAAGTCTTAGATTTCTTTACGAGTTTCTTCCATCTAATAATTTCCAAGTTAATAAGATAATCATTTAATTTTTGTTTCCTTTAAAGTTTTTATCTTTTCGTCATAGTAGTAGTGGTAATAATTATAAAGGCCGAGATGGATTAATTATGAGATAAATGTAACTTAATGCTTTAAAACTATGCATTGCATGGGGTCATTGCAATGGTCAAGTGTAGGGGATTTAATAAGTGTGAAAACACTTATCATTTTGCCACTAAAATCAAGGAAAAACAAAACCTAATCATGTGTTTTATATCGTAAATGTCGGAATTACGCGTGGTTTTGTGTTCTTGTGTTTAAATAGGTACAAATTATCAAAAGAAGAGAAAACACGGGATTTCACGGTCAAATATCGAAGAAAAGTCAAGAAAGAGTCAAGGACTAAGTCAAAAGACCAAGAGTGTGCCCAAGTTCACGGAAACCGACTAAATCGGCACGAGTTTGAAGAAAAAGATTGAAGAAGCCAAAATCAAGCTCGACTTTAGCGGATTTCATCATTTATCGAGTTTATGGGCCAAGTGGGTCCCACAAATGCTTATTGGGCCTGAAAACCCAATATTGGGAAACAAGTATTAATTTTTGGTTAAAATCCACATCAATAAAACCCATACTTGGCCCGATGAAGTTTTTATTTGGGCTTCAAACCCAAAGTGTTTACATTTGGGACGTTTTTGATTCTTTTCTAAAGGCCCAAGACCAATAGAGTTTTAAACGGGGGAAATAAAAAGAGACGTGGGGAATAAATTGAGATGTGGGAAGATTTTACCACGTGGAAAAATTTAGTCGATGCAAGAGATATTTTATCTCTTTTGGTCAATTGCTTTGGTCAAAACAAAACGCAACACCTCATTTTATTTTCAATAAATAATAAACCCCATCGAACCTTACCATGTTCCTCCCCCACACCCGATCAATTCACCCCCCACGTGTCTATACACGCCTCTTTTACCCCATACCACCTTTTAACCCCATTGCCCATATTTCGTTAAAAACAAAGTGTTTCACTGTTTCTCTCCCCCAAATAATTCGCAGCCACCATGTTCCACCCCAAACCCTAGTTATTTACCCATCAAAAATTAACCACAGATAAATGGGGCTTTTTACATATTTAATTAATTCCCCCAAATCCACTTAAAACCCCCAAAGATTTTGGATCAAGAACCCACAAAGTGGTCCTCATATCCCTCCAACGTGGCAATCCGTGGGCATAAGTGATTTGAACCGTTGATTTGAAGAATAAAGAAGAGAGTGAAGAGAAAAGAAGGATTGGATGGCTAGGATCCATTTGCTTGGGCACCAAGGAGACCTAGAAGGTTCTGGGTTACCCTATAAAAACCCTCTTTATCATGTAATGGAGATAGCTTTTCCTTTATTAATTTTTTTTTCCAGTAAATTAGAATAGGGTTTTAGTTTTAAATCTTGTAATTTTTAATTTCAGCACTTGTAATCTTGATTTTATATAAATGAAAAATTAGTGTTTAATTTAATTTCGTGTCTCCTTTTAATTACTGTCTTAATTAAATCTTAAAACTGCTTTCTTTTCCTTTTATTATATTACTGTTATTGCTTTAATAATCGGATATAAAAAAAAAAGAATACATATATAATACTGGTTCGAGAATTTGAGGAGATAAAGCTATAGTGGTGATACCGGTTGATTAAAGAAGGTGGTGTTTCGGTTCATTGAGGTGGCTCAGCGCCAACCTACGGCTCAAAGGTTTCATCACAAGGTTCCATCTAATCTCTTTTAATTGTTTTTGTTTAAGTTTTCATTTAGTTTAACATCTATTGCTTATTTGTTTTAATCTGTTCTTGGTTAAATTCGTTTGGTGAATCTGCTTTTGTTTGTTTAAGTTTCTGTTGGTAGGAATAGATTGGTTTTTGAATCTGTTTTATTTGTTTATTTTGTTTAAATTGATGTCTGCTTGCTTTGGTTCACTGCTTATTTTGCTTATTTGAGATATTCTGCTTTGCTTATTTAGGTTTTAGATCTGCTTATTAGTTTATATAGGTTGTTAGAATTTGCTTTAGATATTATTACTGTTTAAACTGCTTATCTGTTTTAGGAGTACTGTTTAATTTAATTTATACTGTTAGATTTAATTTTTGTTTTAGTTAAAATTGATTTTTATCAGCTTTTCTGCTCTTATATAGTGTCTGAATTAGCTCATTTGCTTCAGCCTTTACTGCTTTTAGGTATTTGCTTTTTTATCTGCGTTTGTATTTGGTGTGTTTTCATAAGCTGTCTAAATATAAGTATATAAAAAATATAATAGCAAATTTTGGTCTGGGTGGGAATCGAACCCCAGACCTCCCGCATACAAGCCCAACAGCATTACCATCTCATCTAAGCTTGTTTTTGTTTATTAGTCTGCGTCATTTAATTAATATAGGAGTAAAATTAGTGGCCGTTTTATTTAGGAGTTTAATTAAGTTTTTTTTAGTTTAATTAAGTTTTAATTAAAAAAGTTCTATTTTCTTTTAATTCGGATTTTATAAAAATAAAAAGACTTCAAAAATATTTTAATTTTAATTACTTTAGGAATTTTAAATTAATTTTCGATCTAGTTTTGTTTTAAAATAGTTTTTTTTATAAAATTCCATTTAAAAGTTCTTTTTAGTTTTAAATTAATTAGATTTAAATTAGTTTTTATTATTAAAATAGTTTGTTTATTAAAATTTGTTTAAATTAGATTTTTGAATTTGTTTAAAATAGCTTTCATTTAAAATAGTTTTAATTGGTTTAATTTTTACGTAGGTTTATATTTTCAATTAGTTTTAAAATAGATTTAATTAAATTAGATTAAATAGTTTTTAAATAGACTTTTAGTTTTAAAATACAAAAAAAATACTTGTCACCAAAAACAAAAGTTAGTCGATACGTTAAACCGGAAATCAAATTCGAGTGATTCGAGGAAAACGAACTTAATTTAATTAATAAGATTACAAAATCTCTTTATCAGTTGTGGATCTTAATATTTGGTGCACACCTAGTCTAAAAGTAGGATTAGGTAATTATTATCTGGTATGATAAGTTTTGTAAGGTTTGGGTGGTTTAAAACAGCTTAGACAATCTCTGTATGGTCCAAGAACCAAGAATCAGCAGGTTTTTGGTGGGGTGATTTTGAACCTTGGGGATTAAAAATTGGAAGTAATTTAGCTTAGGGGTAGGGATAGCTTTGCATCATCTGGTAGGTATAATTTTGGGTAAGTTTAGGCGCCTTGAACAAGCCTTAGAGCCCACTGTTTTTCGCCAAGTGCACCAGCAAGGTTCTTTCCATCAACAGTAGGTCTTAAACTTGTTTTTCTTTGGTCTTGAAACTTAAAACTTGGCCGCAAGATAGGTAATTAGGTAGCATAGGGGTAGACGCAGTTTAATTGAGTTATTGTTTGCACAAAAATCAAGTTTATCGCTTCCATAGTTAACTTCTTTACCATTTGCATCAGGAAAATAGGCTCCTGCCTAAACAGTGGGTAATTAGAGTAGTTTTAGTGCTTGATTTTGCATTGCTTGAACTAAAATTGGTTGTAGGGTTAGTATTGGGGTAGTTCTAGGGTCTAGATATCTGGTATTAGGTTTACGATAAGGTTTTGGGTGGTCTAAAGTGCCACTGCAACTCACTATAGTGCCTCTAAAACCACCAGACCTTAGTGTTCTTTTTTTTGTTCTAAATTTTATTTTGGTGATTTGATTGTTAATTTGTGTTTGCTTATTGTGTTTTTGTGTTTATTTTGACTCTCCAATAGCCTAATGCTATTGGGGGTGCCTTATTGCCCAAAAAACGCCAACAAACAAGCCTAAAACAAGCGAAAACGAGCCCAAAACGAGCCAAAAAAACCATACAGCAAGTTTTTCTTTGTTGTCCGAGAACGCTGCATATTAGCCAATTTTTCTGGTGATATCTTGGACAAAACTGAAGTACTCCACCATGGGGTACTTTGGGGTACTTTCATTTTTAGCCAATTTTTTTAGTTTTTTTAAACTTTTTCATTTTTTCCTTGTTAATTTAGTTAAAAAAAGATTTTTAGAAAAATAAAATTTATTTTAGCATTATTTTATTATTTATTATTATTTTAGTTTAAAAGTGTTTTTAGCCTTTTAAAAATAGAAAAATAGTTTTAAAAATTTAGGAAAAATACTTTTTAGTCTTTAAATAATATAAGTGAGTTATTTGTTCAATAAAATAATATTTTGGGCTTTTTCTTAATTATATTTAATTTTAGGGCTTTAATTTACATTTAAAATTGAATATTTAATTAATAAAAGGTTTTAAAATATATTTGTTGGACTTTTATTCTTATTTATATTATTTTAGACCTAGTTTAATCTTTTATTTAATTTTTAGGTTTAATTTTTAATTTTGTCGCGTTTTACGTATTTACGATCGTGTTTTACGTTAAATCGTCGTAGTGTAATCGTAGTCGTAGCGCGTCTTTTCTTTTTCTCTCTTTAAACCAAAAACGTCACTAATCCAAACTTGATTTTATATAATTGGCAAACTTAATCCACACACTTCCGTCGAGAACGAACTTGGAATTTATTCGACTTGTCGGTTTTCCTAAATCGTCGAGTTTAATACTTGCCGCACTTATACGTTGTTTTCCTAAACGCGTATTTTACTCAATATCATTTGGCGCCGCTGCCGGGTAGGTGTTTAGTGTTGCCATTATTATTATCGTGTTTGTGTGAGTAGTGCGTTTTTGCTTTTCATTTTTGAAAAGCGTACATAACGTACATACTCATTTTTGTTATTTTTCCTTAATATATTATAGTATCCAAATAAATCGTGTTTAATTTTCCTAAATTAAACACAAAACAATCTTTTACTATATTGTAGATATATTGGTTTTCGTTTTTTGTGAATATATTATTACTATATTGTATCTACGTAAGAACAATAAATATACAAGTACTCCAAAAGCGTGAAAACGCAACCTTGTTTCGGGATTTCATCACTCGATCATTGTATTCAAATCCAAAGCAAAAGTTTAAAGGCAAAATAGATAAATACTTTCGTGAGGCTTAATTTCAATTAACACAAACTATAAGGTGGGTATAAGACGGTTGTATTTCACGACCTAAGGGAAAAAGGCTCTTAAGTGCTTAGCGCTGCCTCGTTTCCCCCGCTTGCTTGTGTGTGTTTTGAGAAAGAGGGCCAATCGAGGGTTTGCCGCCCAAGTATTATCTACGTATACTATATTTTCTTGTGTTTTCAATATTAAACCCTCTTGAACGTTTTGGTGTTCCACCAACGTTCTAAAGTCATCGAGAACGTTCACTCCACATGATCGTTTTCATTCTTTGAGGCTCCTTTAATCGAGAAAGTCGATTCGAGGATAGATTTGTAGATTTGAGTCTACGTAATACACCAAAATCCAAAAAAATTAAAAAAAAAAATCAAAAACCACAAAAAATTGAAAAATCGAAAAACCGCAAAAAGAATCTTCTTTGCTACCACCCATTCTACGCTTAGTGCATGCGCACTCGATCGAAGGATTATTCTAATTCTAGCGACGCTTCAAATCGACGCAATCGTAATCGAAGGAATCGACGACGTAGACGAGAATTAGAAACCGACGTCCCTAATATCGTTGTCGAAGAGACCGTAGAAGAGATGGCCGACAATCGTTCGATGATGGAATTGCTCCAAGCGCCCACCGAGGGTTATGGAGACGCGATCGTAATTCCCGCTATCGAAGCGGAGAATTTTGAGATTAAGAGCGGAATGCTTTCGTTGATCCAAGCTACAAAGTTTCGAGGTCGTGAAGCCGATAATCCTCACGACCATATTCGGAATTTTGATCGTCTTTCGGCCACGAGCAAGTTTAAGAACGTCGACACCAATGTCGTCAAGCTTATGCTTTTTTCGTACTCGCTCGATGGTTCCGCCAAGGATTGGTACGAGAAAGAGCCACCTAATTTGATAGTTACGTGGAAGGATCTCGTCTCCAAGTTCGTTAATTATTTTTTCCCACCGTCTAAGACAACGTTTTTCAAAAACGAGATTACGAAATTTGAGCAAAAACCGAATGAATCTTTTAGAGACGCGTGGGATCGTTTTAAGGAATTGCTTAGGCAATGTCCTCACCATGTTTTTTCCGAGTTGCACCAAATCGATACGTTTTACAACGGTCTTAATTTTCAAGAACAAGATTCGTTGAATTCCGCCGCCGGTGGCAACTTTTTGTGTAAAACTCCGAAAGATGCATTGATAATTATCGAAAACCGATCCAAGGTTTACCAACTCCGCAACGCACAGAGTGTTGCCAATGTCGCCAATGTTAGTAGTTCTAATCGCGACATTGAGAGAGTTGATGCGAAAGTCGACAAGTTGACGAATGTGTTTACGTCTTTTCTCGTTGAGATGCAAAAGAAAGATGCTCCCGCTACGGTGAAAGCGGTTGAGGTTTCGTGTACGTTTTGTGGTGGACCTCATAATTATTACGAGTGTGCGGATACGGATGGCCAAAGGTCGAATGTGAGTGCGTTGAATGGAAACAACAATTTTCAAAATCAAAATAACGCGGGTCCATCACAACAAGGCAATTATAACCAAGGCAACAATTTTAATCAAAACCGAAACAATTTTCAAGGAAACAATCAACAAGGAAATTTTTCGAATCAAAATCAAGGAGGTTATAATCAAGGTCGTAATATAACTTGGCAAAATCGAGACAATAATCAAAACTCGAATTTTTCAAACAACAACAATCAAGGCAACAATTTTTCAAGTGGGAATCAAAACAATTTTTAAAGAAGTAATCAAAACCAAGGGAACTTTAATTCTAATCAAAATAGTTCGTCAAACGATTTTCAAAATTACATGAAAACGAATGAGGCTAATATGAGACGATTAGAGGGAGAAATTGGTACTTTGAAAAACGACTTTTCTAATACATTGAAATTGCAAAACACGAAGATTGAGCAAGGACAAATTGACATAAAAAAGATGTTTTCGGCCATAATGAACAAGTCCTCGGGTGCGTCATCGAGTTCTTTACCTAGTGACACCGTTGCAAATCCGAAGGAACAATGTAAAGCCGCCTCGTCTCGTGAGAAAGGTCGTGTGATTACCCCTAACCTTGAAGGATTTTGAGTTGTTCCTTCTTCTCAACCCTCGACTTCTAAGACGTCTTACTTTTCTAAAGTCGATGGGGTGAACGTGGCGACCAAAGAAAAGAGTGCACACCCTCATGTACCTCAAATTCCATCCACGGTTCAAAAAGAGAGTTTTATCGACCTTACGAAAGTAACCCTTGAAGAAACTTGTGCATCAATCCTTCTTAAAAAACCCAAAAGGCGTATGCCGAGAAAGGAAGAGGATCCGGGCCAATTTCTACTACCTTGTGATTTTTTCGAGATTGAGGGGTGTTTAGCCCTTGCCGGTTTAGGTGCTAGCATCAATCTTATGCCTTATTCTCTTTGGAAATTGATGAGATTGCCTAGACTTACCCCCACGAACATGACAATCGAGCTTGCAAATTGTACTCCACTTATACCAATTGGAATAGCCGAGGATGTCTATGTGAAAGTTGGAAAGTTTGTTTTTCCCGCGGATTTCGTTATATCCGATTACGAGTGTGACCCTAAATGTCCCATTATTTTAGGCCAACCATTCATATCGACGGCTCGAACCGTAATCGACGTTCACGAGGGGAGACTTACTATGAGATATGGGGATGACAAAATGGAATTTTTCGCTAGAAAATACCAAGTTTTTAATGATCATGAAAAAACCGAGGTTTCAAAACCTAATGATTCAAATCCTAATGATTTCAAAATGTTCACTTTAGCGGAAAGAATGAGGCTTAATGCATGTTTTGAAAGAATTAAGAAAAACAGTTTTAAAGATGATGATTTTAATGATAAAGAGTACGTGTACCTAATTCAAAAGGGTATGTGTAAATTTATGGATGAAAACTTACTTTGGGATGTTTTTAGCGAAACAAGTGAAACACCAATTCCTAAGGGCGACGTTAGTGCCATCACGACAATGACCAAAATGGGCTCGTCTTCACCACCTTCGAAGGACCACGTCTTTGAGGCTTCAACTTCTAACTCCATCGAAGTGCCTCCTTTGCCTAGCCCAACACCCGTTGAGGCTAAAGGGTTTATCGACATCGATCCACTCGTCTTAGAAAAGTCACCTAAGCATAGTCATTCGACTTGTAAGACCATGGTTGTGAGTGCTCACATCGACTCTTTCTTTGACGATGACGATGGCGATTTTTCCGAGATTGATCACGTACTTCGAAATCCACATGCAATTTTTGATTCTCCTAAAAAGAAACATGTGAAGTACGATGATTACGAGTTTGATCCCGAGATTGAGGAAATCATTGAACGAGAGCTAGCTCTTATGCCTTTACTTCCACCTACGAGTGAGGTCGATCTTTCCAAAATCGAGGATGAACTTAATGAGTTGGAACGTCTTATTTTCGATGACGAACCAACTCATGTGACCACTAAAAATCCGATTCTCGAGGAGTTACCTAATCAACACTCCTCAAATGAGAATTACGTTTACCACATTCGTGAGGATTTAACTTATCAACAATCCCGACAAAAGAATGATGGTTTCGTGCTTGATCGTGATCTCTTCGAGAGAGTTTCTAAAATACTCAAGGAGGGGAATGACAAACCTTGGTTTGACAAGCCTATCTTTGATGAAGAAATCAATGAGATCGACGTTCATGAGGATGACGAGTATGTTGACCCCGAGGGGGCGGTGTTCTTTATTGACAAACGTTTTGAGAACTTATACAATCTGCCACCCCCTCCCACCAAGGACTTAAATGTGAGAATTTTTAGCGCGACTAATTTTGAACTAGAAACGCCAAATATTTTCGACATCATTAAATCGGGTTTTCATAAAGAGTTTTTGAACGATGAAAAAGGAAAGGATTTTAAAGATATTTTAAAAGAATTTTCTACAAGTTTAACTCCGTCATCACCGCGTTATATGAGTGCTACCACCTCGTCTACTCCTTTTGACGACGGTTGGTGTGGTTTTAGTGTGGGGGAAGCCGCAAATGTTCCCTCACATTTCTCCACCGAGGACGAGATTTACGATCCCGGAATTGCTTGTAAAGGGAAATCTCGGTCTTCCACTGATGCAATAAATGGAAAAGATTTTCGTTTGCTTGGTGTGAGTCTACCTCGAGTAGCTCATTATGTTGACTTACCCATTGCCCCACCTTTCTACTTCTCATCTCTTTTCTTCTACCCCTTAGGGGTTTTGGTTCATGTTGAAGTAGCGTTGTTTCGTCTTTCATCCAAAAACGAAGACGCTATCTTTGACCCCGGTATACGTGTATCGGGTTTTTAAAGTACTCCATGTACTTTTGGGCCTTGTTCATCATGTAAGCCCCACCTAAAATGACCATACCAAGATTATCCCTAAATGATCACATTTATGGGGATTCGAGTCGAGCTTTTGACTCGGTTATCAAAAACAAGGTGCCTCGTGGGGGATTCTCATGCTTATCCTTGTAAATATTATCGCTTTCTTAGTTAATGTAACGAGGGGACTTGTGCTCTTCTAACCTTTGTTTCGTGGTTGTTTGTGATTGTGATTTATTAGGTTCATCGTCATCATTGAAGCCTCTCGTGTTTGTTTTACGGATCACTCGAGCTCCGATCGTTGCCTTTGGAGATTCCGATATCCGATGATATCCTTTTATGTTCTAACGTTTATCTTATTAGCATAATTCATAAACGGCTTTTAGGTTATTCGTTTTACCCTTTCCATGCTCGAGATTAAGCATTCGACTTCGTCTCTAGTATGGGGGTGTTTTCACCCCTAGACTCGAAACATTGAGGACAATGTTTAGTTTTAGTATGGGGGGGGGGGTGAGTAGATACTTCACCTTGGTTACGTCAACACGCTATCTAATATTTATCTTTTTGTTATCGTTTGGTTGCAAAATAAGGCTAAAAATGGCCAAATTTTAAAATTTTTCATATTTTTCGTAAGTGTTTAAGACACGAATGTAGGTTTTCCGATGGTGAGAATAAGAGTAATTTTTGATTCGACCGTGCGTGTTGAGCACTTAGCTTCGATTCCTTAACTTTTTAGGCTAAGTCTCTTAAATGAGGACGAGAAATGATAGAGTTATTTATAAGTCTCGTAATCGTCACGATCTCATGTGTAGTAATTATTAGCTTATTCTCCCCACGCTTTTGCATAATAAATTGTTAATAAATATTGATTTAGCGGTTTAGTCACTATTGTTGGTTTCTAATTTGTTTTAGTAGCTTCCATGTAATTAAATTGGGAAAACATTAAGGTATCGCCAGCGTCACGGTTTTGAAGTATTGGCACCCGAATAATCAAAAGCTTCACCTAATAATAAGATTTCAAGTGCTCACCTAAATTAAGCAAAAATTTGAAGCTCACAAGGCCGAAAAATCTATGCCCAAATTGAAAGTGAATCAAGCCTTAATCTTTGAAGCTTTAAAGATCCAAAATTCACTTTAGCGTGAGGATATACGTCTTTGGCTAATAAAACCACCGATGAGGCTGATAATAAAAGGCAAGGCAAGACCAAAGTCATAATAAAAGCTTCATGGCGAAGTTGAATAAAAGATGGAGGTAAACCAATGATAATAAGGCCCTTCCGTTAGGGGGCGTATAAAAGTCTTGGTAATAAGTCTCATGTTCAAAACCGTTATAAAACCGTGTTTATCGATCCTTCTTGTTGACTTAATTTTTTGACATCTGTCTATTAGGATGAGTTATTAATTTAATGATTTTGGTTACACCGTTAGAACTCTATTTTTAGACTTAATCTCTATTCACGCATAAGTCAATGATGTATCCTCGTGATCATTAAGACAAAATAAAATATAATAGATACCAAGTAGGAATAAGGGAGTTTAGGTTCGTAATTAACACTCATGAGAAATGATCGTGTTGCTAACTTATAATAACAATGATCTCGTTACACGCTTAGCATGAAATAGAGTGAAAATCGAGGATGACGAACTTATCTTTATGAGGCATTCACGTGTTCTTATTCTATGACCCTAAAAGTCACGTTCTCGTGATGAAAACAATACATTATGTCTAAAACACGTGTAGTAGTTTATTTAAGTTTATGTCGTCAATAAAAGTCATCATAAAATGAATTTTGGAAGTGCTATGATACTTAATTCTAGCATTGCGTGGGGACACGGTAATGGTTTAGTATGGGGGAGTGATGAGACTGTAATTATACATAGTCTCATCGTCCAAATTGGGCTTAAAAACACTTAAAATATCATCAAAATACCCAAATATGTGCTTGTGTTTGTTCATTGTGTATTTTAGGTACGGATATCGTGAATTCACCAAAAGATCAAAGGAATCAAGCTAAAACGAACACGGGAAACGAAGTCGCACAAAGAACCGGACCCGAATTATGAATTTCTAAAGAAGTCCTTGAAGTTTGAAGATTTGTCAAGATTGGTCCCTCAACTATTGAAGACTTGTCACTTTTGGCCCTTGTAAATCCTTAAAATTACAAATGGGTCCTTAAAGTTTCAAGATTTGTCAATTCAACCCTTGAAGAATGCTCAAATTTCATATATGGTCCTTGATACAAGCTTATGGAATATTAGAGGGACTGAAATGTCATTCTTTCAAAGTTAATTGCAAAGGAGAATAGATATATGTTGTTGAAAACATTGTATGCACATATTTTGGAAGATCAAGGGTCATTGTTGCCACAAATATAACCCAAACCTATAAAATACCCAACCAAACCCATCAACTAGCCCATAACCCACCAAAACCGACCCACCCACGTCACCCCCACTCAGTTTTTGTTAAACGAGATTTAAAGAAACTTATTTTAATCCACTCTCCCTCTAAACACCTCCCCTAACCTCATTAACAGATCAAAACCCCCAATTTTTCCAGTATAAACCCTAAATTAGCCATTCACTAATTACCATGAACCTAGTCTTGAAAAACTCCAGATTTGTGATTCAACATATCACCATCACATTCCCAATCTCAAAACCTCCTCCAGCTCACTAAATGACCCCACCCAATGGTCCCCTACACCTCCAAACAAAAGAATGCTCAGAAAATCCACGGCTCATACGCATTCCTTGGTCCCTAAGGGTGATTTGAATGATTCAAGATCATCTTCATAGCTAGACAACATCAACATCATTCACATGGAATTTTATTGACCATTTTCAAAATTTGAAGAAAAGGGCAGATTCGGGAATTCTTAAGCTAGGGTTTGCATATTTCTTAGTTTTCTAGAATCATCTTCTAGTTATTATAAAAGGAGGTGCTGGTATGTAGCAACCCCTTTGTTCCAGCTTGTACAAGATTTTTTATTTAATGAATATTTAGTGTGTTTTTTAAAATATTTTTTGCAAGTCTCTGTTCCAACCTTTATTGCTTTCATTAGTTAAAGATTTACTTTATTTGCACTCTAATTAGGATTTTATCAAAATTTGTATTTTGTTCAAAATATTTGTTCAAAAGAATTTTTGAGACCCACTGTTATTAAAGTTGTGTGAAGATTTAACTGATAATTAGAGGTTCACCCAAGTTTTAATAGTTGTGTTACTTTTCTTGTTTTTGATAACGTTGTTCAAATTGGTATTTAAAATTGTGTGTTTTTAAAAGATTTTTCTAGCTAAAATTCTTCCTTCACATTTTCTGTTTTTACTGTAGCACAAGCTTGTATAAGCTTGTTTGACACCAAGCTTATACAAGCCCATGTAGCTATTGGGATCACTTTATGTTTGCTGTCTGTTTGGCTATTAACAGGTTCAAGATAAAAGTGGGTTGGACTGTTGTAGTCCCCCACCATCATCCTATTTCAAAGAATCCATAAGCCCACGTAAGCTGTCCACCATAAGCTTACCTATTCAGAAGGAGGCATTTAAGTTGGCTGAGTCAGCTGTCCTTGTTCCGGTTGAGGGAAAAATATAAGTGAGTATTGAATCCCCTTATGCTATTTTTCTGGTTTGGTAAATGCTTATGAGAACCTACTTATATGTGGCTTATTGTAGTTTAATTGTTGATTGATTTTAGTTCCAAGTTAGATTAGTAGGTTTGCTTGATTTTTTTAGGCGGTTTGTTGGAAAATTTGATTTTTCATATTTTTTTTAAAGGGTGTTTAGGTCTGTGAGTATAAGGCACTTGGAGTGACAACTAGTGCATACTCTAGGTCCAGGAATTCTTTTCTAGGTGCGTTAGTTGGTTTTCAAGTCTATGCTAAGTTGAAAACACCACATTCCAAGTTTTCGCTAAAACTGGCATATAAATATCAGTAGGCTAGATTAGGATTGTTTCGCGTGATTTTGGTAGTTAAATTTTGCTCACAGCTAGGAAAAGTGGCATACTAGGTTTACATAGTGTAAGTTTGAAGTTAGGTTAATTTTTGTGGCCTTGAATTGCGTTTTAATCTCACTGTCATGGTCAAGTGGACCAGCAACTTCATTTGCTGTGAAACACATTGCACCAGCAGGTTATTTGTCTTCATTTTTGGGTTGTGGATCTCAATATTTGGTGCACACCTAGTCTAAAAGTAGGATTAGGTAATTATTATCTGGTATGATAAGTTTTGTAAGGTTTGGGTGGTTTAAAACAACTTAGACAATCTCTGTATGGTCCAAGAACCAAGAATCAGCAGGTTTTGGTTGGGGTGATTTTGAACCTTGGGGATTAAAAATTGGAAGTAATTTAGCTTTGGGGTAGGGATAGCTTTGCATCATCTGGTAGGTATAATTTTGGGTAAGTTTAGGCGCCTTGAACAAGCCTTAGAGCCCACTGTTTTTCGCCAAGTGCACCAGCAAGGTTCTTTCCACCAACAGTAGGTCTTGAACTTGTTTTTCTTTGGTCTTGAAACTTAAAACTTGGCCGCAAGATAGGTAATTAGGTAGCATAGGGGTAGACGCAGTTTAATTGAGTTATTGTTTGCACAAAAATCAAGTTTATCGCTTCCGTAGTTCACTTCTTTACCATTTGCATCAGCAAAATAGGCTCCTGCCTAAACAGTGGGTAATTAGAGTAGTTTTAGTGCTTGATTTTGCATTGCTTGAATTAAAATTGGTTATAGGGTTAGTATTGGGGTAGTTCTAGGGTCTAGATATCTGGTATTAGGTTTACGATAAGGTTTTGGGTGGTCTAAAGTGCCACTGCAACTCACTATAGTGCCTCTAAAACCACCAGACCTTAGTGTTCTTTTTTTTTGTTCTATGTTTTATTTTGGTGATTTGATTGTTAATTTGTGTTTGCTTATTGTGTTTTTGTGTTTATTTTGACTCCCCAATAGCCTAATGCTATTGGGGGTGCCTTATTGCCCAAAAAACTCCAACAAACAAGCCTAAAACAAGCGAAAACGAGCCCAGAACGAGCCAAAAAAACCATACAGCAAGTTTTTCTTTGTTGTCCGAGAACGCTGCATATTTTTTATTTTTTTCGTGTTGTCCGATATCGGACAACACTGAACTTGGACAAGCCTGTTGTCTGGTGATATCTTGGACAACACTGAAGTACTCCACCATGGGGTACTTTGGGGTACTTTCATTTTTAGCCAATTTTTTTAGTTTTTTTTAAACTTTTTCATTTTTCCCTTGTTAATTTAGTTAAAAAAAGATTTTTAGAAAAATAAAATTTATTTTTAGCATTATTTTATTATTTTTATTATTATTTTTATTATTATTTTAGTTTAAAAGTGTTTTTAGCCTTTTAAAAATAGAAAAATAGTTTTAAAAATTTAGGAAAAATACTTTTTAGTCTTTATAAGTGAGTTATTTGTTCAATAAAATAATATTTTGGGCTTTTTCTTAATTATATATAATTTTAGGGCTTTAATTAGCATTTAAAATTGAATATTTAATTAATAAAAGGTTTTAAAATATATTTGTTGTATTTTTATTCTTATTTTTATTATTTTAGACTTAGTTTAATCTTTTATTTAATTTTTAGGTTTAATTTATAATTTTGTCGCGTTTTACGTATTTACGTTCGCGTTTTACGTTAAATCGTCGTAGTGTAATCGTAGTCGTAGCTCGTCTTTACTTTTTCTCTCTTTAAACCAAAAACGTCACTAATCCAAACTTGATTTTATATAATTGGCACACTTAATCCACACACCTCCTTCGAGAACGAACTTGGAATTTATTCGACTTGTCGGTTTTCCTAAATCGTCGAGTTTAATACTTGCCGCACTTATACGTTGTTTTCCTAAACGCGTATTTTACTCAATATCAGGGAGATTGTTAGAAATACGTTTTTAACGTATATTAGAAGTATCGGTCACTCCACAATATTATTGAATGTTGTATAGCTCGTAGTTAAATACTTGTTTAATTTGTTAAGTAAAACCGGCCCATGGGCTTGTCATGGGCTGGCCCAAGTCCATTAGTGGCTTGGATATAAATACCCCTTTCCACCATGGAAAGGGGGTTGGTTGTTGGTTGTTTTTCACTTTTGATTCAATAGAAAACACATATTTCTCTCTCACTTTCTCTCACTACTTTCTCTCTCTAGAACCATCAACCCACCTTATTGATTCATAAGATTATCACTATTCTTCATAAGTCGTAATTAGATTTCTTCATATGTGATCATTACATAAAGCCTAACATAATTTGAAGATTCAAGAATGATTAACACAATCTAAGGGGAAGCTAAATTGTTCATGTGTTAATCATTTACATGTAACATTAAGGTGAAGGTGTTTACTACTGCTCATTAGTTTTACTAGAACTTGTGTGAGTTTCTATAGCTCAAATTCATTTAATTTCATCCTGCTGTTCTTCATGGAGGGTAATTTGAGACATAGAAAACCTGTACTAGTGGCGTGGTATTATTTAAGCAATGGTCGAAATCAAGGTTGCTTACATACAAGACCCCTATTTGGATCATGTCAAAAAGGGGAAGAAGTCTACACAATGCAATCTGTTTATCCTTGGTGTTATATGTTTTACAAAGAATGCGAGCTTAAGGGGAAGTGTTTTTGATATCATCAACTAGGGGAAGATTGTTGGGTCAAAATTATGAGTTGGTGCGTCAAAACAACAAAATAAGAAGACAAGGACTACTTTTGCCAAAGTTAAATACTACAAGCTGGTGGAGTCTTTTTATTAATTTAATAGCTTTCTTTGTAAGCTATGTTTTCTACTTTATAAAGAAAACATACGTAGGTTTTACATTCACTTCATCTTTTACAATGTAACCTACAATAAGCTTTGATCTCTAGGTGTGGGATTCAATGTATACACACCTAGAGTTGTTTGTGTTAAGTATTAATACAAGCACCGTGGGAGAATTCATCTTTGTTAACACCTTGTCATAAATATTATTCTATTCCGCTATGTTAATCATATGAATGATGATTATCCTAGATATAATGGTTTTTACCATTGAGTCTAACGATCTTATGGACTCCACATGTAGAGCAATTGATTCAACAAGCGAAGTAAGTTTATCGATTCTCTTGTCGCTCTCACTAGAACTAGCACTTGCCATAGTAGCCATAACACTCTTGGTTTGTACTTTTGCCTTGTTTTCTATTATTGCCCAAGTCTCGTTCATGGATTTCACAAGAATATTGCCCCCCGCGGCACTATTAAGTGAGTCTTGGTCATTAAGAGTTAAACCATTGTAAAACGTATTGATTTGATGCACTTTTGTAAAACCATGTTGTGGACATTTTCTTAAAAGCTCCTTAAAACGGTCCCAATACTCACTAAACGTTTCCCCATATTTTTGTTCAAAGGTAATGATGTGATTCCTTAAAGAGGTGGTCCGTGATGGTGGGAAAAAGTTGTTAATGAACTTGGTCTCTAAATCCGCCCATGTAAGAATGCTTTGGGGTGGTTCCTTATCAAGCCAAATCCGGGCTTGTCCTTGGAGGGAAAAAGGAAAGAGCAACAAACGTATTGCTTCTTGTGTCACCCTATTGTATTTCACCATATTAGTCAAATGGATAAATCTCTTAATATGATCATGGGGGTCATCTTGGGAACGACCCAAAAATGGTGTAGTGGAAACCATTTGAATAAAACCCGTTTTGATTTCAAAATTATTTGCTCCAATTGTGGGGACAACGATAGCGTCATCGTTTCCCTCAACGTGTGATTGCAAAATCTCGATCATAGGTCGGTTATCCGTTGCCATCGTATTGTCGAAAGCGCGATTCTCGGGATCGGCTTGAATGACGGTCTTTTTGTTCTTCTTCTTCTTTTTGGAAGAATTAGAAATATTTGGTACACCACTCAGTATGTATGTACGCGCGCGAGTGCGCATACAATTAAAATCAAGGAATGAGGTAGGAGACCTCGGTCGACTTTGAGAGGAAAGGGGTCGAGGTGCAATATTAAAAAGCTACAAAAATATATACGTAATACTACTTTGAGTTGGCAAACCAATAATCGGTCGTCCCTCTCAATATACGCACAAGCAAGCGGGGAAACGAGGTGACACAAAGCACTTAAAAACCTTTTTCCTTAGACGGCCTTTTATAGAGCGTCGCCTTATACCCACCTTATAGTTTGTATAAATCGAGTTCAAACTTCTTACTAGTATTTATCTATTTTGCCATTTTTTTCTCGTTTAGGATTCGAATACAATAGCTAGGTGATGAAATCCTAACTAAGGTCTTATTTGAAATTAGGTAAATTAATTGTTTTACGTAATATAATATAGGAAAATAAAAATCTTTTTGTATTTTTTTTAAGAAAAATATATATTCACAATAAAAAGCGAATGAAACCGAAATAAGAAAAATAACAATAATACGTAATATTTTTGGTGTAATACTTTAGGAAAAGTATTACTTTTTGATATTTTTAATTTTTTTGGTGCAAATCTTAGGAAAGAGTTTGCGTTTGATGATTTTTTTAACTTTTTTATATTTTTAAGTTTTTGATTTTTTTTATGTTTTTGATTTTTTAGCAAGAAAAGTAACGTTCAAAATTGAACGGATCCCAAAATCCAAATCGTCTCACGAAATCGTCAATCGTAACGAGCGAAGCGGCAGCGGCGCCAATTTAATGTAGGTATTTTGCATCAATTTATATCGTTTTCTCCTCGACTCACTCGAATTGATATCCAATTTAAACGTGGATTAACTGTTCTTGGTAAAACGTACTTTGTTTAGTATTTAAAAACTAAAAACTATTTAATTAGAAACTAATTAATCTAATTAAAAGGAAAATCATTAATTAAAAATACTTAATTAAAACTAATTAATGTATTTGAAAACTATTTTAAATTTAAATAAAACTTAAATCTAATTTACTCTAATTAATTTCTAACTAAAACTTTTAATTTAAATGAAATCTATTTTGAAAAACTAATTTTATATAAAACTAAATAAAAATAATAAAAACACTAATTTATAAAAGCAATTTAAAATTTCTAAAAGTAATAAAATTATTTATTTTGTTTATTTTTTAAACTTTATAAATGAAAACTTATAAAAAAGTTTTTATTAAAATTTAACTAAACAATACTTATAATTAAACCTATTAATAAAACTGACAGCTAGGAATTTACGACACTATATTAATTAAAAGGGGTGTAATTAAACTCAAAGAAGAAGCTAGACTAGTTGGTAAAGCGTTGGGCAGTTAAACGAAGGGTCAGGGGTTCGAGTCCCGTAAGAGACAAACTGCTTATATATATTTTTTATATTAATTTTTTTGAATAAACTTAAAACACACAGACCAATTGGATCTGTTGCTTAATATAGAAATACCAATAACCAGATAAGCAAAACAAATCAGCAAATACACAGATAAGCAAATCAGATCAAAAGCAAATATGCAATACAAAAAAAAAGCAAACTAATAAAAACTCAAAGACTCAGTATACTATTAAACGTAAAAACAGCAAAACTAAACTGAAACTTAAGCAGACTAAACAATAAGCAAAACAAAAAAGCAAAAATCAGCAAAGATAACCTATATCAGCAGGACTAGAAATGGAAATCAGATAAGCTGACTAAATAACAGCAAAAGCACATATAAGAACCAAAAATCAGAAAACAAACTCAAACTAAAGCGAAATATTACTAAACCTGCAAACAAGCAGATGTAAAGAAGCCTAAAAGCAACTCACAATCCTATATCAGTAATTTAAACTAAGCAAATCATGACCAGTTCTAACAGATCAATTCAGATATAACCAAAGCAAACTATAAAAAAAAATCATATCTAAAAATAGATAAATACACAGCTTAACTCAGAACATAGTTTAGCAGACTTAAATCAATAAAGACTAATTATAAAAACTCAACTATCATCAAACTCGGAAACCCTTAAAACCAATAGCAGTAAGACTCAAACAAATAGATTAATCTAAAATTAACAAAAACAATAAAAAGAAAGTGAACCTGGTGGAGAAAACCGTTGGGAAGTAGACGAGGCGCTGAGCCGTCTAAAACACTAGATCGAAACCACCACCATATCATCTAACACCATCATCGAATCACGAACCAGAAACATCAACTTCGAACCAGATTTTCAAACAAACTTCCAATAGAGAAGTTTTATAATCCACTTCTTTTTTTACTTTATATTAATTAATCAGAAACAGTATAAAGAGTAAATTGCAATAAAATTTAAAGAGACAAGATTAAACCGAAATAAAAAATTTTCATTAATAAGAAAAGATGATTACATTACTGGAAAAAGAAAATTACAATTAACCTAAAAACTATTTTTGCATAATTAAAAATAAAATAAAAAAATTTGCCCCCAAACATTACAGAATGAATGGGTTTTTATAGGAAACCCTAAAAACCTGCTGGTGAAACTTGGTGAGCAAGGAGAGCAATCCTGGTCGCTCTTTTCTTCTCCTCTCTTCTCTGTCTTGATCAAACGGTTGGAAGAGACACCCCTTGCACACGGATTGCCAACGTGTCAAGGGGTGTGTTTGTGTGCTTCTTTGCATCCGATGTGGAGTCTTTTTATTGGAGGATTGGTTGTGGTGATTCGTTTAAGCCAATCAGGAGAGGGATAGGAGCCATGTCACTTGAGGACCACCATCTTCAATGATCCGATATAAGGGGGAACTAATTACCATGCGTGTGGCTTCACGCGCCCTGAATTGAAAACCCCCAATTTGATTTTAATCTAGGGTTAAAATGGTTGCGTTTGTTTTTGGTGAGAGAGAGGGTGAGGATAAACGAAGGGTAAAGTGTGTGTCGGGTGAAGGTTGACCAAGAAGGGCTTTTCTTGTTTATATCGATGGTAAATAAACGTTTGACTAAAAACGTTTATAACTTTCCATTTGAACCGGACTTTTAACTTTGGGCTTGGGGTCCAGTAAGTCTTGACTGAAATAAATAAATTTCATCTTTATTTGGGCTTTTGCCAAACTTGGGCCAACAAACGAAATTTCCTCCCATCCGTCATTATTTTTGGATAACAAATGGGCTTGGGCCCAAAGTGATAATATTCATCCGTTTCATAATAGTTGTTATTGGGCCATATATTGGGCCTTGGTGAACACTTATTTCCACTATTGGGCTTTAAAGCCCAATAAGCAAATGTGGGACCCACTAAGCCCAATTTACTTCATAAAGTTTAAATCCTCGAAATCGAACATGATTTTTGGCTTTGATGATCTTTTCTTTGAACTCGTGCCGTTTTTGTCGGTTTTCGTGATCTTTGGTTCACTTTTGGTTCCTTGACTTTGACTTTGTCTTTTTCTTTGACTTTTCTTCAACAAATGACCGTGAAATCCCGTGTTTTCTTTCCTTTTGATCTTTTGTACCTATTTCACACAAAAACACAAAACCACACGTAATTCCGACTTTTACGATATTAAACACATGATTAGGTCTTGTTTTTCCCTGATTTTAGTGGCAAAAGGATAAGTGTTTACACACTTATTAAAACCCTAATCTCTTTTCAATAAAATAATATTTTGGGCTTTTTCTTAATTATATTTAATTTTAGGGCTTTAATTAGCATTTAAAATTGAATATTTAATTAATAAAAGGTTTTAAAATATATTTGTTGGACTTTTATTCTTATTTATTTTATTTTAGACTTAGTTTAATCTTTTATTTAATTTTTAGGTTTAATTTTTAATTTTGTCGCGTTTTACGTATTTACGTTCGCGTTTTACGTTAAATCGTCGTAGTGTAATCGTAGTCGTAGCTCGTCATTACTTTTTCTCTCTTTAAACCAAAAACGTCACTAATCCAAACTTGATTTTATATAATTGGCAAACTTAATCCACACACTTCCGTCGAGAACGAACTTGGAATTTATTCGACTTGTCGGTTTTCCTAAATCGTCGAGTTTAATACTTGCCGCACTTATACGTTGTTTTCCTAAACGCGTATTTTACTCAATATCATTTGGCGCCGCTGCCGGGTAGGTGTTTAGTGTTGCCATTATTATTATCGTGTTTGTGTGAGTAGTGCGTTTTTGCTTTTCATTTTTGAAAAGCGTACATAACGTACATACTCATTTTTGTTATTTTTCCTTAATATATTATAGTATCCAAATAAATCGTGTTTAATTTTTCCTAAATTAAACACAAAACAATCTTTTACTATATTGTAGATATATTGGTTTTCGTTTTTTGTGAATATATTATTACTATATTGTATCTACGTAAGAACAATAAATATACAAGTACTCCAAAAGCGTGAAAACGCAACCTTGTTTCGGGATTTCATCACTCGATCATTGTATTCAAATCCAAAGCAAAAGTTTAAAGGCAAAATAGATAAATACTTTCGTGAGGCTTAATTTCAATTAACACAAACTATAAGGTGGGTATAAGACGGTTGTATTTCACGACCTAAGGGAAAAAGGCTCTTAAGTGCTTAGCGCTGCCTCGTTTCCCCCGCTTGCTTGTGTGTGTTTTGAGAAAGAGGGCCAATCGAGGGTTTGCCGCCCAAGTATTATCTACGTATACTATATTTTCTTGTGTTTTCAATATTAAACCCTCTTGAACGTTTTGGTGTTCCACCAACGTTCTAAAGTCATCGAGAACGTTCACTCCACATGATCGTTTTCATTCTTTGAGGCTCCTTTAATCGAGAAAGTCGATTCGAGGATAGATTTGTAGATTTGAGTCTACGTAATACACCAAAATCCAAAAAAATTAAAAAAAAATCAAAAACCAAAAAAAATTGAAAAATCGAAAAACCGCAAAAAGAATCTTCTTTGCTACCACCCATTCTACGCTTAGTGCATGCGCACTCGATCGAAGGATTATTCTAATTCTAGCGACGCTTCGAATCGACGCAATCGTAATCGAAGGAATCGACGACGTAGACGAGAATTAGAAACCGACGTCCCTAATATCGTTGTCGAAGAGACCGTAAAAGAGATGGCCGACAATCGTTCGATGATGGAATTGCTCCAAGCGCCCACCGAGGGTTATGGAGACACGATCGTAATTCCCGCTATCGAAGCGGAGAATTTTGAGATTAAGAGCGGAATGCTTTCGTTGATCCAAGCTACAAAGTTTCGAGGTCGTGAAGCCGATAATCCTCACGACCATATTCGGAATTTTGATCGTCTTTTGGCCACGAGCAAGTTTAAGAACGTCGACACCAATGTCGTCAAGCTTATGCTTTTTTCGTACTCGCTCGATGGTTCCGCCAAGGATTGGTACGAGAAAGAGCCACCTAATTTGATAGTTACGTGGAAGGATCTCGTCTCCAAGTTCGTTAATTATTTTTTCCCACCGTCTAAGACAACGTTTTTCAAAAACGAGATTACGAAATTTGAGCAAAAACCGAATGAATCTTTTAGAGACGCGTGGGATCGTTTTAAGGAATTGCTTAGGCAATGTCCTCACCATGGTTTTTCCGAGTTGCACCAAATCGATACGTTTTACAACGGTCTTAATTTTCAAGAACAAGATTCGTTGAATTCCGCCGCCGGTGGCAACTTTTTGTGTAAAACTCCGAAAGATGCATTGATAATTATCGAAAACCGATCCAAGGTTTACCAACTCCGCAACGCACCGAGTGTTGCCAATGTCGCCAATGTTAGTAGTTCTAATTGCGACATTGAGAGAGTTGATGCGAAAGTCGACAAGTTGACGAATGTGTTTACGTCTTTTCTCGTTGAGATGCAAAAGAAAGATGCTCCCGCTACGGTGAAAGCGGTTGAGGTTTCGTGTACGTTTTGTGGTGGAACTCATAATTATTACGAGTGTGCGGCTACGGATGGCTAAAGGTCGAATGTGAGTGCGTTGAATGGAAACAACAATTTTCAAAATCAAAATAACGCGGGTCCATCACAACAAGGCAATTATAACCAAGGCAACAATTTTAATCAAAACCGAAACAATTTTCAAGGAAACAATCAACAAGGAAATTTTTCGAATCAAAATCAAGGAGGTTATAATCAAGGTCGTAATATAACTTGGCAAAATCGAGACAATAATCAAAACTCGAATTTTTCAAACAACAACAATCAAGGCAACAATTTTTCAAGTGGGAATCAAAAAAATTTTCAAAGAAGTAATCAAAACCAAGGGAACTTTAATTCTAATCAAAATAGTTCGTCAAACGATTTTCAAAATTACATGAAAACGAATGAGGCTAATATGAGACGATTAGAGGGAGAAATTGGTACTTTGAAAAACGACTTTTCTAATACATTGAAATTGCAAAACACGAAGATTGAGCAAGGACAAATTGACATAAAAAAGATGTTTTCGGCCATAATGAACAAGTTCTCGGGTGCGTCATCGAGTTCGTTACCTAGTGACACCGTTGCAAATCCGAAGGAACAATGTAAAGCCGCCTCGTCTCGTGAGAGAGGTTGTGTGATTACCCCTAACCTTGAAGGATTTTGAGTTGTTCCTTCTTCTCAACCCTCGACTTCTAAGACGTCTTACTGTTCTAAAGTCGATGGGGTGAACGTGGCGACCAAAGAAAAGAGTGCACACCCTCATGTACCTCAAATTCCATCCACGGTTCAAAAAGAGAGTTTTATCGACCTTACGAAAGTAACCCTTGAAGAAACTTGTGCATCAATCCTTCTTAAAAAACCCAAAAGGCGTATGCCGAGAAAGGAAGAGGATCCGGCCAATTTCTACTACCTTGTGATTTTTCTGAGATTGAGGGGTGTTTAGCCCTTGCCGATTTAGGTGCTAGCATCAATATTATGCCTTATTCTCTTTGGAATTTGATGAGATTGCCTAGACTTACCCCCACGAACATGACAATCGAGCTTGCAAATTGTACTCCACTTATACCAATTGGAATAGCCGAGGATGTCTATGTGAAAGTTGGAAAGTTTGTTTTTCCCGCGGATTTCGTTATATCCGATTACGAGTGTGACCCTAAATGTCCCATTATTTTAGGCCAACCATTCATATCGACGGCTCGAACCGTAATCGATGTTCACGAGGGGAGACTTACTATGAGATATGGGGACGACAAAATGGAATTTTTCGCTAGAAAATCCCAAGTTTTTAATGATCATGAAAAAACCGAGGTTTCAAAACCTAATGATTCAAATCCTAATGATTTCAAAATGTTCACTTTAGCGGAAAGAATGAGGCTTAATGCATGTTTTGAAAGAATTAAGAAAAATAGTTTTAAAGATGATGATTTTAATGATAAAGAGTACGTGTACCTAATTCAAAAGGGTATGTGTAAATTTATGGATGAAAACTTACTTTGGGATGTTTTTAGCGAAACAAGTGAAGCAGCAATTCCGAAGGGCGACGTTAGTGCCATCACGACAATGACCAAAATGGGCTCGTCTTCACCACCTTCGAAGGACCACGTCTTTGAGGCTTCAACTTCTAACTCCATCGAAGTGCCTCCTTTGCCTAGCCCAACACCCGTTGAGGCTAAAGGGTTTATCGACATCGATCCACTCGTCTTAGAAAAGTCACCTAAGCATAGTCATTCGACTTGTAAGACCATGGTTGTGAGTGCTCACATCGACTCTTTCTTTGACGATGACGATGGCGATTTTTCCGAGATTGATCACGTACTTCGAAATCCACATGCAATTTTTGATTCTCCTAAAAAGAAACATGTGAAGTACGATGATTACGAGTTTGATCCCGAGATTGAGGAAATCATTGAACGAGAGCTAGCTCTTATGCCTTTACTTCCACCTACGAGTGAGGTCGATCTTTCCAAAATCGAGGATGAACTTAATGAGTTGGAACGTCTTATTTTCGATGACGAACCAACTCATGTGACCACTAAAAATCCGATTCTCGAGGAGTTACCTAATCAAAACTCCTCAAATGAGAATTACGTTTACCACATTCGTGAGGATTTAACTTATCAAGAATCCCCACAAAAGAATGATGGTTTCGTGCTTGATCGTGATCTCTTCGAGAGAGTTTCTAAAATACTCAAGGAGGGGAATGACAAACCTTGGTTTGACAAGCCTATCTTTGATGAAGAAATCGATGAGATCGACGTTCATGAGGATGACGAGTATGTTGACCCCGAGGGGGCGGTGTTCTTTATTGACAAACGTTTTGAGAACTTATACAATCCGCCACCCCCTCCCACCAAGGACTTAAATGTGAGAATTTTTAGCGCGACTAATTTTGAACTAGAAACGCCAAATATTTTCGACATCATTAAATCGGGTTTTCATAAAGAGTTTTTGAACGATGAAAAAGGAAAGGATTTTAAAGATATTTTAAAAGAATTTTCTACAAGTTTAACTCCGTCATCACCGCGTTATATGAGTGCTACCACCTCGTCTACTCCTTTTGACGACGGTTGGTGTGGTTTTAGTGTGGGGGAAGCCCCAAATGTTCCCTCACATTTCTCCACCGAGGACGAGATTTACGATCCCGGAATTGCTTGTAAAGGGAAATCTCGGTCTTCCACTGATGCAATAAATGGAAAAGATTTTCGTTTGCTTGGTGTGAGTCTACCTCGAGTAGCTCATTATGTTGACTTACCCATTGCCCCACCTTTCTACTTCTAATCTCTTTTCTTCTACCCCTTAGGGGTTTTGGTTCATGTTGAAGTAGCGTCGTTTTGTCTTTCATCCGAAAACGAAGACGCTATCTTTGACCCCGGTATACGTGTATCGGGTTTTTAAAGTACTCCATGTACTTTTGGGCCTTGTTCATCATGTAAGCCCCACCTAAAATGACCATACCAAGATTATCCCTAAATGATCACATTTATGGGGATTCGAGTCGAGCTTTTGACTCGGTTATCAAAAACAAGGTGCCTCGTGGGGGATTCTCATGCTTATCCTTGTAAATATTATCGCTTTCTTAGTTAATGTAACGAGGGGACTTGTGCTCTTCCAACCTTTGTTTCGTGGTTGTTTGTGATTGTGATTTATTAGGTTCATCGTCATCATTGAAGCCTCTCGTGTTCGTTTTACGGATCACTCGAGCTCCGATCGTTGCCTTTGGAGATTCCGATATCCGATGATATCCTTTTATGTTCTAACGTTTATCTTATTAGCATAATTCATAAACGGCTTTTAGGTTATTCGTTTTACCCTCTCCATGCTCGAGATTAAGCATTCGACTTCGTCTCTAGTATGGGGGTGTTTTCACCCCTAGACTCGAAACATTGAGGACAATGTTTAGTTTTAGTATGGGGGGGGGGGGGGGGGGTGAGTAGATACTTCACCTTGCTTACGTCAACACGCTATCTAATATTCATCTTTTTGTTATCGTTTGGTTGCAAAATAAGGCTAAAAATGGCCAAATTTTAAAATTTTTCATATTTTTCATAAGTGTTTAAGACACGAATGTAGGTTTTCCGATGGTGAGAATAAGAGTAATTTTTGATTCGACCGTGCGTGTTGAGCACTTAGCTTCGATTCCTTAACTTTTTTGGCTAAGTCTCTTAAATGAGGACGAGAAATGATAGAGTTATTTATAAGTCTCGTAATCGTCACGATCTCATGTGTAGTAATTATTAGCTTATTCTCCCCACGCTTTTGCATAATAAATTGTTAATAAATATTGATTTAGCGGTTTAGTCACTATTGTTGGTTTCTAATTTGTTTTAGTAGCTTCCATGTAATTAAATTGGGAAAACATTAAGGTATCGCCAGCGTCACGGTTTTGAAGTATTGGCACCCGAATAATCGAAAGCTTCACCTAATAATAAGATTTCAAGTGCTCACCTAAATTAAGCAAAAATTTGAAGCTCACAAGGCCGAAAAATCTATGCCCAAATTGAAAGTGAATCAAGCCTTAATCTTTGAAGCTTTAAAGATCCAAAATTCGCTTTAGCGTGAGGATATACGTCTTTGGCTAATAAAACCACCGATGAGGCGGATAATAAAAGGCAAGGCAAGACCGAAGTCATAATAAAAGCTTCATGGCGAAGTTGAATAAAAGATGGAGGTAAACCAATGATAATAAGGCCCTTCCGTTAGGGGGCGTATAAAAGTCTTGGTAATAAGTCTCATGTTCAAAACCGTTATAAAACCGTGTTTATCGATCCTTCTTGTTGACTTAATTTTTGACATCGTTGTCTATTAGGATGAATTATTAATTTAATGATTTTGGTTACACCGTTAGAACTCTATTTTTAGACTTAATCTCTATTCACGCATAAGTCAATGATGTATCCTCGTGATCATTAAGACAAAATAAAATATAAGAGATACCAAGAAGGAATAAGGGAGTTTAGGTTCGTAATTAACACTCATGAGAAATGATCGTGTTGCTAACTTATAATAACAATGATCTCGTTACACGCTTAGCATGGAATCGAGTGAATATCGAGGATGACGAACTTATCTCTATGAGGCATTCACGTGTTCTTATTCTATGACCCTAAAAGTCACGTTCTTGTGATGAAAACAATACATTATGTCTAAAACACGTGTAGTAGTTTATTTAAGTTTATGTCGTCAATAAAAGTCATCATAAAATGAATTTTAGAAGTGCTATGATACTTAATTCTAGCATTGCGTGGGGACACGGCAATGGTTTAGTATGGGGGAGTGATGAGACTGTAATTATACATAGTCTCATCGTCCAAATTGGGCTTAAAAACACTAAAAATATCATCAAAATACCCAAATATGTGCTTGTGTTTGTTCATTGTGTATTTTAGGTACGGATATCGTGAATTCACCAAAAGATCAAAGGAATCAAGCAAAAACGAACACGGGAAATGAAGTCGCACAAAGAACCGGACCCGAATTATGAATTTCCAAAGAAGTCCTTGAAGTTTGAAGATTTGTCAAGATTGGTCCCTCAACTATTGAAGACTTGTCACTTTTGGCCCTTGTAAATCCTTAAAATTACAAATGGGTCCTTAAAGTTTCAAGATTTGTCAATTCAACCCTTGAAGAATGCTCAAATTGCATATATGGTCCTTGATACAAGCTTATGGAATATTAGAGGGACTGAAATGTCATTCTTTCAAAGTTAATTGCAAAGGAGAATAGAGATATGTTGTTGAAAACATTGTATGCACATATTTTGGAAGATCAAGGGTCATTGTTGCCACAAATATAACCCAAACCCATAAAATACCCAACCAAACCCATCAACTAGCCCATAACCCACCAAAACCGACCCACCCACATCACCCCCACTCAGTTTTTATTAAACGAGATTTAAAGAAACTTATTTTAATCCACTCTCCCTCTAAACACCTCCCCTAACCTCATTAACAGATCAAAACCCCCAATTTTTCCAGTATAAACCCTAAATTAGCCATTCACTAATTACCATGAACCTAGTCTTGAAAAACTCCAGATTCGTGATTCAACATATCACCATCACATTCCCAATCTCAAAACCCCCTCCAGCTCACTAAATGACCCCACCCAATGGTCCCCTACACCTCCAAACAAAAGAATGCTCAGAAAATCCACGGCTCATACGCATTCCTTGGTCCCTAAGGGTGATTTGAACGATTCAAGATCATCTTCATAGCTAGACAACATCAACATCATTCACATGGAATTTTATTGACCATTTTCAAAATTTGAAGAAAAGGGCAGATTCGGGAATTCTTAAGCTAGGGTTTGCATATTTCTTAGTTTTCTAGAATCATCTTCTAGTTATTATAAAAGGAGGTGCTGGTATGTAGCAACCCCTTTGTTCCAGCTTGTACAAGATTTTTTATTTAATGAATATTTAGTGTGTTTTTTAAAATATTTTTTGCAAGTCTGTGTTCCAACCTTTATTGCTTTCATTAGTTAAAGATTTACTTTATTTGCACTCTAATTAAGACTTTATCAAAATTTGTATTTTGTTCAAAATATTTGTTCAAAATATTTGTTCAAAAGAATTTTTGAGACCCACTGTTATTAAAGTTGTGTGAAGATTTAACTGATAATTAGAGGTTCACCCAAGTTTTAATAGTTGTGTTACTTTTCTTGTTTTTGATAACGTTGTTCAAATTGGTATTTAAAATTGTGTGTTTTTAAAAGATTTTTCTAGCTAAAATTCTTCCTTCACATTTTCTGTTTTTACCGTAGCACAAGCTTGTATAAGCTTGTTTGACACCAAGCTTATACAAGCCCATGTAGCTATTGGGATCACTTTATGTTTGCTGTCTGTTTGGCTATTAACAGGTTCAAGATAAAAGTGGGTTGGACTGTTGTAGTCCCCCACCATCATCCTATTTCAAAGAATCCATAAGCCCACGTAAGCTGTCCACCATAAGCTTACCTATTCAGAAGGAGGCATTTAGGGTGGCTGAGTCAGCTCTCCTTGTTCCGGTTGAGGGACAAGTATAAGTGAGTATTGAATCCCCTTATGCTAGTTTTCTGGTTTGGTAAATGCTTATGAGAACCTACTTATATGTGGCTTATTGTAGTTTAATTGTTGATTGATTTTAGTTCCAAGTTAGATTAGTAGGTTTGCTTGATTTTTTTAGGCGGTTTGTAGGAAAATTTGATTTTTTATATTTTTTTTAAAGGGTGTTTAGGTCTGTGAGTATAAGGCACTTGGAGTGACAACTAGTGCATACTCTAGGTCCAGGAATTCTTTTCTAGGTGCGTTAGTTGGTTTTCAAGTCTATGCTAAGTTGAAAACACCACATTCCAAGTTTTCGCTAAAAAACTGGCATATAAATATCAGTAGGCTAGATTAGGATTGTTTCGCGTGATTTTGGTAGTTAAATTTTGCTCACAGCTAGGAAAAGTGGCATACAAGGTTTACATAGTGTAAGTTTGAAGTTAGGTTAATTTTTGTGGCCTTGAATTGCGTTTTAATCTCACTGTCATGGTCAAGTGGACCAGCAACTTCATTTGCTGTGAAACACATTGCACCAGCATGTTATTTGTCTTCATTTTTGGGTTGTGGATCTCAATATTTGGTGCACACCTAGTCTAAAAGTAGGATTAGGTAATTATTATCTGGTATGATAAGTTTTGTAAGGTTTGGGTGGTTTAAAACAGCTTAGACAATCTCTGTATGGTCCAAGAACCAAGAATCAGCAGGTTTTTGGTGGGGTGATTTTGAACCTTGGGGATTAAAAATTGGAAGTAATTTAGCTTAGGGGTAGGGATAGCTTTGCATCATCTGGTAGGTATAATTTTGGGTAAGTTTAGGCGCCTTGAACAAGCCTTAGAGCCCACTGTTTTTCGCCAAGTGCACCAGCAAGGTTCTTTCCACCAACAGTAGGTCTTAAACTTGTTTTTCTTTGGTCTTGAAACTTAAAACTTGGCCGCAAGATAGGTAATTAGGTAGCATAGGGGTAGACGTAGTTTAATTGAGTTATTGTTTGCACAAAAATCAAGTTTATCGCTTCCGTAGTTCAATTCTTTACCATTTGCATCAGGAAAATAGGCTCCTGCCTAAACAGTGGGTAATTAGAGTAGTTTTAGTGCTTGATTTTGCATTGCTTGAATTAAAATTGGTTGTAGGGTTAGTATTGGGGTAGTTCTAGGGTCTAGATATCTGGTATTAGGTTTACGAATAGGTTTTGGGTGGTCTAAAATGCCACTGCAACTCACTATAGTGCCTCTAAAACCACCAGACCTTAGTGTTCTTTTTTTTGTTCTAAGTTTTATTTTGGTGATTTGATTGTTAATTTGTGTTTGCTTATTGTGTTTTTGTGTTTATTTTGACTCCCCAATAGCCTAATGCTATTGGGGGTGCCTTATTGCCCAAAAAACGCCAACAAACAAGCCTAAAACAAGCGAAAACGAGCCCAAAACGAGCCAAAAAAACCATACAGCAAGTTTTTCTTTGTTGTCCGAGAACGCTGCATATTTTTTATTTTTTTAGTGTTGTCCGATATCGGACAACACTGAACTTGGACAAGCCTGTTGTCTGGTGATATCTTGGACAACACTGAAGTACTCCACCATGGGGTACTTTGGGGTACTTTCATTTTTAGCCAATTTTTTTAGTTTTTTTTAAACTTTTTTATTTTTCCCTTGTTAATTTAGTTAAAAAAATATTTTTAGAAAAATAAAATTTATTTTTAGCATTATTTTATTATTTTTATTATTATTTTAGTTTAAAAGTGTTTTTAGCCTTTTAAAAATAGAAAAATAGTTTTAAAAATTTAGGAAAAATACTTTTTAGTCTTTAAATAATATAAGTGAGTTATTTGTTCAATAAAATAATATTTTGGGCTTTTTCTTAATTATATTTAATTTTAGGGCTTTAATTAGCATTTAAAATTGAATATTTAATTAATAAAAGGTTTTAAAATATATTTGTTGGATTTTTATTCTTATTTATATTATTTTAGACTTAGTTTAATCTTTTATTTAATTTTTAGGTTTAATTTTTAATTTTGTCGCGTTTTACGTATTTACGTTCGCGTTTTACGTTAAATCGTCGTAGTGTAATCGTAGTCGTAGCTCGTCTTTACTTTTTCTCTCTTTAAACCAAAAACGTCACTAATCCAAACTTGATTTTATATAATTGGCAAACTTAATCCACACACCTCCGTCGAGAACGAACTTGGAATTTATTCGACTTGTCGGTTTTCCTAAATCGTCGAGTTTAATACTTGCCGCACTTATACGTTGTTTTCCTAAACGCGTATTTTACTCAATATCATTTGGCGCCGCTGCCGGGGAGGTGTTTAGTGTTGCCATTATTATTATCATGTTTGTGTGAGTAGTGCGTTTTTGCTTTTAATTTTTGAAAAGCGTACATAACGTACATACTCATTTTTGTTATTTTTCCTTAATATATTATAGTATCCAAATAAATCGTGTTTAATTTTCCTAAATTAAACACAAAACAATCTTTTACTATATTGTAGATATATTGGTTTTCGTTTTTTGTGAATATATTATTACTATATTGTATCTACGTAAGAACAATAAATATACAAGTACTCCAAAAGCGTGAAAACGCAACCTTGATTCGGGATTTCATCACTCGATCATTGTATTCAAATCCAAAGCAAAAGTTTAAAGGCAAAATAGATAAATACTTTCGTGAGGCTTAATTTCAATTAACACAAACTATAAGGTGGGTATAAGACGGTTGTATTTCACGACCTAAGGGGAAAAGGCTCTTAAGTGCTTAGCGCTGCCTCGTTTCCCCCGCTTGCTTGTGTGTGTTTTGAGAAAGAGGGCCAATCGAGGGTTTTCCGCCCAAGTATTATCTACGTATACTATATTTTCTTGTGTTTTCAGTATTAAACCCTCTTGAACGTTTTGGTGTTCCACCAACGTTCTAAAGTCATCGAGAACGTTCACTCCACATGATCGTTTTCATTCTTTGAGGCTCCTTTAATCGAGAAAGTCGATTCGAGGAGAGATTTGTAGATTTGAGTCTACGTACACCAAAATCCAAAAAAATTAAAAAAACAATCAAAAACCAAAAAAAATTGAAAAATCGAAAAAACCGCAAAAAGAATCTTCTTTGCTACCACCCATTCTACGCTTAGTGCATGCGCACTCGATCGAAGGATTATTCTAATTCTAGCGACGCTTCGAATCGACGCAATCGTAATCGAAGGAATCGACGACGTAGACGAGAATTAGAAACCGACATTCCTAATATCGTTGTCGAAGAGACCGTAGAAGAGATGGCCGACAATCGTTCGATGATGGAATTGCTCCAAGCGCCCACCGAGGGTTATGGAGACGCGATCGTAATTCCCGCTATCGAAGCGTAGAATTTTGAGATTAAGAGCGGAATGCTTTCGTTGATCCAAGCTACAAAGTTTCGAGGTCGTGAAGCCGATAATCCTCACGACCATATTCGGAATTTTGATCGTCTTTTGGCCACGAGCAAGTTTAAGAACGTCGACACCAATGTCGTCAAGCTTATGCTTTTTTCGTACTCGCTCGATGGTTCCGCCAAGGATTGGTACGAGAAAGAGCCACCTAATTTGATAGTTATGTGGAAGGATCTCGTCTCCAAGTTCGTTAATTATTTTTTCCCACCGTCTAAGACAACGTTTTTTCAAAAACGAGATTACGAAATTTGAGCAAAAACTGAATGAATCTTTTAGAGACGCGTGGGATCGTTTTAAGAAATTTCTTAGGCAATGTCCTCACCATGGTTTTTCCGAGTTGCACCAAATCGATACGTTTTACAACGGTCTTAATTTTCAAGAACAAGATTCGTTGAATTCCGCCACCGGTGGCAACTTTTTGTGTAAAACTCCGAAAGATGCATTGATAATTATCAAAAACCGATCCAAGGTTTACCAACTTCGCAACGCACCGAGTGTTGCCAATGTCGCCAATGTTAGTAGTTCTAATCGCGACATTGAGAGAGTTGATGCGAAAGTCGACAAGTTGACGAATGTGTTTACGTCTTTTCTCGTTGAGATGCAAAAGAAAGATGCTCCCGCTACGGTGAAAGCGGTTGAGGTTTCGTGTACGTTTTGTGGTGGACCTCATAATTATTACGAGTGTACGGCTACGGATGGCCAAAGGTCGAATGTGAGTGCGTTGAATGGAAACAACAATTTTCAAAATCAAAATAACGCGGGTCCATCACAACAAGGCAATTATAACCAAGGCAACAATTTTAATCAAAACCGAAACAATTTTCAAGGAAACAATCAACAAGGAAATTTTTCGAATCAAAATCAAGGAGGTTATAATCAAGGTCGTAATATAACTTGGAAAAATCGAGACAATAATCAAAACTCGAATTTTTCAAACAACAACAATCAAGGCAACAATTTTTCAAGTGGGAATCAAAACAATTTTCAAAGAAGTAATCAAAACCAAGGGAACTTTAATTCTAATCAAAATAGTTCGTCAAACGATTTTCAAAATTACATGAAAACGAATGAGGCTAATATGAGACGATTAGAGGGAGAAATTGGTACTTTGAAAAACGATTTTTCTAATACATTGAAATTGCAAAACACGAAGATTGAGCAAGGACAAATTGACATAAAAAAGATGTTTTCGGCCATAATGAACAAGTCCTCGGGTGCGTCATCGAGTTCGTTACCTAGTGACACCGTTGCAAATCCGAAGGAACAATGTAAAGCCGCCTCGTCTCGTGAGAAAGGTCGTGTGATTACCCCTAACCTTGAAGGATTTTGAGTTGTTCCTTCTTCTCAACCCTCGACTTCTAAGACGTCTTACTGTTCTAAAGTCGATGGGGTGAACGTGGCGACCAAAGAAAAGAGTGCACACCCTCATGTACCTCAAATTCCATCCACGGTTCAAAAAGAGAGTTTTATCGACCTTACGAAAGTAACCCTTGAAGAAACTTGTGCATCAATCCTTCTTAAAAAACCCAAAAGGCGTATGCCGAGAAAGGAAGAGGATCCGGGCCAATTTCTACTACCTTGTGATTTTTCCGAGATTGAGGGGTGTTTAGCCCTTGCCGATTTAGGTGCTAGCATCAATCTTATGCCTTATTCTCTTTGGAAATTGATGAGATTGCCTAGACTTACCCCCACGAACATGACAATCGAGCTTGCAAATTGTACTCCACTTATACCAATTGGAATAGCCGAGGATGTCTATGTGAAAGTTGGAAAGTTTGTTTTTCCCGCGGATTTCGTTATATCCGATTACGAGTGTGACCCTAATGTCCCATTATTTTAGGCCAACCATTCATATCGACGGCTCGAACCGTAATTGACGTTCACGAGGGGAGACTTACTATGAGATATGGGGATGACAAAATGGAATTTTTCGCTAGAAAATCCCAAGTTTTTAATGATCATGAAAAAACCAAGGTTTCAAAACCTAATGATTCAAATCCTAATGATTTCAAAATGTTCACTTTAGCGGAAAGAATGAGGCTTAATGCATGTTTTGAAAGAATTAAGAAAAACAGTTTTAAAGATGATGATTTTAATGATAAAGAGTACGTGTACCTAATTCAAAAGGATATGTGTAAATTTATGGATGAAAACTTACTTTGGGATGTTTTTAGCGAAACAAGTGAAACACCAATTCCGAAGGGCGACGTTAGTGCCATCACGACAATGACCAAAATGGGCTCGTCTTCACCACCTTCGAAGGACCACGTCTTTGAGGCTTCAACTTCTAACTCCATCGAAGTGCCTCCTTTGCCTAGCCCAACACCCGTTGAGGCTAAAGGGTTTATCGACATTGATCCACTCGTCTTAGAAAAGTCACCTAAGCATAGTCATTCGACTTGTAAGACCATGGTTGTGAGTGCTCACATCGACTCTTTCTTTGACGATGACGATGGCGATTTTTCCGAGATTGATCACGTACTTCGAAATCCACATGCAATTTTTGATTCTCCTAAAAAGAAACATGTGAAGTACGATGATTACGAGTTTGATCCCGAGATTGAGGAAATCATTGAACGAGAGCTAGCTCTTATGCCTTTACTTCCACCTACGAGTGAGGTCGATCTTTCCAAAATCGAGGATGAACTTAATGAGTTGGAACGTCTTATTTTCGATGACGAACCAACTCATGTGACCACTAAAAATCCGATTCTCGAGGAGTTACCTAATCAACACTCCTCAAATGAGAATTACGTTTACCACATTCGTGAGGATTTAACTTATCAACAATCCCGACAAAAGAATGATGGTTTCGTGCTTGATCGTGATCTCTTCGAGAGAGTTTCTAAAATACTCAAGGAGGGGAATGACAAACCTTAGTTTGACAAGCCTATCTTTGATGAAGAAATCAATGAGATCGACGTTCATGAGGATGACGAGTATGTTGACCCCGAGGGGGAGGTGTTCTTTATTGATGAAAGTCCCTAATCAATGCGAGAAACCCTAATCTTAACTTAATCAACACAAGGTATTACTTTTCAAACGTAATCTTATTATTGTATAATAAAGAATTACATGTGTTATGGATAACACCGTTTGATGACAATGTGTTGTGCACACTTTGAACAACAATAAACCTTAACTTATGAATACAGTCGTAGCTGTTTGATTCACTAAGTTACACGCACTAATGTTCTTAATATTGCAAAGTGTTGAATCTTAATGCAAGGATACACATCCTATTTATAGTGTTACGAGTTTGACTTGAATAGTACTTGATGTCGACTACACAACTTTTACAAGTTCCCACATCAGTCACATGATGTCCTTCTATTCTTGGTAGTCTTCCATTATGCTTTAAGGAACAGTTGTCCAAAACAGTTTCCTTATTCTTCATATTCTCGAACACACAAATGGCATGTCCAAAGTGTGCTGAGAGTTATCAGGGTATTGCCACCCCTGTTAACTCTCAACCCCTCAGAGTCCCTAATACATCTTGGCTGTTATCCATCACAGCCAAGGAGTATGTCTTCAGGTAATCTTCGACTTCCCTGACAATGTCTCTGACATGGACTCCTCTGAGGTTGCTCACAGAGATTCGGATCTCTGTGAGTCTTGTGAAACTTGCCTGCCTCCTAGGCACAGGCAAGGGACTATCTATCAGCCTAATTATGTTTAAATCAATGAACATGGAATCTAACAAGTTTAGATTCCCAACAATCTCCCCCTATTTAAACATAAATAGTGCTAGATCTAACTAAGTTAAGGTAAGTGAGTTTAACAGCTTCTTCTTACACATAACAGATCTAAACAAACATACCTCATGATTTTATTAAGACTTAAAGAAAAGATAAAAGTTCAATACATAAGTTAAATAAAAGATGAAGGTAAAAAGGGCTGATACTATCTTCAATAGTCATCATTTTTGATTCTTTCTTCAGCTTCGGCCACATCTAATCTGTTATCAATTTCATCCTGCAAAGTCTTTGCAAACTTCTTGGAATATTCAGAGTTGATCTTGAGACACTTCTTGTGACAGAGTAGCTGAATAGTTGAGGCCAGGCAAAGCTCATCTTCCCTCTGAAATGCATATTGGCAGGCTTTGTTCATAAACGCCATTCCTCTATCAGGCACTGAATAAGTCTGACCATCAACAGGGCCAACTATACCATTAGGAAGGATCAAATCCCTGTGCATGCCATCCACACGAACATCTTCAGTAACAAAAGTTTCATCAATGATTTGGGAAATTCTTCTTCTTTTGTTGCCTGTCTTTGGGGGTCCTTGTTCGAAAAGCTGTGGTGGAGGATCAATCTTGAGTTTGGCAGCTGTTTCCTTGATCCAGTTAAACTTAGCCTTAAGAGTTTTGAGCAGAAGGAAATTTGCCTGTCCAGAATTTTTGGCAGCTAAGGCTTCGAGTTCAAACCATTCTGATAACCCAAGTGTTTTTAACCTGAAGTTGTCAAACACATCCATATTCCCCGTTTGATTATCCCTCCATAAGATCATCTGTGGAGTGTTTGTGGACTTGTGAATGGTGTATCTAAACTTGGTTATTTTGCCAGCAGCATACCTGTTGTTTACGCAGCCATCATAGTCAGCTTTGACTTTCTTTAAGGCCTCAGCGCGTTTAAGTTCCATTTCCCTCAACCTTTGTTTTTGTTTTTCTTTTTCAGGAGGTGACATCTTCCTCAGAGTGGCTTCATTTAATTCTTTGGCTGCCTTGAGCTCACTCAGTCTTTTGAATTCTTCAGCCTGTTGCTCTATTTCTTCAGGCGTTAGAGGTCTCTCATCAGAAGGTGTAAAGGTTGAAAATTGGGAAAGGTCTGTTGTGGATCCTCCTGTCTCTAGCATCGCAGCTATCTTCTTAAGTTTAGTGTCAGTATCAACTAAAACTATCTCTTTACCTTTCTTTGAGACAGAGGACTCCACACTTATGTTTTTCAAATCATCAGCTCTTTTGAGGAACGCTGTCTGAGCCTGATTTTGAATAGATTTTGGTAGGGAGCTCACAGTGAATTTAAGCTTCTTGGCTGCTGGTTCATCCTCATCCTCAGGTTTGCTGATGTTAACTAGGATCATGGATTTAGATGAGTCAGCGCCATCTTGTGATTGTTGCTCCCCCTGAGTCTGATCCTCATCATCAGGTATTATAACTGGTTCGATGACTTGAAGAGGAACAGGTGTTGTGGAAGGATTGGCTGAAGATGAGGCTTGTTCAGCAGATGCAAGGCTGAGTGTATTTTTCTTCTCCCCCTCACGTTCATCCTTACTTCCCTTATGTTTGGATGAACGTGCCTGAAATCTTCTTGCAATCTGCTCCACAGAGGCAGCCATGGCACGCTGTCTTTTTCTTGATGCCCTGGCAATCTTCAGCAATAGGTTGGCATTGGCATTGGTATTTGCCTGAACTCGCCTGACAATAAAACCAGCATGGTTGTATTGCCTGTTGCGCACTGCATTGAAGTGTCTGTTTATGTTGGTTTCTTGTTCTTGGAACAATGCAGGGACAACTGAGTCAATTGCATTCTTGATGCGCGTCGAGAGATGACTTAGTCCTTGAGCCACACCTTTTCTTGTACCCTCCTGAATAGGCTCAGTGACAGCCTCAGTCACAGCCTTCTTTATAATACCTGGAAAGGTGACAGTAAAATTGTGCATCTCTGACTTGATCACATCCAGCTTTCTTGACAAGCGCTCAATATCAGACTGATGGTGTACAGGCTGAAGATTCTTGATATTGAGGCTTTGTTGAGCAAAATCATCCTCCCTTGGAATCAAGTTGAAGTTGGTCTGGGTAGGATGATCAAACAAAAGGAATTCAGATGTTGGATCATAAATTGGTCGTTGGAAGACTGTTGTTGCAGATGTAGCAGAGTTTTGTGTGTCAACAGCTTCCTTAAGAGGAGAAGTCTTGTCATCTTCTTTAGGAGGAGAGACTGACAGCTGGTCATCCTCATCTTCTTCCTCTTCCTCATCAAACATTCCCTCAGGGAATTCATCCTCAGGCATGGGTTCAAACTCAGCAACATAATCTTCTACAGAAAGCATTTCATCATCAGCATTGAGCACAAGTTCTTCTTCAATCTGAATGTCCTGAGTAATTGTTTCAGCCTCCTTTTCATGTACCTGAGGTTCTTTGACTGGCTGTACAATTTCAGCCTGCAAGTTTGTTGAAATTAGTAACAGGGAAAATATTAAGTGAATGGTCTCCATTTCGCTGTCCCAGAGAGGCTGAGGGTGATTACTCAGCCACTCCAAAGGATAAATCCTTGGGATTCTTTTAAGTGTGAATGAAGTGTGGTTAATGGTCGCCATTCGCTGCCCCTAGGAAAGCTGAGTGTGATTATTCAGCCCCCCCAAAAGGTAAAAACCTTTGGGACTCTTTTGATTGTGAAACATATGTTGTTTAATGATCGCCATTTCGCTGCCCCTAGGAAAGCTGAGTGTGATTATTCAGCCCCCCCAAAAGGTAAAACCTTTGGGACTCTTTTAAGAGTGAAACATATGTTGTTGTAGGTCGCCTGTTACGCTGCCCCTAGGAAAGCTGAGGGTGATGATTCAGCTCCCCCTGAAAGGATAAATCCTTTGGGACTCTTTTAATGAGGGAACCAAGAGGCTGTGTGAAGTACAGCCATCAAGGTTGAGACATTAATGTATTCAGGTTGTTGTTAGCCTGAATACTGTCTAGAGGGTTCAGGGTCATCGGGGTGCTTTATAAACACAAACGAATCACTCCGTGGTGCAAAGACAGAGTGTACAGAAGTCTTAAAGAATTCTAAGTGAAATGACAGACTTCTATGGGTCGAGGATTACCCTAACTTCACCACTCTCTCCTACAGATAAATGAGAGTGGTTGCTTGTGAACCTCTAAAAATGTACACTGATTACCTGTGAGATATCAGCTTGGTTTGGCTGGTTTCCTGTAGTCTCTGCTGACCTAGAGACACTAGACGCCTGTTGTTTGTCAGCCAAAGATTCTGTATCCACAAGAGTATCTGGACCAGAGACGGTTTCAATCTTCTTTTCCTTGGCCTTGCTAACAGCTTTAGGTTGGGAAGAAGAGGGGATTTTCTTCTTCTTTGGCTGTTGGCCAGATGAAGCCTTGGACTTGGTAGTGTGCTGCCCAGAGGTCAAAGACGTAGACTTGCCAGCGACACTAGAGGTATTCACCTTCTCAGAGGAAGGGAGCAAGGGCTTCTCAGCGTTGGGTACCTTGTTAGCCACGTTCAGCATGTGTGCAGTCACAGGGAAATCCTCAGCTCCTATCTCCTTGTAAATGGCGCCTGTGATGCGATATGGCTTCAGAGCTGTCAAGGCCTTGTTATGGTAGTTCTCTCCCAGCAAACTCTCAAAGATCAGGGACAAATAACGCACATAGCAGATGTTCTTTTCCCTGACCTGATTCCTTCCCTTAAGTTGTTCTACCAGGTTAGAGAAAAGAAGGCTTCCTACGTCAACATCAGCTCCCCATATTAATCCATAAGCAATAGTCTGATGTTTGAACGACATTTGATCTTGTGATCCCTGCATTCCTCCCAGGGACTTCACAATGTGGGTGAAGAGGACACGCCACATAGGAGAAAAATACTTGATCTTCAGAGGGGCTTTAGCAAGGATTTCAGCTGGTGTGAGGGCAGGGTTAATGTCATGACTAGGGTTGAGTGTGGCCAATGCTTCCTTGACAGCCTTTTTGTCAACAGTCTTCAGGCAATCATCTCCATGTTTAAGTCCGGCCACACTGGCAAAATCAGCAAGGGAAAAGGCAAAAGGATGTTCATTGCAAGAAAGGCTAAAGGTAATGGTGTCTTCTTCAACTTCAGCAGAATACCAAAATTCCCTAAGGTATTCTTGGTAAAAGGTGGAAGGAGATTTGGTGAAGGCTTCGTTTAGGTCACAATTCTGCATGAAATTTACCAGATCCGAGTAGGTGTTGTTGGGTGCCTTGATCCATCCAATAGCGTTATTTGAGGCGATGATGCTCTCGTTGATCTCGAAGTTCACATTGGAGGCTTTTGGTACTGGAAACGCCATTGATTTAAGGTAGAAGGAGAATGAAAATGGCGGATGGTTGAGAGAGATAAGAGTTTTAGAGAGAGAAAATAATTTTGAGAATGGTGGTGGGTGAGAAGAGAAAGAAGACAATATATATATTCAACTTTAGAGTGAACAGTTATTCAACCGCATTAAATGCAAAAGCGAAAATGACTGCTCAAGTGGGTCCCCTTGACCTTTCAAAACGTTTGTCTCCTCGTTATCCGAAACTTAAATGATTAAAAAATGTGAGAATGTTTTTCGCATTTACTTGGAACGCAACTACCTAGTTACATGTGAAAAACATTTAATAAAACATTTAATATAGAATCAATCATTTAATGAACACATTTAATATCAAGCCACAGGCTTTGAAATATTGAGCATCCCTAGCTCAGCAACTAGCCTGTTGAACGTAGGTTCAGCCAAAGGCTTTGTAAAGATATCAGCTAGTTGCAGCTCTGTGGGAACAAAATGCAGCTCAATATCTCCCTTCATAATATGATCCCTGATAAAATGATACCTGATATCAATGTGTTTGGTACGAGAGTGAAGAACAGGGTTGTTGGATATGGCAATGGCGCTGGTGTTGTCACAAAAGATTGGCACTTTGTCATACAAGATTTCATAGTCAGCCAATTGACTTTTCATCCAGAGCACCTGAGCACAACAGCTGGCTGCAGCGACATATTCAGCTTCAGCTGAAGACATAGCCACAGAGTTTTGCTTCTTAGCACTCCATACAACCAATTTTCCTCCTAGGATTTGACAGCTGCCTGAAGTACTTTTCCTGTCAATACAGCATCCAGCATAATCTGAATCTGAATAGGCCTTGAGATCAAAGCCTGATTCCTTTGGATACCATAGTCCTAGGGATGGTGTTCCTTTGAGATACCTGAAAATTCTCTTAACAGCCACTAGATGGGATTCTTTTGGGTTAGCTTGGTACCTTGCACAGAGACATGTGGAGAATTGGATATCTGGACGACTGGCTGTTAAATACATCAGTGACCCAATCATGCCTCTATATAAAGTCTCATTGACAGAGACCCCTGACTCATCAGGGCCCAAGTTGTTGGGTGGAAGCATGGGGCATTTCACTGAAGCACAATCAGCCAAGTCATATTTTTTAAGTAAATCCTTAACATACTTTTCTTGACAAATAGAAATTCCCTTAGGACATTGTTTAATTTGAAAACCCAAAAAGTAAGTTAATTCACCCATCATACTCATCTCATATTTCTTGGTCATTAATTTAGCAAAACGTTTACTAAGATTGACATTTGTTGACCCAAAGATGATATCATCCACATAAATCTGCACAATGATGAAATCACTCTTGTCCTTGAAGGTAAAGAGTGTTTTATCAATAGAACCCCTGACAAATTTGTTTTTAGATAAGAAATTTGAAAGAGTTTCATACCATGCTCTTGGAGCTTGTTTCAGACCATACATTGCTTTGTGAAGTCTGTACACATGGTTGGGAAACTCGCTGCTCTCAAATCCTTCAGGTTGAGCAACATAGACTTCCTCAGCCAAATCACCATTGAGGAAGGCACTCTTTACATCCATCTGATAGACAGTGATGTTCATATAGGCAGCATAAGCAAGAAAGATTCTGATGGCTTCAAGTCTAGCAACAGGTGCAAAAGTTTCATCATAATCAATTCCTTCAGTCTGAGAGTATCCCTGTGCTACCAATCTTGCCTTGTTCCTGATGATGTTCCCAATTTCATCCATCTTGTTTCTATAGATCCATCTAGTGCCTGTGATATTCTTTCCAGGTGGAGCTGGCACTAGTGTCCAAACCTTGTTCCTTTTGAACTGATTGATTTCTTCTTGCATAGCAGCTACCCATCCATCTTCTACCAGAGCCTCAGCAACTCTTTTAGGTTCAATTTGAGAAAGAAATTCAGCAAATAGACATTCATTGGCTGAGGCTGACTCAGAGTCTTGGATTCGCTGTCTGGTTGTGACCCCTGCATTTGGTTCCCCAATAATGTTGACAAGAAGAATGTGTTGGTCTCTTGACCACTTATTTTGAGGAGCTGGAGTTTCAAGAACAGGGGTACTTGAGGGCACAGCTGGAACAATTTGAATCTCATCCTGCAGACTAGGAGGGCTTTCTTCAAAAACTACTTCAGTGTCTGAGTCTTCTTCAGCCACATCAAGGGAAGCAATTTCATTATTAGCAGGAGCAACTTCAGAGTTTTGAAGAATTGGTGAGTCATTAATATCATGAGAAGGACCATCAGAGATTTGAGGCTCTTCTTCATCAAGTCCCTGAGAGGTGGGAACTTCTATGTTGTGAGTAGACAGAGGATCAAAAGCAGGAACATAAGGAGTGAGAGTGTTGGAGTGGTGATGACTGGTAGGTCTGGGTTCTGTGAACTCATCACTTGGGAAAGAAATATTTTCATTAAAATCTACTTCATCACCCTCTGTTCCTGTTCTCTGTATGACTTCATCATCTTCATTAAATCTGACATGGAAAGTTTCTTCTACTTCTTGTCTTCTGATGTTGAATACTCTGAAGGCTTTGGCTGTTGGAGAGTATCCCAAAAAGAATCCATCATCAGCCTTTTCATCAAACTTTCCAAGTTTATCCCTGTAGTTATAAATAAACACAGGGCATCCAAACACATGAAAATAGCTGACGTCTGGAGATCTTTTTCTGAAAACTTCATAGGAGGTTTTGCCATGTCTTTTGACAATGATTGATCTGTTTTGAGTATAGCAGGCAGTGTGTACAGCTTCTCCCCAAAATTGCTTTGGTAAGGCTGCACCATTTAACATAGTTCTTGCTGCTTCAATCAGAGTCCTGTTTCTTCTTTCAGCCACACCATTTTGTTCAGGAGTGCCAGCTGAAGAGAAGTTCTGTGAAATCCCTTTTTCATCACAAAATGATTCAAGTTGATGATTCTTGAATTCTGTACCATTATCACTTCTTAGAGCTTTGACTCTAACATCATTCATATTTTCCACTTGTCTGATGAAGGACATGATAGCATCAGCTGCATCACTTTTCCTTTTGAGGAAGAACACCCATGTATATCTTGAAAATTCATCAACTATGACCAGGGTGTATTTGTTGTGATTAATGGTTTGAGGTTTGACAGGCCCAAACAAGTCCATGTGAAGGAGATGTAAGCACTTGTCAATAGAGAATGATTGCCTAGTCTTGAATGAAGACCTGTGATGTTTTCCTTTGACACAGGCAGAACAAGTTTTGTCTTTGGAAAACATTACTGAAGGTAGACCAGCAACCAAGTTTTGAGTGGCTATCTTATTGATGTTCTTGAAGTTGAGATGAGACAGTCTTTTGTGCCACAGCCAGTTGACACTTTCAGAGGCTTTGGCAAGAAAACAATTTGAGCTGTCTTCAGAGCACACAGCCATGTTGATGACATAAACATCTCTTCTTCTAGGTGCAACCAGCACAACATCATTATTTTTGTTGAATATGGTTCCCTGAGTCTTAGTAAACAAAACCTTATAATCAGCATCACATAACTGGCTGATGCTAATAAGATTGTGCTTAAGACCATTCACATATGCAACCCTGGTAAATGTGATCCCATTGCAATTCACTGAGCCATATCCTTCAGTGTCACCTGAAGAGTTATCTCCAAACACCACTTTGGGACCAGGCTCCTTTGAGTATCTGTGCAGGTATTGTTGAATCCCTGTCATGTGTCTAGAACAGCCACTATCTAGATACCATACCGATTCCTTGAGATATTTCTGCACAGATACATAGAAACAGATTAGTTCCTATGGTGAACCCACTTTCCAGTGGGTTCCCTGAATTGCTTGTTAGCAACTCTTGTGTTCCTGAAAAACTTTTGGCGTTGGGATGGACAGTTCATTGTTTCATGGTTATAACTCCCACAGATATCACACCCAGGGAAGTCACCACACTCGTCTGAGTGATGGTCTGTGAACCCACAGAATTTACAGGGAGGATAAGAATTGTAATTTCCCTGTTGTCTTTTAGAACTCTGTGGTCTGTCCCTAGAGGGTGTCTTAGCTCTTTTAGCTGCCATGTGTCTGTCATGATCTAAGGTCGAGTGGTGAGAATTTTTACAAACATTGCAATAAGGTTTGATTAATCTTTCCCCTTTAGGTTCACCTAGGACTGACTTAGGTTCATGAGAAGTAGAGCATTCAGCGGAAGGCTTAATGTGTTGTTTCAAGAGTTCTACTTCTTTCATAAGAGACAACAGGCGATCTTCAGTGGTGGGGTCAACCTTATTCACAGCCTTAGTAGAAACAGGCTTAAAAGCTACTTGTTTACCAGTTGGTTTAGCAGGCACACGAAAAACTTTAGCTGGAGGATTCTCAATATCTATCTTAAGTTCATCCTTAGCAGATCTAGAAGAACTGCTAGGTTCAACTCCAGAGAGTTTGGGCAAGGGTGGAAGCTCAGCTACATCTTCAGAGACAGGGTCATTAGTCAAAGAGGTGTCTGACATATGAATAGTCTCTGTAGATTTAAAGACAATGTCTTTGGGTTTGGTGATAATCCTCAGCTTTTTATGCTTAGCAGTTATATCCCTGTTTAAGTCAGCAGGCACTTCATCCCTAAGCAATTCATCTATAGTAAACCTAGCACACAGCCATTTTTCAATAACTTTGTTTAATTCAGTGACTTGGTCATTTAAAGCTATGTTTTTCAAGGTTAATCTAGCTACTTCATTTTGCAGGGATATTTTCTCTAAGTTAACCCGCCTGAGAGTTTCACATTCAGCCTTAGCATTAATCATTTCAGTTTTAACAGAGTGAAACTTGTCAAGTAGGTTCTTCCTTTGTTCCTCAACAAAGTGCAAGTCAACAATGGTGTAATCAAGAACATGCTTACGTTCATCACAATCAGACATAGAAAGAAGCATGTGTACCTTTTTCATTGTGATGTCGACCCATTGTCCTGATCTTGCATCACCTTTTCCAACAGCTGGTTCATCATCAGCTATTGCCATAAAAGCCCTGACCCTTGTGGTGTCTTCTTCATCTGAAGTCAATGGTTCATCATTCCAATCATAGGTTTCAGCAACCAACCCTTTCTCAGCCTTTTTCTCACCACCTTTCTTTTTGGACATAGCTTCAATCTTCAAATTCATTTGTTCTAACTCAGCTTTAAGTGCCTTGTACTTATTTTTGTAATCTTTCTTCTCAGTGTCTGAAGAATTGGATTGAGATGAGTTGTTATTTTGTTTGAACTTGTAGGGTTTGGATGAAGATGATGGATAAGATGGTGAGGATGTTTTGGTGGAAGGACATTCTTTTTGAAAATGTCCAAGCTTTCCACAGGCAAAACATGTTTCTTTTGACCTGTCAGTTGGTTTGCTAGCTGATCCTACTCTTCCAGATCTTTTGTAGTATCTTCTTTGGTTGGCTAGCAGTGCTCTTTCATGAAATTCTGCATTGAGGTCTGACAAGAACTCTTGGCTGCTACGGGTATCTTCTTCCATATCAGAATCGCTGTCAAGAGGATGTGTTGCAGAGATCAAAGCTTTGGAAGATTCTCCTTGGACTACAAATCTTTCAGTCTCTGATTTGTAGATAGTATCGATCAGCCCTTCTTCATAATTGTACTTTCCATAGAGCTGAGCAAGGGTATCATTTTTGATTGAGTTGTTAGCTCTCTGAGTCTGATTCATGCTCAGCCACTTTCTTGGAAGGCTGTTGACAAAGGTGGCATTGATCTCAGCTTGACCAATAGTAACATCATTCATAGCGAGGTCATTTAGAAGAATCTTCAGCCTAGTATAGGTTTGCTGAACTTTTTCACCTTCAAGAGACTTAAAGGCATTAAACTGAAGTCTGAGTGCCTGAATCTTTGTCTCTCTTGTTTCAGAGGGTCCTTCATGGCCAAGAATAAGGTCTGTCCACATCTGTTTAGCTGTGGGACACTGAATGACAGACTTCATGATATGCTTTGGAAGACAGGAAATTATGATGCTTTTGAGACGTTTATCTTGGTTTGCTAATTTCCTATCAGCAGCGGTCCATTGTTTGACAGGCTTGGGAAGAGGGTTTTCTTCAGTAGAAGTGAGTGCCATGGGAATATATGGACCATTTTCTAAAATTTCTAAGAGAAAAGGTTCAAGACCATCAAGGTATACAAGAAACTGACTCTTCCAACTGGCAAAGTCTTCTTCATCAAAGACTGGTACACTGGTTACGTGTGATCCACCTCTTGAGTCAAGAAGTTGGGGTAGATCATCGTCATTTGGTGGGGCGGTAAGTCTTGGTGAAGATGGGTTTCTGGAAGGTGAGTGTGGGCTAGAGGTTTCCGACATGGTGGATCTTGATTATAAAACGGAGAACGATGTTTCTTGAAGGTTTTAATATCAAACACCGCTCTGATACCAATTGAAAGTCCCTAATCAATGCGAGAAACCCTAATCTTAACTTAATCAACACAAGGTATTACTTTTCAAACGTAATCTTATTATTGTATAATAAAGAATTACATGTGTTATGGATAACACCGTTTGATGACAATGTGTTGTGCACACTTTGAACAACAATAAACCTTAACTTATGAATACAGTCGTAGCTGTTTGATTCACTAAGTTACACGCACTAATGTTCTTAATATTGCAAAGTGTTGAATCTTAATGCAAGGATACACATCCTATTTATAGTGTTACGAGTTTGACTTGAATAGTACTTGATGTCGACTACACAACTTTTACAAGTTCCCACATCAGTCACATGATGTCCTTCTATTCTTGGTAGTCTTCCATTATGCTTTAAGGAACAGTTGTCCAAAACAGTTTCCTTATTCTTCATATTCTCGAACACACAAATGGCATGTCCAAAGTGTGCTGAGAGTTATCAGGGTATTGCCACCCCTGTTAACTCTCAACCCCTCAGAGTCCCTAATACATCTTGGCTGTTATCCATCACAGCCAAGGAGTATGTCTTCAGGTAATCTTCGACTTCCCTGACAATGTCTCTGACATGGACTCCTCTGAGGTTGCTCACAGAGATTCGGATCTTTGTGAGTCTTGTGAAACTTGCCTGCCTCCTAGGCACAGGCAAGGGACTATCTATCAGCCTAATTATGTTTAAATCAATGAACAGGGAATCTAACAAGTTTAGATTCCCAACAATTGACAAACGTTTTGAGAACTTATACAATCCGCCACCCCCTCCCACCAAGGACTTAAATGTGAGAATTTTTAGCGCGACTAATTTTGAACTAGAAACGCCAAATATTTTCGACATCATTAAATCGGGTTTTCATAAAGAGTTTTTGAACGATGAAAAAGGAAAGGATTTTAAAGATATTTTAAAAGAATTTTCTACAAGTTTAACTCCGTCATCACCGCGTTATATGAGTGCTACCACCTCGTCTACTCCTTTTGACGACGGTTGGTGTGGTTTTAGTGTGGGGGAAGCCCCAAATGTTCCCTCACATTTCTCCACCGAGGACGAGATTTACGATCCCGGAATTGCTTGTAAAGGGAAATCTCGGTCTTCCACCGATGCAATAAATGGAAAAGATTTTCGTTTGCTTGGTGTGAGTCTACCTCGAGTAGCTCATTATGTTGACTTACCCATTGCCCCACCTTTCTACTTCTCATCTCTTTTCTTCTACCCCTTAGGGGTTTTGGTTCATGTTGAAGTAGCGTTGTTTCGTCTTTCATCCGAAAACGAAGACGCTATCTTTGACCCCGGTATACGTGTATCGGGTTTTTAAAGTACTCCATGTACTTTTGGGCCTTGTTCATCATGTAAGCCCCACCTAAAAATGACCATACCAAGATTATCCCTAAATGATCACATTTATGGGGATTCGAGTCGAGATTTTTACTCGGTTATCAAAAACAAGGTGCCTCGTGGGGGATTCTCATGCTTATCCTTGTAAATATTATCGCTTTCTTAGTTAATCTAACGAGGGGACTTGTGCTCTTCCAACCTTTGTTTCGTGGTTGTTTGTGATTGTGATTTATTAGGTTCATCGTCATCATTGAAGCCTCTCGTGTTTGTTTTACGGATCACTCGAGCTCCGATCGTTGCCTTTGGAGATTCCGATATCCGATGATATCCTTTATGTTCTAACGTTTATCTTATTAGCATAATTCATAAACGGCTTTTAGGTTATTCGTTTTACCCTTTCCATGCTCGAGATTAAGCATTCGACTTCGTCTCTAGTATGGGGGTGTTTTCACCCCTAGACTCGAAACATTGAGGACAATGTTTAGTTTTAGTATGGGGGGGGGGGGGGTGAGTAGATACTTCACCTTGCTTACGTCAACACGCTATCTAATATTCATCTTTTTGTTATCGTTTGGTTGCAAAATAAGGCTAAAAATGGCCAAATTTTAAAATTTTTCATATTTTTCGTAAGTGTTTAAGACACGAATGTAGGTTTTCCGATGGTGAGAATAAGAGTAATTTTTTATTCGACCGTGCGTGTTGAGCACTTAGCTTCGATTCCTTAACTTTTTAGGCTAAGTCTCTTAAATGAGGACGAGAAATGATAGAGTTATTTATAAGTCTCGTAATCGTCACGATCTCATGTGTAGTAATTATTAGCTTATTCTCCCCACGCTTTTGCATAATAAATTGTTAATAAATATTGATTTAGCGGTTTAGTCACTATTGTTGGTTTCTAATTTGTTTTAGTAGCTTCCATGTAATTAAATTGGGAAAACATTAAGGTATCGCCAGCGTCACGGTTTTGAAGTATTGGCACCCGAATAATCAAAAGCTTCACCTAATAATAAGATTTCAAGTGCTCACCTAAATTAAGCAAAAATTTGAAGCTCACAAGGCCGAAAAATCTATGCCCAAATTGAAAGTGAATCAAGCCTTAATCTTTGAAGCTTTAAAGATCCAAAATTTGCTTTAGCGTGAGGATATACGTCTTTGGCTAATAAAACCACCGATGAGGCGGATAATAAAAGGCAAGGCAAGACCAAAGTCATAATAAAAGCTTCATGGCGAAGTTGAATAAAAGATGGAGGTAAACCAATGATAATAAGGCCCTTCCGTTAGGGGGCGTATAAAAGTCTTGGTAATAAGTCTCATGTTCAAAACCGTTATAAAATCGTGTTTATCGATCCTTCTTGTTGACTTAATTTTTTGACATCGTTGTCTATTAGGATGAATTATTAATCTAATGATTTTGGTTACACCGTTAGAACTCTATTTTTAGACTTAATCTCTATTCACGCATAAGTCAATGATGTATCCTCGTGATCATTAAGACAAAATAAAATATAAGAGATACCAAGTAGGAATAAGGGAGTTTAGGTTCGTAATTAACACTCATGAGAAATGATCGTGTTGCTAACGTATAATAACAATGATCTCGTTACACGCTTAGCATGGAATCGAGTGAAAATCGAGGATGACGAACTTATCTTTATGAGGCATTCACGTGTTCTTATTCTATGACCCTAAAAGTCACGTTCTCGTGATGAAAACAATACATTATGTCTAAAACACGTGTATTAGTTTATTTAAGTTTATGTCGTCAATAAAAGTCATCATAAAATGAATTTTGGAAGTGCTATGATACTTAATTCTAGCATTGCGTGGGGACACGGCAATGGTTTAGTATGGGGGAGTGATGAGACTGTAATTATACATAGTCTCATCATCCAAATTGGGCTTAAAAACACTTAAAATATCATCAAAATACCCAAATATGTGCTTGTGTTTGTTCATTGTGTATTTTAGGTACGGATATCGTGAATTCACCAAAAGATCAAAGGAATCAAGCAAAAACGAACACGGGAAACGAAGTCGCACAAAGAACCGGACCCGAATTATGAATTTCCAAAGAAGTCCTTGAAGTTTGAAGATTTGTCAAGATTGGTCCCTCAACTATTGAAGACTTGTCACTTTTGGCCCTTGTAAATCCTTAAAATTACAAATGGGTCCTTAAAGTTTCAAGATTTGTCAATTCAACCCTTGAAGAATGCTCAAATTGCATATATGGTCCTTGATACAAGCTTATGGAATATTAGAGGGACTGAAATGTCATTCTTTCAAAGTTAATTGCAAAGGAGAATAGAGATATGTTGTTGAAAACATTGTATGCACATATTTTGGAAGATCAAGGGTCATTGTTGCCACAAATATAACCCAAACCCATAAAATACCCAACCAAACCCATCAACTAGCCCATAACCCACCAAAACCGACCCACCCACATCACCCCCACTCAGTTTTTGTTAAACGAGATTTAAAGAAACTTATTTTAATCCACTCTCCCTCTAAACACCTCCCCTAACCTCATTAACAGATCAAAACCCCCAATTTTTCCAGTATAAACCCTAAATTAGCCATTCACTAATTACCATGAACCTAGTCTTGAAAAACTCCAGATTTGTGATTCAACATATCACCATCACATTCCCAATCTCAAAACCTCCTCCAGCTCACTAAATGACCCCACCCAATGGTCCCCTACACCTCCAAACAAAAGAATGCTCAGAAAATCCACGGCTCATACGCATTCCTTGGTCCCTAAGGGGGATTTGAACGATTCAAGATCATCTTCATAGCTAGACAACATCAACATCATTCACATGGAATTTTATTGACCATTTTCAAAATTTGAATAAAAGGGCAGATTCGGGAATTCTTAAGCTATGGTTTGCATATTTCTTAGTTTTCTAGAATCATCTTCTAGTTATTATAAAAGGAGGTGCTGGTATGTAGCAACCCCTTTGTTCCAGCTTGTACAAGATTTTTTATTTAATGAATATTTAGTGTGTTTTTTAAAATATTTTTTGCAAGTCTGTGTTCCAACCTTTATTGCTTTCATTAGTTAAAGATTTACTTTATTTGCACTCTAATTAGGATTTTATCAAAATTTGTATTTTGTTCAAAATATTTGTTCAAAAGAATTTTTGAGACCCACTGTTATTAAAGTTGTGTGAAGATTTAACTGATAATTAGAGGTTCACCCAAGTTTTAATAGTTGTGTTACTTTTCTTGTTTTTGATAACGTTGTTCAAATTGGTATTTAAAATTGTGTGTTTTTAAAAGATTTTTCTAGCTAAAATTCTTCCTTCACATTTTCTGTTTTTACTGTAGCACAAGCTTGTATAAGCTTGTTTGACACCAAGCTTATACAAGCCCATGTAGCTATTGGGATCACTTTATGTTTGCTGTCTGTTTGGCTATTAACAGGTTCAAGATAAAAGTGGTTTGGTCTGTTGTAGTCCCCCACCATCATCCTATTTCAAAGAATCCATAAGCCCACGTAAGCTGTCCACCATAAGCTTACCTATTCAGAAGGAGGCATTTAAGTTGGCTGAGTCAGCTCTCCTTGTTCCGGTTGAGGGAAAAATATAAGTGAGTATTGAATCCCCTTATGCTAGTTTTCTGGTTTGGTAAATGCTTATGAGAACCTACTTATATGTGGCTTATTGTAGTTTAATTGTTGATTGATTTTAGTTCCAAGTTAGATTAGAAGGTTTGCTTGATTTTTTTAGGCGGTTTGTTGGAAAATTTGATTTTGCATATTTTTTTTAAAGGGTGTTTAGGTCTGTGAGTATAAGGCATTTGGAGTGACAACTAGTGCATACTCTAGGTCCAGGAATTCTTTTCTAGGTGCGTTAGTTGGTTTTCAAGTCTATGCTAAGTTGAAAACACCACATTCCAAGTTTTCGCTAAAACTGGCATATAAATATCAGTAGGCTAGATTAGGATTGTTTCGCGTGATTTTGGTAGTTAAATTTTGCTCACAGCTAGGAAAAGTGGCATACTAGGTTTACATAGTGTAAGTTTGAAGTTAGGTTAATTTTTGTGGCCTTGAATTGCGTTTTAATCTCACTGTCATGGTCAAGTGGACCAGCAACTTCATTTGCTGTGAAACACATTGCACCAGCAGGTTATTTGTCTTCATTTTTGGGTTGTGGATCTCAATATTTGGTGCACACCTAGTCTAAAAGTAGGATTAGGTAATTATTATCTGGTATGATAAGTTTTGTAAGGTTTGGGTGGTTTAAAACAGCTTAGACAATCTCTGCATGGTCCAAGAACAAAGAATCAGCAGGTTTTGGTTGGGGTGATTTTGAACCTTGGGGATTAAAAATTGGAAGTAATTTAGCTTAGGGGTAGGGATATCTTTGCATCATCTGGTAGGTATAATTTTGGGTAAGTTTAGGCGCCTTGAACAAGCCTTAGAGCCCACTGTTTTTCGCCAAGTGCACCAGCAAGGTTCTTTCCACCAAAAGTAGGTCTTGAACTTGTTTTTCTTTGGTCTTGAAACTTAAAACTTGGCCGCAAGATAGGTAATTAGGTAGCATAGGGGTAGACGCAGTTTAATTGAGTTATTGTTTGCACAAAAATCAAGTTTATCGCTTCCGTAGTTCACTTCTTTACCATTTGCATCAGCAAAATAGGCTCCTGCCTAAACAGTGGGTAATTAGAGTAGTTTTAGTGCTTGATTTTGCATTGCTTGAATTAAAATTGGTTATAGGGTTAGTATTGGGGTAGTTCTAGGGTCTAGATATCTGGTATTAGGTTTACGATAAGGTTTTGGGTGGTCTAAAGTGCCACTGCAACTCACTATAGTGCCTCTAAAACCACCAGACCTTAGTGTTCTTTTTTTTTGTTCTAAGTTTTATTTTGGTGATTTGATTGTTAATTTGTGTTTTCTTATTGTGTTTTTGTGTTTATTTTGACTCCCCAATAGCCTAATGCTATTGGGGGTGCCTTATTGCCCAAAAAACGCCAACAAACAAGCCTAAAACAAGCGAAAACGAGCCCAAAACGAGCAAAAAAAACCATACAACAAGTTTTTCTTTGTTGTCCGAGAACGCTGCATATTTTTTATTTTTTTAGTGTTGTCCGATATCGGACAACACTGAACTTGGACAAGCCTGTTGTCTGGTGATATCTTGGACAACACTGAAGTACTCCACCATGGGGTACTTTGGGGGTACTTTCATTTTTAGCCAATTTTTTTAGTTTTTTTTTTAACTTTTTCATTTTTCCCTTGTTAATTTAGTTAAAAAAAGATTTTTAGAAAAATAAAATTTATTTTTAGCATTATTTTATTATTTTTATTATTATTTTAGTTTAAAAGTGTTTTTAGCCTTTTAAAAATAGAAAAATAGTTTTTAAAATTTAGGAAAAATACTTTTTAGTCTTTATAAGTGAGTTATTTGTTCAATAAAATAATATTTTGGGCTTTTTCTTAATTATATTTAATTTTAGGGCTTTAATTAGCATTTAAAATTGAATATTTAATTAATAAAAGGTTTTAAAATATATTTGTTGGATTTTTATTCTTATTTTTATTATTTTAGACTCAGTTTAATCTTTTATTTAATTTTTAGGTTTAATTTTTAATTTTGTCGCGTTTTACGTATTTACGTTCGCGTTTTACGTTAAATCGTCGTAGTGTAATCGTAGTCGTAGCTCGTCTTTACTTTTTCTCTCTTTAAACCAAAAACGTCACTAATCCAAACTTGATTTTATATAATTGGCACACTTAATCCACACACCTCCTTCGAGAACGAACTTGGAATTTATTCGACTTGTCGGTTTTCCTAAATCGTCGAGTTTAATACTTGCCGCACTTATACGTTGTTTTCCTAAACGCGTATTTTACTCAATATCAGGGAGATTGTTAGAAATACGTTTTTAACGTATATTAGAAGTATCGGTCACTCCACAATATTATTGAATGTTGTATAGCTCATAGTTAAATACTTGTTTAATTTGTTAAGTAAAACCGGCCCATGGGCTTGTCATGGGCCGGCCCAAGTCCCTTAGTGGCTTGGATATAAATACCCCTTTCCACCATGGAAAGGGGGTTGGTTGTTGGTTGTTTTTCACTTTTGATTCAATAGAAAACACATATTTCTCTCTCACTTTCTCTCACTACTTTCTCTCTCTAGAACCATCAACCCACCTTATTGATTCATAAGATTATCACTATTCTTCATAAGTCGTAATTAGATTTCTTCATATGTGATCATTACATAAAGCCTAACATAATTTGAAGATTCAAGAATGATTAACACAATCTAAGGGGAAGCTAAATTGTTCATGTGTTAATCATTTACATGTAACATTAAGGTGAAGGTGTTTACTACTGCTCATTAGTTTTACTAGAACTTGTGTGAGTTTCTATAGCTCAAATTCATTTAATTTCATCCTGCTGTTCTTCATGGAGGGTAATTTGAGATATAGAAAACCCGTACTAGTGGTGTGGTATTATTTAAGCAATGGTCGAAATCAAGGTTGCTTACATACAAGACCCCTATTTGGATCATGTCAAAAAGGGGAAGAAGTCTACACAATGCAATCTGTTTATCCTTGGTGTTATATGTTTTACAAAGAATGCGAGCTTAAGGGGAAGTGTTTTTGATATCATCAACTAGGGGAAGATTGTTGGGTCAAAATTATGAGTTGGTGCGTCAAAACAACAAAATAAGAAGACAAGGACTACTTTTGCCAAAGTTAAATACTACAAGCTGGTGGAGTCTTTTTATTAATTTAATAGCTTTCTTTGTAAGCTATGTTTTCTACTTTATAAAGAAAACATACGTAGGTTTTACATTCAATTCATCTTTTACAATGTAACCTACAATAAGCTTTGATCTCTAGGTGTGGGATTCAATGTATACACACCTAGAGTTGTTTGTGTTAAGTATTAATACAAGCACCGTGGGAGAATTCATCTTTGTTAACACCTTGTCATAAATATTATTCTATTCCGCTATGTTAATCATATGAATGATGATTATCCTAGATATAATGGTTTTTACCATTGAGTCTAACGATCTTATGGACTCCACATGTAGAGCAATTGATTCAACAAGCGAAGTAAGTTTATCGATTCTCTTGTCGCTCTCACTAGAACTAGCACTTGCCATAGTAGCCATAACACTCTTGGTTTGTACTTTTGCCTTGTTTTCTATTATTGCCCAAGCCTCGTTCATGGATTTCACAAGAATATTGCCCCCCGCGGCACTATTAAGTGAGTCTTGGTCATTAAGAGTTAAACCATTGTAAAACGTATTGATTTGATGCACTTTTGTAAAACCATGTTGTGGACATTTTCTTAAAAGCTCCTTAAAACGGTCCCAATACTCACTAAACGTTTCCCCGTATTTTTGTTCAAATGTAATGATGTGATTCCTTAAAGAGGTGGTCCGTGATGGTGGGAAAAAGTTGTTAATGAACTTGGTCTCTAAATCCGCCCATGTAAGAATGCTTTGGGGTGGTTCCTTATCAAGCCAAATCCGGGCTTGTCCTTGGAGGGAAAAAGGAAAGAGCAACAAACGTATTGCTTCTTGTGTCACCCCATTGTATTTCACCATATTAGTCAAATGGATAAATCTCTTAATATGATCATGGGGGTCATCTTGGGAACGGCCCAAAAATGGTGTAGTGGAAACCATTTGAATAAAACCCGTTTTGATTTCAAAATTATTTGCTCCAATTGTGGGGACAACGATAGCGTCATCGTTTCCCTCAACGTGTGATTGCAAAATCTCGATCATAGGTCGGTTATCCGTTGCCATCGTATTGTCGAAAGCGCGATTCTCGGGATCGGCTTGAATGACGGTCTTTTTGTTCTTCTTCTTTTTTTTGGAAGAATTAGAAATATTTGGTACACCACTCGGTATGTATGTACGCGCGCGAGTGCGCATACAATTAAAATCAAGGAATGAGGTAGGAGACCTCGGTCGACTTTGAGAGGAAAGGGGTCGAGGTGCAATATTAAAAAGCTACAAAAATATATACGTAATACTACTTTGAGTTGGCAAACCAATAATCGGTCGTCCCTCTCAATATACGCACAAGCAAGCGGGGAAACGAGGTGACACAAAGCACTTAAAAACCTTTTTCCTTAGACGGCCTTTTATAGAGCGTCGCCTTATACCCACCTTATAGTTTGTATAAATCGAGTTCAAACTTCTTACTAGTATTTATCTATTTTGCCATTTTTTCTCGTTTAGGATTCGAATACAATAGCTAGGTGATGAAATCCTAACTAAGGTCTTATTTGAAATTAGGTAAATTAATTGTTTTACGTAATATAATATAGGAAAATAAAAATCTTTTTTGTATTTTTTTTAAGAAAAATATATATTCACAATAAAAAGCGAATGAAACCGAAACAAGAAAAATAAAAATAATACGTAATATTTTTGGTGTAATACTTTAGGAAAAGTATTACTTTTTGATTTTTTTAATTTTTTTGGTGCAAATCTTAGGAAAGAGTTTGCGTTTGATGATTTTTTTTAACTTTTTTATATTTTTAAGTTTTTGATTTTTTTTATGGTTTTGATTTTTTAGCAAGAAAAGTAACGTTCAAAATCGAACGGATCCCAAAATCCAAATCGTCTCACGAAATCGTCAATCGTAACGAGCGAAGCGGCAGCGGCGCCAATTTAATGTAGGTATTTTGCATCAATTTATATCGTTTTCTCCTCGACTCACTCGAATTGATATCCAATTTAAACGTGGATTAACTGTTCTTGGTAAAACGTACTTTGTTTAGTATTTAAAAACTAAAAACTATTTAATTAGAAACTAATTAATCTAATTAAAAGGAAAATCATTAATTAAAAATACTTAATTAAAACTAATTAATGTATTTGAAAACTATTTTAAATTTAAATAAAACTTAAATCTAATTTACTCTAATTAATTTCTAACTAAAACTTTTAATTTAAATGAAATCTATTTTGAAAAACTAATTTTATATAAAACTAAATAAAAATAATAAAAACACTAATTTATAAAAGCAATTTAAAATTTCTAAAAGTAATAAAATTATTTATTTTGTTTATTTTTTAAACTTTATAAATGAAAACTTATAAACAAGTTTTTATTAAAATTTAACTAAACAATACTTATAATTAAACCTATTAATAAAACTGACAGCTAGGAATTTACGACACTATATTAATTAAAAGGGGTGTAATTAAACTCAAAGAAGAAGCTAGACTAGTTGGTAAAGCGTTGGGCAGTTAAACGAAGGGTCAGGGGTTCGAGTCCCGTAAGAGACAAACTGCTTATATATATTTTTTATATTAATTTTTTTGAATAAACTTAAAACACACAGACCAATTGGATCTGTTGCTTAATATAGAAATACCAATAACCAGATAAGCAAAACAAATCAGCAAATACACAGATAAGCAAATCAGATCAAAAGCAAATATGCAATACAAAAAAAAAGCAAACTAATAAAAACTCAAAGACTCAGTATACTACTAAACGTAAAAACAACAAAACTAAACTAAAACTTAAGCAGACTAAACAATAAGCAAAACAAAAAAGCAAAAATCAGCAAAGATAACCTATATCAGCAGGACTAGAAATGGAAATCAGATAAGCTGACTAAATAACAGCAAAAGCACATATAAGAACCAAAAATCAGAAAACAAACTCAAACTAAAGCGAAATATTACTAAACCTTCAAACAAGCAGATGTAAAGAAGCCTAAAAGCAACTCACAATCCTATATCAGTAATTTAAACTAAGAAAATCAGGACCAGTTCTAACAGATCAATTCAGATATAACCAAAGCAAACTATAAAAAAAATCATATCTAAAAATAGATAAATACACAGCTTAACTCAGAACATAGTTTAGCAGACTTAAATCAATAAAGACTAATTATAAAAACTCAACTATCATCAAACTCGGAAACCCTTAAAACCAATAGCAGCAAGACTCAAACAAATAGATTAATCTAAAATTAACAAAAACAATAAAAAGAAAGTGAACCTGGTGGAGAAAACCGTTGGGAAGTAGACGAGGCGCTGAGCCGTCTAAAACACTAGATCGAAACCACCACCATATCATCTAACACCATCATCGAATCACGAACCAGAAACATCAACTTCGAACCAGATTTTCAAACAAACTTCCAGTAGAGAAGTTTTATAATCCACTTCTTTTTTTACTTTATATTAATTAATCAGAAACAGTATAAAGAGTAAATTGCAATAAAATTTAAAGAGACAAGATTAAACCGAAATAAAAAATTTTCATTAATAAGAAAAGATGATTACATTACTGGAAAAAGAAAATTACAATTAACCTAAAAACTATTTTTGCATAATTAAAAAATAAAATAAAAAAATTTGCCCCCAAACATTACAGAATGAATGGGTTTTTATAGGGAAACCCTAAAAACCTGCTGGTGAAACTTGGTGAGCAAGGAGAGCAATCCTGGTCGCTCTTTTCTTCTCCTCTCTTCTCTGTCTTGATCAAACGGTTGGAAGAGACACCCCTTGCACACGGATTGCCAACGTGTCAAGGGGTGTGTTTGTTATGCTTCTTTGCATCCGATGTGGAGTCTTTTTATTGGAGGATTGGTTGTGGTGATTCGTTTAAGCCAATCAGGAGAGGGATAGGAGCCATGTCACTTGAGGACCACCATCTTCAATGATCCGATATAAGGGGGAACTAATTACCATGCGTGTGGCTTCACGCGCCCTGAATTGAAAACCCCCAATTTCATTTTAATCTAGGGTTAAAATGGTTGCGTTTGTTTTTGGTGAGAGAGAGGGTGAGGATAAACGAAGGGTAAAGTGTGTGTCGGGTGAAGGTTGACCAAGAAGGGCTTTTCTTGTTTATATCGATGGTAAATAAACGTTTGACTAAAAACGTTTATAACTTTCCATTTGAACCGGACTTTTAACTTTGGGCTTGGGGTCCAGTAAGTCTTGACTGAAATAAATAAATTTCATCTTTATTTGGGCTTTTGCCAAAACTTGGGCCAACAAACAAAATTTCCTCCCATCCGTCTTTATTTTTGGATAACAAATGGGCTTGGGCCCAAAGTGATAATATTCATCCGTTTCATAATAGTTGTTATTGGGCCATATATTGGGCCTTGGTGAACACTTATTTCCACTATTGGGCTTTAAAGCCCAATAAGCAAATGTGGGACCCACTAAGCCTAATTTACTTCATAAAGTTTAAATCCTCGAAATCGAACATGATTTTTGGCTTTGATGATCTTTTCTTTGAACTCGTGCCGTTTTTGTCGGTTTTCGTGATCTTTGGTTCACTTTTGGTTCCTTGACTTTGACTTTGTCTTTTTCTTTGACTTTTCTTCAACAAATGACCGTGAAATCCCGTGTTTTCTTTCCTTTTGATCTTTTGTACCTATTTCACACAAAAACACAAAACCACACGTAATTCCGACTTTTACGATATTAAACACATGATTAGGTCTTGTTTTTCCCTGATTTTAGTGGCAAAAGGATAAGTGTTTACACACTTATTAAAACCCTAATCTCTTTTCTCTCTCTCTTGGCCGGTGGCATCACAACACCACAAGGGGGTATTTGTTGGATCTTGATTAATTAATTCAAGGAGTGTGTTCGTGTGATCGTTCTCCATTTATTCCACGTGTTTGGTAATCCATAAAACCTTTTCTTTTTTTCTTTTTTTTATGATGAACACATGAACAAGGATTTAAAAACAATCATTAAAATCATGTCATGGGAACAAGGGGTAAAAATTAAGGGTTGTTCGGGTTTTGGTTGTTTAGGCATCCACTCAAACCGAGAGCCCCATGGCTCTCGGCGTCGTTTGGTTCACACACCAACCAAGACTTATGTCTCGGTGGTGTTGGGGTTCGGTCGACAGCAAGGACAAGGAACCCCGACGTGAGTCAGGGGTGTCCTTGTGTTTGGTTGGGTCTCGGCAGCAGCAGCAGCCCACCACCGGCACACAGCCGGTGGCAGTTTGGGGTCAAGCAGGGGAACACAGCGCGCAACAGTAGGGACCACCGGCACACAGCCGGTGGGAACCCACTGCTGTTGGCAGTGGCTTGCCGAGAGAAACAAGACCACCGGCTTAAGCCAGTGGTAGCCTAACAAAGGTTGTGGCAACCGGTTTAAGCCGGTTTGCCACTGTTTTTAGGGGTGTTTGGTTCGGATCGGGTCACGGGTTTTCACTGGTCCGGTTCACGACATGTTTAATTAATTACATGGGTCCGGTTCATGACTAAATTAGAACAAGTATTTATTTTACAAGGTATAAATTTTTACAAGTTAATAAAATTAATTTAACATGGCATATAATTAATTTAATTAAAACATGAACTTAGGTTAATTATTATTTATTTAATAATACAAGTTATAACCTAAGTATTTAATTATTTAATTTAGACTATAGTATTAATTAATTATTAGAACATGAAATATAATTAATTAATAATCATGACTTAGATTATTATTAATATAGTATTAATATATGTTTTAACCTAAGTATGGTATAACCTACAGTTTATTTAATTAACAGGATATTATCAATAAACTATACTATAACTACATGACTTATGATATTAATTCAACTTAATTTTAAATATGGAAACTTTCTAATTCAGGAAACTTACTATTTTTAGAAACTGATCTATTTTAAGAAGTTAATCTAGGTTTGGAAACTTTCTATTTTGGAAACTTTCTATTTTAGGAAACCTGCTATTTTTAGAAAGTTACTTATTATTACACAACAAGTATAATAATACAAGAAATACAAGTAATACTTAATCAGAATATACTTAATACATGATAAACAAAACATAACGTTAAAATCAGTAAAACAAGACATGAACATATAAAACAAGTTAGGACACGATATAAAACCAGTTACATACACAGTAATCAGAAAACTTATACACGTATACTATTTATGTAGCATTAGTGAGATTGAAGTATGACTCTCTTCCGTTCGTCTTCTTCGTTCACTGGACATAAGGTATGGATTTCCCGTCCTTTCAGTATGGACATTCTTTCCTTATTAGGATTCCTCGTTTGCAGCCAACTGATTTCCTAGTATTTGTTTTATATGTTTGATAATTATGATTAGAATAAGAGCCTATGCCATATACATGCTTGACCAGTGTCACCTAGTTATGGAGGTACAGTAACCATAGCACTGGAGGCACCAGTGTTTTGACTTCCCACGGTGAAGTGATTGCTCGTGGCGTTCCTTTTCAGTTTTGGCCATTATATTATATTATATTATCATGTGGGGCCTATGGGTGCATCCTAGTTACATGTTTATCAGTAATATCAGAGTGAATGCGATGTGTGCCTTGCATCCTTCACTAGGAGCTGATCCCTCCTACCAAGACTATTTAATTAGAGGCAACCCCTCTAATTGCATGGCGAGGTCTCCCCTCTAAGTATTCATACACGATGGAACCTCAAGACCTATATGGGTTATTTGGCTAATTAAAACAGATTTTCATAGAAACATAAGTCTTTTCAAACTATAAAACCAGTTTTATGAACATGAATCCAGATTACTTAGAACTTATGATATTCTGCTGCTATTAGTCTTATATGCTTACGTTATTCCATGTAATACTTGTATATCCGTGCACTGAGCATTATGCTCAGCTGTTTTCCTTTCATGTTCCCAAACGACAGGTACTCAAGGGCACTCGTAGACATTAAGCGTGCGTGCATATGGATTGGAAGCTTCCTAACCTTCTCTACTTTATGGATTTCATCATACATTTTGCTACTTATTTCTATGGACATTGTTAAGTCCTTTTCCTTTATAGTACTTATGTTTGTGTGTGATGAGCTTATACTTCGGGTACCGATGTTTGTTTCCGGTATTCCTTTTATGGTCATATGATGTTTTAAGACATTTCCTTGTATGCTTTAATGACACGCCATAATCACGCGTGACATTCCATTTACCAAAATGGGGTTTTATATGAAAGAACAAACTATACAAAGCTAAGTACAAGTAATTGTACATAATAGTCTAGATCACCACCTAGAAACTTTGATAAATAATATTTCAAGCAATCTAACTACATAAAATCCATGTACTATTATCAAAAACAATATAATAATTATAATCTATCATCGAAAGAAAAGTTAATTGATCCTAAATTGCTAATATTCACTAATCCAAGGCTAATTACAAGTTAAAACCTAGTAACCAAGATTAGCATATAAAATCCATTATACATTGAATTAGAGTCTAATCTTTTACCAAAAAATATAAAACTCAACTGCATAGCATATTAAGATTACACATTCATTTCAAGTCAAGTTACAAGTTGGTAAAGCATAAGGTACAAGTTATCAAAGCATATGATCTTAAGCTCTCTTAATTAACCCTAGAATATGATCAATCTATATAAACCCTCAAACTAAGAATGTAAAACCCATAGAATACATAAACATATCATATAAGACCTAGAATAAGCATACATAAGGATATAAACCCTAATTACCCAAGTTAGAAAATCATTAGGATTAATGACCAAAAAACCCTAATATTAAGAAATTTACATGGAATCACTACCTAGTTCTTTTTGGACAAATCCAAATATTCATAGGACTTAAATAAGATTTTAAGATGATATTAAGATAATGTACAAGTACCCTAATGCAAAAGGTACAAGATTTCAATGCATTACTTGTAAATTAGGTCAAAATAGGTATTTTCACTCTTTAGACATGTTTACCTAAACTAAACCTTTTAACCAAGTGTGAGAACTCATTGGACACTTAAAACACAATTTATAGGACCTAAATTAAGTTTGTATCAGTAACCAATTGAAGGATAAAGCCTTTTACTAAGATTAAACCCTAGATCATTAGAAAACCCTAATCTATAAATGTATACTTCATTTTCACGTCAAACCTTTGTTAAACTTCAAAACAAGTACCCAAATAACTTAAATAGATTTTATAAACCCTAATTAAGCCCTGCTCATTCACTAATCACTTTGCCAAGCCCTTAGTCTCCAAAAAACAAATCACAAGCTACAAGCCCTAGAAATAGAATCTAGTTTTGTAGTTTCCACCAAAATTCATTTTCAAACCATTTCCCTCCATTCCAAGTTTGAAAACCGGATATTTATCCATCCTATGATATATTAGGAGTGTGACAAGTAGGTGGATCACCTCCTTGCTTGCTACACATCACGATTCCTATATATATGTTGTCGTGACACATTTTGAACCACAAGGAAGGATTAGGATAAAGCTATAAGCTATAAACTTGTATAGATCTTCAATAGCCTTCATTAGTCACCCCTCTATCTATCTTACACGTTTAAATGCATAACTTGGAGGCTAAGGGTGAAAACAAGTATAAATAGGGGCGTATGTGCTTCATTTGAACTTGCACCCTGTTTCCTTTGTATCTCATACCCATTCTCCATTTCTACCTCTATATACGTCTTAGGAAATCCCACAAGAATAAATAAACAGGTCTAGAAGCTAACCATTAAAGCTCCTGAAGCTTTGATAGCAAGTTGTGTTCATAAGAAGCCATAAGGAGCCATTTAGGAGCTACCTAGGTAAAATTAATGTTAACCAAGATTTGATCTTGTTATAATGTTTATTTAGAGTTTTTATAATGCCAAAATTATGTTAGAAAGATATTTTAAAATAAACTAAGTAATTTCATCATTTTAAATGAAAGTTATAAGTTAAAGGTGTCTTAAAACCCTAGTTTTGTAATCTACATAAAATAATGAGCAAACATCCATTTAAAAAGCTATAATTATGTATAAATGTTATTATTATGATTATAAATGTGTTCATAAATTTTGTTTTTAAATCCTAGATCATTTGGATCATTTTTGAGCTTGTTATGTGACTTTTACAAGTTCAGGGACTAAAACTATCATTTTTGAATATAAATCATTTTGGTCCAAAAATGTCATTTTATTAAAGTATAAGCTTGATGAGACTGCTTTTATACATAGTCTCATCGTCCAAATAGGGCTTAAAATGCATAAAATATTATCAAAATACCCAAATATATGCTTGTGTTTGTTGCTTGTGTATTTTAGGTACGGATATTGAGAAAATGACAAAAGATCACAAGAATCAGTCAAAAACAAACACGAGAAACGAAGCTGCACGATGAACCAAGCCCTAATGAAGAATTTTCCAAAGAAAACCCTTGAAGATTTGAAGAATTATGAAGATTGGTCCTTTAAGTTTGAATAATTGACACTTTATACCCTTGTATCTTCATAATTACAAGTTTGGTCCCTAAAGTTTGTCAAATTTACAAAAAGGACCCTTAACTTTGAAGAATTGGCATATTTAGTCCCTCAACAAAACTAAATTGTCAATATTGGTCCTCCAAGAAGTCAACAAATAAGTCAAAGCCTTGAAGTATGAAGACATGTCACTGAAAGCCCTTGAAGATTGCCAAAATTGCACTTTTAGTCCTTGAAACAAGTTTATAAAACTTGTTGTGCCAAAAGTGTCAAATTGCCAAAGTTACTTACAAAGGGAATGAGAGTTTAAGCTGTTTATTACAAAGTGAAGAAACCAAAGGAGTCCAAGGGCCAAAGCTGTCAAACACACTAATTTACCCCCACCAATCAGATTGCCACATCACCTCCATCCTCCACTTATAACCCTCCACTTCAACAACCCACCCACGTCAGATTTCCACTCATGGGTCATTTATTTAACCTCAGTCAAATCTAGTCAACCCTCCTAATTTCCCTCTAAAACACAACATTTAAAAAATAATACCCCCAAAACGGATTAAACCCTTACCTGCTAAACACCCTCACCCCATAAACCCTAAATTTCTAAAACCCTTAATCCAAAGGGTTTTTCCCTAATTAACTCCAGAATGGTGATTAAGGTCACCCTCAACACAACCCCACTTTTACTTTTGTCCTCACCTTCACCCATATGGCCTTCCATTGGTCCCCTGCACCCATCACTTTCCCCCAAACCCAAGAACAGACAAGATGAACGTCTATGATGGACTCCTTGGCCCCCAAGCTCAAACAAACGTTGTAGATCACTCCACAACAGTTGGCCTTCACTAAAGAACAAGAATCATCACATGGCATCATTTGACTGAAAAAATTCAAATATTCGTCCAAGGGCAAGTTGGGAAGTTTATGTTATTAGGGTTTTAGAGTTCTATTCCGTTCTAGAAGCATTTGTAGCCTATTATATAAAGGCATGATAGGACTTTAGTTTAGCTGTTCTTTTTTCTTCTCCTTGGTCAAGACCTTGTAAAACCATATTTATTTTATGAAATGAATTGGTACTGAGTTTGTGACGAGAAAGAAAGAGCCCATTTACATTTCTTGCATCTTTACTTTTCCAAGCTTAAAATTTCAGTTTAAGTTTCTGTTTGGTGACAAAAGTTGTTAAGTCTTTAAGCATTGGGTCCAAGTGTTTTAAGCTGATCACATAAGCCTGATAATCTTGTTGATTATCAAGCTTAAGTGAGGGTTAAAGCCTTGTTGATATAGTTTGTACTTAAGTTTCAAGAAAATCAATCAAAAATCAGTTTTATTATTTTCAGTCAGATAAGCCCTAAGCAGCTTAGCTAATAAGCTGGTTCTTAGCTTATCTGCCTTATAACAATCTCACTCCACTTGTTCTCTGTCCTTGTTTGGTGGTGAGTGTGTAGGGTCATAGCAAGATCAACCATCATCATCATCATTATTTTCATTTGTTCTCAAACAACCAAAGAGGTTCTGCTCAGGCCACAGCCTGGTTGGAGGTGGCTTTTCAGTCACTGTTGGGCCTGGATGTAGGCCCAACAAGGTAGCATCCTTGATTCATAGTTTAGCTTTCAAAAAATTTTAAGTTGTGTGATTTATATGAAACTTGGTGAAATTGTATGACATTTGCTCAAGTGTTAGTTTAAGTGTTTGGTTTTGCTCAAATTAGGGTTGTATGCATGCTAGAAGTAATTTGATTCAGTTTGGTTAAGTTTTGAGTTAATTTGCTTTGTTAAAGTTTGTATTTCAGATTTAAAGGGGTGTTTGGATTAGGGTAATAGTAGGGTTTAATGCTTTGAATTTAGCCTAAAACATGTTTAGACACTTCTCTTAGGTTGTTATTAGGTGTTAAGTGTGATTGGTTTTCAGTTTGAACAAGTTTGAACACTTTTGCTTGCTAAAAATTGAAAACATTGCCTTAAAACAGTCATGCCATTTTTCTTCTTGATTTTGGAGTTATTTGTGCATCAATCTTGATAAGCTGCTAGTTTATAAGTCATAGAAGGTTTGTGAATCATTTGTATGCTGTTTTGTGAGCTTGTGTGCAAGATATTAGCCATTGAAATCCATTTGAGTGCCAAGTGTATCAGCAAAATACACTCAGACACCTATATGCATGATCAGTAACTTTTAATGCTTATTTGAGTGATTTTTGGCTGAGTGATTTGCTTGTTTTTTGTGCTATATTGACTCCCTACACTCCAACTAAGTGTAGGGGTGCCATTTGTCCAATCAAACAACACCAAAAAGCCAAATCAAGCCCTCTTGATTTAATCTTCACAAGTGAATATAACACTTGTGTGTTCATCAGAAACTCAATACAAACCTGAGCACGTTTTTGGCTTTTGAAGGCTTAATCTTGTTTATTCTTTGATCATAAGTGTGTTTTTAATTAGGTTATAGTACTGGTTTGTGTTTTTAAAGTTAAAAAAAAAAAAAAAAAAACCAAAAAGGACGTGGCCAGGACTCGAACCTGCGCCACTCCTCTCACACACAAACGACATAACCATCTCTGCCCTAGGGTCTTTGACTGCTAGGTTTCTTTTCAAAATCTATTTAAGGGTTGTTTGTTTTGTAGCTTATTTGATCAGCAACTTATTAATAAGCTTATTCTAGCTTATTTCCTTAAGGTTCTTACAAGTTAGCATTTTTCTTTTGTTTGTATTAGGATTTAGGACTTTTTTGTTTAAAAAGTTTATTTTTCCCTTTATTAATTAATTTTCTAGGATTATTTTAAATTTTAATTTTAAAAAGTCATTAAAAATAGAAAAAGGTTATTTAAAAATCTGAAAAAATAGTTTTTAGGTTTTTAATTATATTTTTGAGGTTTTCAGCTATTTAAGTTTTCAATTTAGCTTATTTTTGATTTTATTGGATTTTAGGGTTTTTAGCTAACTTTAAAATTTAATATAAAATTATTAAATAAGTTTCAGAAAATTTTGATTGCATTTTTGTCTTAGTTATAATATTCTAGATTTTTGGTAATTTTTTAGAATTTTTTTATGAACTTTGAATTTTTTTGAATATTTTAATATTATTTTATTATTAAAAATTGAAGTTTGATTTTTTTTAGTTTTTACATTTTTCCTAGGTTAAGGACACTTAATTAGGAGTTTTGCCACTTTCCAAATATTTTTAGGACTTTTCAATTATTTTCTAGAATTAATTTAAGATTTAATTGATTTTAATAGTTTTTAAGTGTTTAAAAATAGTTTAATTTGGTTTTAAAATTTTTAAAAATAGTTTTTAGCTTAATTAGGATATTTTTGAGGTTTAAAAACTATTAGATCTTGTTTAGGGCTTTTTAATAATTAATTGTGATTTTTAGGGCTTTAATTAGCATTAAAAAGTCATTATTTAATTAATTAAAAGGTTTTAACAAGTTTGGATTTTTTTAAACTCTTAGAATATTATTAGGGATTTTTGGTAATTTTTAGGAATTTTTAAGTTAAAATTTTAATTTTGGCACTATTTACGGTTTTGCGTGATCGCCTTTTTCGTCTTAGTTTAATCCGTCTTTGCAACCGTCTTTCTCTTCTAATCTCATTTCTTTCTTTCTTTCTCAATCATATAATCACAAATCAATATCAATTCAATACACAACGCACTAGCCTCCTTGAGAACGATCCCACACAAAGGGTCATAAGTGTTTACGTTTTCCTAAACCTACACTTAATACTTGCCGCTTTTACGCACCTTTTCCTAAAGGTCGTATTTTACTACAATCATTTTTTGGCGCCGCTGCCGGGGAGGCGTGTTGTGTTTTGGTTGAACAATTGTTGTTTTTTATATATAGCCATAATAGTATTTGTATTAGTAGCACTCTACTAATACGTATTATCGGTTTTTCGTTTTTTGTGAATACTATTACTATATTGTATACGTAGAACAATAAATTCACAAGTACTCCAAATACGTGAGAAATCACAACCTTGACTTGGGAGGTCATTACCCAATCATTGTATTCGAATCTCAAACCAAAGAAAAAAGGCAAAAATAGATAAATACTTTCGTGAAGCTCGATTTTGAAAAATACAAACTATAAGGTGGGTATAAGGCGGTTGTATTTCACGACCTAAAGGAAAAAGGCTCTTAAGTGCTTCGCGCCGCCTCGTTTCCTCCGCTTGCTTGTGCGTATTTGAGATTGAAAGCTAATCGAGGGTTTTGCCGCCCAAAGTATTACTTAAGTATCATATATATTTTCTTGGTTTCATTTGATTAAACCCTCTTGAACGATTTGGTGTTCCACCATTGTTCTAAAGTCATCGAAGGCGTTCACTTCACGTGATCGTTTTCATTCCTTGAGGCTTCTTTAATCGAGAGATTTGATTAAGGAGGAGATTTGTAGATTTGTGTCTACCTAATACATTCCAAAAATCCAAAAAAGTAAAAACAATCAAAAACCACAAAAAAATTGAAAAAGTAAAAACACCAAAAAGAATCTTCTTTGCTCGCCTTCTCGTTGTACGTGACGTTTATGCAAACTCGCTCTAAAGCAAGACGTGCTCGTAAACGAAGAAACAAATCAATCACTCCTACTAGTAAGGAGTCTCCTATTGACGAACCCATTATAGTGAAAGAAGCACCCATGGCTAATCGAACTATGATGGAGTTGCTTCAAGCACCCACCGAGGGTTATGGAGAAGCGATTGTGATTCCCGCTATCCTTGCGGAGAATTTTGAGGTTAAGACGGGTTTGTTGTCCATGATTCAAAACAACAAGTTTCGAGGTGACGAAAAGGACAACCCTCATAACCACATTCGCCAATTTAATCGACTCACCGCCACTTGCAAGTTTAAGGACGTCTCAAACGACTCGATTAAGATGATGCTTTTTCCATATTCCTTAGCGAGGCCCGCAAAAATTTGGTTAGAGAAAGAGCCACCCAATTCTATATTGACGTGGAAGGATCTCGTTTCAAAATTCGTGAACCAATTTTTTCCGCCCTCTAAGACTACGCACTTGAAAAACGAGATTTCAAAGTTTTCACAAGAGTATAATGAGAGTTTTTCAACGGCTTGGAATAGATTTAAAGAAATGTTGCACGAATGTCCTCATCATGGTTTTTCCGACTTGCATCAAATTGACACGTTTTACAATGGCTTGAACGATCATGAGCGTGATTATCTTAATGCCGCCGCGGGTGGTAATTTTTTGTGTAAGACGGTCGAGGAAGCATTGTTAATCATTGAGAATAGGTCTAAGGTCTATAGTCCTCGTAGCACGTCGAGTGTTCGTAAGACTTCGTCTTCGCCTTCGCCTTCATTATCACACACCGTTGATGCTTGCCAAATCGAGGCTAATTTGGAGAACAAGATTTTTGATAAGTTGACAGGATTGTTAATTGAGTTTAAAGTTGGTGAACAACCCACTCCCGCTACGGATAAAGCGGTTTAGGTTTCTTGTATGTATTGTGGTGGAGCTCACGATTATTCCGAGTGCATTACCAACGGTGGTAACACTTCGAGTGCCTTCGCGGCCGCGGGAACTTATAACCAAAACGGTCAAGTTCCTCGCACTAATCAATTGACTCCACCGGGTTTTCCACCAAATCAAAATGCTAACAATTATCGAAACAATCAAGTTGGTTACCAAAGCAATCAAAGGAACAATTTCAAGGGTAATAACAACTATGGAAATCAAGGAACTAGTAGCCAATTGCAAAATCAAAACCAAAACCGTAATTTTCAAAACACGAGTCAAGGTCTTCAAAATGTTTACACTAAAGAACTTCCAATGGACTTTTTGAATTACGCCACGGCAAATGATAAGATTTTGGAAAACATACAAGAGCAATTGGCTAGTCAAGCTAGGGACACGGCTAAAAACACCAAGGAGTTAGCTAATTTTGTGAAGGAAAATCTTAACATGAGAAATGAGTTGAAAAATGATTTTGCTAATCAAATTATAGGTCAAAACAATAAGATTGAACAAAGTCATGCTAGGCTTGAACAAAGAATTGACCAAAAAGCCGCTAGTCAAGATTTGAAGTTTAATAGTCAAGATGCTAAGCTTAATGCAATTTTAGAAGCCGTCATGGGAAACAAAGCCTCTACTTCGAGTGGTCTTCCTAGTAACACCATTTCAAACCCGAAGGGAGAGATGAAAGTGATTACCACACGAAGTGGTAAGACACTTAAAGAACCGACTCCTCAACCAATTACTCCAACGGTGGAGGAAATTGAGGAAGAACCCGAGGTGGTGGTCGAAAAGGAGCATATTTCAAGCCCACAAAGTACCGCTCATGCCACACCTACGGTCGACCCTTTACCAACATTGGAACCCGAGATTCCAAAGGCTATGCCTATGCCCCAACCCACACCACCCTTGCCTTAACCATCGAGACTTAGGAAGGAGAAACGACAAGAGCGCGACAACTACCAATTTGAGCTTTTTATGAAAATGTTTCGTGAGTTGCACCTTAATGTGAGTTTCGCCGATGCTTTGGTCATGATGCCTCGATTTGCCGCTAACTTTAAGAGTATGTTGAACAACAAGGAGAAATTGCACCAATTGTCTAGTTGTTCGTCGGTTTATCTTAATCGCATACCTTAAAAAGTCGGTGATCCCGGTAAATTTTTGATCCCTTGTGCAATTCAAGATATGGAAGAATGCTATGCCTTGGCCGATCTTGGTGCTAGCATTAACTTGATGCCACTTGCAATCTTCAAGTCGCCCAATCTTCCTAATCTTACTCCTTCACTAATGTCAATCGAGTTGGCCGACCATTCCACGATTCGTGCATGTGGTTTGGCGGAAGACGTTTTTGTGAAAGTGGGGAAGTTCTACTATCCCGTAGACTTTATCGTTGTTGATATCCCCACGGATCCTCAAGTTCCTCTTATTTTAGGTCGTTCGTTTTTAGATACGTCTATGGCTTTAATTGATGTGCATGCTAGAAAGATCACCTTACGTTTCAACGACGAGGAACTTGTTATAAACGCAACTCAAAATTCTCAACTTTCTCATGTTTATTCCGTTGCTACCATAAATCTCGTTGATATGATCGACGTGGTTTGCGAGGAATTTTCACAAGAAGTTTTAGGGTTTGGTGATGAAGAAACTAGTGGCAATCCCACTATGTTAGATCCAATTCTTGATAATTCGACACCAACCTTCAGCCCATTTGAAGGTGGTGGTTTTACGTTGGAAGAATGCAATGTTCCACGTACTTGTGACGAAGACCTCGACAACGATGAGGACTTCTCGATTATCAAGGATTTTCTCAACGATTTCCCATTTCCTCCACCCGAGGAGGTTATGAGTATCGAGCCCAAATCTTCACTTGAGGAACCACCTATCCTCGAGTTGAAAGATTTACCTCCTCACCTCGAATATGTCTATTTGGAGGAGGACGACAAGTTGCCGGTTATTATTGCGAAGGATCTTTCGAATGATGAAAAAACCGCACTTGTCGATATTCTAAAAGACCACAAAGGGGCGATTGCGTGGAAGTTATCCGGACATTAAGAGGATCGATCCCAAATTTTGTACCCACAAAATCTTAATGGAGGAGGATTTCAAGCCCACAATCCAAAGTCAAAGAAGGGTGAACCCTAAAATTCACGATGTCATCAAAAGGAGGTCCTTAAACTCCTTGACGCGGGAATGATTTACCCTATTTCCGATAGCCCTTAGGTGAGTCCTATTCATTGTGTCCCTAAAAAGGGAGGGATGACCATTGTGCCAAACGATGCCAACGAGATGATTTCCACTAGACTCGTGACCGGATGGAGAGTGTGCATTGACTATCGAAAGTTGAATGAAGCCACTCGAAAAGACCATTTTCCCTTGCCCTACATGGACCAAATGTTGGAGCGTCTTGCGGGAAACGATTTCTATTGGTTTTTAGATGGTTTTTCTGGTTACTTCCAAATTCCCATCGATCCTCGTGATCAAGAAAAAACTACGTTTACGTGTCCATATGGAACGTTTGCCTATCGTAGAATGCCATTCGGACTTTGTAATGCACCGGGAACCTTTCAAAGGTGCATGATGGCTATTTTTCATGATATGATCGAGAAGACGATGGAAGTCTTCATGGATGACTTTTCCGTGTTTGGTAATTCGTTCACTTCGTGTTTGTCGAACCTTGAGAGAATGTTAAAACGTTGTGAGGAAACCAACCTTGTGCTCAATTGGGAAAAGTGTCATTTTATGGTTAAGAGTGGAATCGTCTTAGGGCACAAGGTCTCGAAAGCGGGGATTGAGGTAGATCAAGCTAAGGTAGACGTCATCGCCAAATCACCTCATCCCAAAACCGTTAAGGGAGTTAGGAGTTTCCTAGGCCACGCGGGCTTTTATCGTCGATTCATCAAGGATTTTTCAAAGATTTCTCGACCCATTACACATCTTCTTGAAAAAGAGGCACGTTTTGTCTTTGACGAAGATTGTGTACGAGCCTTTGAAATCCTTAAGAGGAAACTTACCGAAGCTCCCATTCTTGTTGCTCCCAATTGGAACCTCCCCTTTGAGCTTATGTGTGATGCTAGTGATTACGCTATTGGGGCCGTTTTGGGGCAACGTCATGATAAGCACTTCTTGCCTATTCACTATGCTAGCAAGACGATGACCGAGGCTCAACTTAAATACACTACAACGGAAAAGGAGTTCCTTGCCGTGGTGTATGCATTTGAGAAATTCTGACCTTACCTCGTCTTGACGAAATGCATAGTGTATACGGACCATTCGGCTATTAAGTATCTCATGGCAAAGCAAGATGCTAAGCCGAGATTACTTTGTTGGATTTCCTCCTTCAAGAATTTGATCACACCATCGTTGACAAAAAAGGAGCCGAGAATCTAGCGGCCGATCATCTTTCTCGTTTGGAAGATCCTCACCAAAGTGTTTACGAGCCCAAGGAAATCACCGAAACATTTCCGCTCGAGACACTTGGTGTAGTGAATTCTAAGCTTGATTCTTCCACCCCATGGTTCGCGGACTTTGCAAATTACCATGCGGGTAACTTCATCATTAAGGGTATGACGACTCAACAAAAACGAAAATTCTTTCGTGACGTCAAGTTCTACTTTTGGAACGACCCTTACTTGATTCGAACTTGTGCGGATCAAATAATCCGACGTTGTGTATTTGGCACCGAAGCTTCTAACATCCTTAGAGCTTGCCATGAGGGACCCACGGGTGGTCACCACGGTGCTAATCTCAAGGCTTAGAAGGTGTTTGATGTCGGCTTCTTTTGGCCTACTATTTACCGAGATGCACAAGATCTTGTGAAGTCGTGTGATGCATGCCAACGACAAGGAAAATCCTCACAAAAAGTTGAAATGCCACAAAATATCATCCAAGTGTGTAAGATCTTTGACGTTTGGGGTATAGACTTTATGGGGCCGTTCCCATCATCTCGTGGTAATAAGTACATTCTCGTTGAAGTTGACTACCTTTCTAAGTGGGTGGAGGCCAAGGCCTTGCCCACCAATGATGCTCGTGTGGTAGTCAAGTTTTTGAAGCAATTTTTTTCTCGGTTTGGAACCCCTCGTGCTATCATAAGCGATCGTGGAACCCATTTTTGTAACGACCAATTTGAAAGGGTTCTAAGGAAATATGGGGTTACACATCGGCTTTCTACGGCTTATCACCCACAAACGAGTGGGCAAGTCGAGGTTTCAAACCGAGCGTTAAAGAGGATCTTGGAGAGATCCGTTGGGGAAAACCGACAATCATGGTCGGATAAGTTGGACGATGCTTTATGGGCCTTTAGGACCGCTCATAAGACGCCCATTGGGTGCACTCCCTATAAGCTTGTGTATGGAAAGAATTGTCATTTGTCTATCGAGTTAGAACACAAGGCTTATTGGGCCCTAAAGCATTGTAATGATGATATGGAGACCGTGGGAAAACACCGGAAAATGCAATTAAATGAATTGGATGAATTGAGAGATATTGCTTATAAAAATTCATTAATTTATAAAGAGAAAACTAAAAAGTTGCATGATTCTAAAATTAAAAACCGGGTTTTTAACATAGCGGATCAAGTTTTGCTTTTTAATTCAAGATTGAAATTTTTTTCCAGTAAATTGAAATCCCGTTGGTCCGGTCCATTCACCGTGACTCAAGTATTTCCGTATGGGACCATCGAGCTAGCTCAAGATGATGGTCCTAACTTCAAGGTGAATGGACATAGGTTGAAGCACTACTTTGGCGGGGAAGTTCCATCCTTGAACTACCTCGACCAAGTCACCTTCCCCAATGATAATTAGTATTGAGGGGATCGAGTCGAGCTCATGACTCGGTAATAAAAAACGAGGTGCCTCGTGGGGGAGTCCCATGCTTATCCTATGTACATATTATCGCTTTCTAATGTAGCTTACGTGTGGGTATTTGTGCCCTTCCAACCTTTGTTCCATGGTTGTTTGTGAATTGTGGTTTTTAGAGCATGATCTTCACGATTGGAGCCTCTCGTGTTCGTTTTATGGGAGCACTCGATCGTTTACTTTGGAGACATTTCTCAATATCCATGATATATCCTTGATTGTTCTAACCATAGGTTTTTAGCACATTTCATAAACGGTTTTAAATTTAATGGTTACACCCTTTCCATGCTAGATTAGGCATTCGACTACGTCTCTAGTATGGGGGTGTTTGCACCCCTAGACTCGAAACATTGAGGACAATGTTTAACTTTAGTATGGGGGGGGGGGTGAATAGATACTTGCCTTGCCAAACCTTCACGCTTTCCAAAGTTTATCTTTTTTTGTTTATCGTTTTGTTGCAAAATAAGGCTAAAAATGGCCAAATTTTAAAATTTTCTCATGTTTCATAAGTGTTTAAGACACGAATGTAGATTTTCCGATGGCGAGAATAAGAGTAATTTTTGACTCGACCGTGCGTGTACACATTAGGCTAAGTCTCTTAAATGAGGACGGGAAATGATAGAGTTAATTATAAGTTACTATGCTAAACGTAGAGTACTCGTATTCTTTCAAAAACTCATGTGTTCTCGTTGTTTGCTTATTCTCCCTTCGCATGTAAATATTTTTTGCTTAATAACTATTGACTTAGCGGTTTAGTTAGGATTGTTGGGTTTCTAGTCTTTTCTAGTAGCTTCCGTGTAATTAAATTGGGAAGACATTAAGGTATCGCCAGCGTTACGGTTTTGAAGTATTGGCACCCTAATAATCGAAAGCTTCACCCAATAATAAGATTTCAAATGCTCACCTAAATCTAGCAAACAATTTGAAGCCCCACAAGGCCGAAAAATCTATGCAAAAATTGAAAGTGAATCAAGCCTTAATCTTCGAAGCTTTAAAGATCCAAAATTCGCCTTAGCGTGAGGATATACGTCTTTGGCTAATAAAACCACCGATGAGGCGGATAATAAAAGGCAAGGCAAGACCGAAGTCATAATAAAAGCTTCATGGCGAAGTTGAATAAAAGATGGAGGTAAACCAAAGATAATAAGGCCCTTCCGTTAGGGGGCGTATAAAAGTCTTGGTAATAAGTCTCATGTTCAAAACCGTTATAAAACCGTGTTTATCGATTCTTCTTGTCAACTTAATTTTTTAACATCGTTGTCTATTAGGAGGGGTTATTGATTTGATGGTCTTAGTTACACCGTTAGGACTCTAATTTTAGACCTAAATCTCTATTATCGCATAAGTCAAACAATGTATCCTCGTGAAACATTCAAGACATCATAAAATATAAGAGATACAACTTAGGAATAATGGGAGGATAAGTACATGATTAGGGCATATGAGTAGTGTTAGCATTACTAACTTATAATGACAATGATCTCGTTGCACGCTTGGCATGGAATTGGAGTGAAAATCGAGGACGATGAAATTATTTCTAACGAAGCATTCACGTGTTCTTATTCTATGAACCTAAACGTCCCATTTTGTGATGAAAATCATACATTATGTCTAAAACGCAAGTAGTAGTAATCGTAGTAGTATAGCTAGTTTATCATTTCAATAAAGTGAATAAAATGAATTTTGGAGGTGCTTCGATACTTTATTCTAGCATTGCGTGAGGGCACGGCAATGGTTTAGTATGGGGGAGTGATGAGACTGCTTTTATACATAGTCTCATCGTCCAAATAGGGCTTAAAATGCATTAAATATCATTAAAATACCCAAATATATGCTTGTGTTTGTTGCTTGTGTATTTTAGGTATGGATATTGAGAAAATGACAAAAGATCACAAGAATCAGTCAAAAACGAACACGGGAAACGAAGCCGCACGATGAACCAAGCCCTAATGAAGAATTTTCCAAAGAAAACCCTTGAAGATTTGAAGAATTATGAAGATTGGTCCTTCAAGTTTGAAGAATTGACACTTTATACCCTTGTATATTCATAATTACAAGTTTGGTCCCTAAAGTTTGTCAAATTTACAAAAAGGACCCTTAACTTTGAAGAATTGGCAAATTTAGTCCCTCAACAAAACTAAATTGTCAATATTGGTCCTCCAAGAAGTCAACAAATAAGTCAAAGCCTTGAAGTATGAAGACATGTCACTGAAAGCCCTTGAAGATTGCCAAAATTGCACTTTTAGTCCTTGAAACAAGTTTATAAAACTTGTTGTGCCAAAAGTGTCAAATTGCCAAAGTTACTTACAAAGGGAATGGGAGTTTAAGCTGTTTATTACAACGTGAAGAAACCAAAGGAGTCCAAGGGCCAAAACTATCAAACACACTAATTTACCCCCACCAATCAGATTGCCACATCACCTCCATCCTCCACTTATAACCCTCCACTTCAACAACCCACCCACGTTAGATTTCCACTCACGTGTCATTTATTTAACCTCAGTCAAATCTAGTCAACCCTCCTAATTTCCCTCTAAAACACAACATTTAAAAAAGAATACCCCCAAAACGGATTAAACCCTTACCTGCTAAACACCCTCACCCCATAAACCCTAAATTTCTAAAACCCTTAATCCAAAGGGTTTTTCCCTAATTAACTCCAGAATGGTGATTAAGGTCACCCTCAACACAACCCCACTTTTACTTTTGTCCTCACCTTCACCCATATGGCCTCCCATTGGTCCCCTACACCCATCACTTTCTCCCAAACCCAAGAACAGACAAGATGAACGTCTATGATGGACTCCTTGGCCCCCAAGCTCAAACAAACGTTGTAGATCACTCCACAACAGCTGGCCTTCACTAAAGAACAAGAATCATCACATGGCATCATTTGACTGAAAAAATTCAAATATTCGTCCAAGGGCAAGTTGGGAAGTTTATGTTATTAGGGTTTTAGAGTTCTATTCAGTTCTAGAAGCATTTGTAGCCTATTATATAAAGGCATGATAGGACTTTAGTTTAGCTGTTCTTTTTTCTTCTCCTTGGTCAAGACCTTGTAAAACCATATTTATTTTATGAAATGAATTGGTACTGAGTTTGTGACGAGAAAGAAAGAGCCCATTTACATTTCTTGCATCTTTACTTTTCCAAGCTTAAAATTTCAGTTTAAGTTTCTGTTTGGTGACAAAAGTTGTTAAGTCTTTAAGCATTGGGTCCAAGTGTTTTAAGCTGATCACATAAGCCTGATAATCTTGTTGATTATCAAGATTAAGTGAGGGTTAAAGCCTTGTTTATATAGTTTGTACTTAAGTTTCAAGAAAATCAATCAAAAATCAGTTTTATTATTTTCAGACAGATAAGCCCTAAGCAGCTTAGCTAATAACCTGGTTCTTAGCTTATCGGCCTTATAACAATCTCACTCCACTTGTTCTCTGTCCTTGTTTGGTGGTGAGTGTGCAGGGTCATAGCAAGATCAACCATCATCATTATCATTATTTTCATTTGTTCTCAAACAACCAAAGAGGTTCTGCTCAGGCCCCAGCCTGATTGGAGGTGGCTTTTCAGTCACTGTTGGGCCTGGATGTAGGCCCAACAAGGTAGCATCCTTGATTCATAGTTTAGCTTTCAAAAAATTTTAAGTTGTGTGATTTATATGAAACTTGGTGAAATTGTATGACATTTGCTCAAGTGTTAGTTTAAGTGTTTGGTTTTGCTCAAATTAGGGTTGTATGCATGCTAGAAGTAATTTGATTCAGTTTGGTTAAGTTTTGAGTTAATTTGCTTTGTTAAAATTTGTATTTTAGATTTAAAGGGGTGTTTGGATTAGGGTAATAGTAGGGTTTAATGCTTTGAATTTAGCCTAAAACCTGTTTAGACACTTCTCTTAGGTTGTTATTAGGTGTTAAGTGTGATTGGTTTTCAGTTTGAACAAGTTTGAACACTTTTGCTTGCTAAAAATTGAAAACATTGCCTTAAAACAGTCATGCCATTTTTCTGCTTGATTTTGGAGTTATTTGTGCATCAATCTTGATAAGCTGCTAGTTTATAAGTCATAGAAGGTTTGTGAATCATTTGTATGCTGCTTTGTGAGCTTGTGTGCAAGATATTAGCCATTGAAATCCATTTGAGTGCCAAGTGTATCAACAAAATACACTCAGACACCTATATGCATGATCAGTAACTTTTAATGCTTATTTGAGTGATTTTGGCTGAGTGATTTGCTTGTTTTTTGTGCTATATTGACTCCCTACACTCCAACTGAGTGTAGGGGTGTCATTTGTCCAATCAAACAACACCAAAAAGCCAAATCAAGCCCTCTTGATTTAATCTTCACAAGTGAATATAACACTTGTGTGTTCATCAGAAACTCAATACAAACCTGAGCACGTTTTTGGCTTTTGAAGGCTTAATATTGTTTATTCTTTGATCATAAGTGTGTTTTTAATTAGGTTATAGTACTGGTTTGTGTTTTTAAAGTTTAAAAAAAACAAAAAAAAAACCAAAAAGGACGTGGCCAGGACTCGAACCTGCGCCACTCCTCTCACACACAAACGACATAACCATCTCTGCCCTAGGGTCTTTGACTGCTAGGTTTCTTTTCAAAATCTATTTAAGGGTTGTTTGTTTTATAGCTTATTTGATTAGCATCTTATTAATAAGCTTATTCTAGCTTATTTCCTTAAGGTTCTTACAAGTTAGCATTTTTCTTTTGTTTGTATTAGGTTTTAGGACTTTTCTGTTTAAAAAGTTTATTTTTCCCTTTATTAATTAATTTTCTAGGATTATTTTAAGTTTTAATTTTAAAAAGTCATTAAAAAATAGAAAAAGGTTATTTAAAAATCTGAAAAAATAGTTTTAGGTTTTTAATTATATTTTTGAGGTTTTCAGCTATTTAAGTTTTCAATTTAGCTTATTTTTGATTTTATTGGATTTTAGGGTTTTTAGCTAAATTTAAAATTTAATATTAAATTATTAAATAGGTTTCAGAAAATTTTGATTGCATTTTTGTCTTATTTATAATATTCTAGATTTTTGGTAATTTTTTAGAATTTTTTTATGAACTTTGAATTTTTTGAATATTTTAATATTATTTTATTATTAAAAATTGAAGTTTGATTTTTTTTAGTTTTTACATTTTTCCTAAGTTAAGGACACTTAATTAGGAGTTTTGCCACTTTCCAAATATTTTTAGGACTTTTCAATTATTTTCTAGAATTAATTTAAGATTTAATTGATTTTAATAGTTTATAAGTGTTTAAAAATAGTTTAATTTGGTTTTAAAATTTTTCAAAATAGTTTTTAGCTTAATTAGGATATTTTTGAGGTTTACAAACTATTAGATCTTGTTTAGGGATTTTTAATAATTAATTGTGATTTTTAGGGCTTTAATTAGCATTAAAAAGTCATTATTTAATTAATTAAAAGGTTTTAACAAGTTTGGATTTTTTTAAACTCTTAGAATATTATTAGGGATTTTTGGTAATTTTTAGGAATTTTCAAGTTAAAATTTTAATTTTGGCACTATTTACGGTTTTGCGTGATCGCCTTTTTCGTCTTAGTTTAATCCGTCTTTGCAACCGACTTTCTCTTCTAATCCCATTTCTTTCTTTCTTTCTCAATCATATAATCACAAATCAATATCAATTCAATACACAACGCACTAGCCTCCTTGAGAACGATCACACACAAAGGGTCATAAGTGTTTACGTTTTCCTAAACGTACACTTAATACTTGCCGCTTTTACGCACCTTTTCCTAAAGGTCGTATTTTACTACAATCAAAGCTATAAGAATAAATTTTGGAAAGTTTGAGACCCTAAGTTTAAATATTGAAGGTTTAAATTGCAATTTATGAAACTATATACTTTAGGGATTAAAAGTGTAATTATGCCAAAGTGTAATGAAAAGGACTATTTTTGCCAACTTTGAAACTAAAAAAATATTAATCATGAATATGTGGAGGTTATGAAAGTATCATGCTATTAGGGAGGTTTGTAAAAAGATGTTCCATCTCGATATTACGTTCTGACTGAGTGGTTGGGTTTACGATTTAAAGTGCCCTCGCTCCTCAAACGCTTATAGAATCGCTTCTGAGTATGATGGTCTGAACACTAGTGCTAGAATTACAATCAAATCGTAATTAAAGAAATTATAACCAAATTCTTAAAGATATTGATCAAAAGATTAAAAACTTAATACCATACCAGTTATGTTAAAACATGTTGGTGTGAGACCACGTTCTTGTTTGTTAGCTCAAGTTGATCTGTGTGACATAAACCCGACAAGATTACTGGACATAAGGTGAGTTCATAGCCTCACTAAGGTTTACTACATTCAAATTATTTCAAAACCCGTGAGGGGGATATATGCTAAAATGGAATACACGTATTTTTGGTATGCTTTCTAGATATTATTCATTGACACTATGTTTACTTCTGCCTATGACAGTCCCTTTTTAATTGTGAATCGCTAATCATTTCTCGGAATGAGCGCTAATATCATAAATAGTACTATTGGATACTGACATCTCTTGTTTGGGCAAGTCGCACTAGTTAGTACCTCAGTGGTTAAACATGCATACTTTATTTTGCTAATCAGTATAGTTTGGCAGACTTCCTCATAAAGGAAAACTGTTGGTTCCTATGTCTAGTCGCGGTATCATAAGCTTAGTGCAATTAAATCATCATTTTATTCAAACTTACGAGCAGATAATAAAGTAGCTCAGGAAAAAGGATCTTGTATTCAAACTGTGACAATCTAACATTTTCAGGTAGTGAATTATTTTCTCGTATAATATTTTGAAACTTATTTTTGTGTTGGTTGACGAACTCACAATTTACGGATTTAAATTTGGGCTTACGTGCATAATTTGGCGTCCTTTGCGACTAAACCGGAAACCTTAGGATTACGTATTTACGTTTTTGAACTCCGTTTTTGATGAGACACTTTTTATTAGATTCGTTTTGTGACGTTGATTCATAATTTATAAAAACGTTTTTCGTAAAACGACCCGAGGGCACGTAAATCGAGAAAACTAGAATCGAGGAATACCCGTAAACTAGTGAGATGGGACAAAATACATTGTCCCACCCCACTAGCACTATGGGACGGCACACACGACACCACATCTAAGGATGTGGCATCATGTTAGCTAACTAGTTACAAGTGTAACTAAGCTTACACCTTAAGCTACTCTTTCCACTTCCACTAGCTAAAACCATCAACACTTCACACATACCATTTCCATACATGCAAACAACCTCAAATCCTCTCAACCACTTCACCCTTGTCGTCCACTTTTAAGCTACAAACACCCATTTTGATCTTTTCTAGCCATGAAATACATGTTATCTAGCTCTATCATGGAGTTATCTTGAAGCCTTGATCATTTGGTGGCCATATTAACAACATAGGAGGTGATTTGCTTGTGTCCTAGGGCTGATTTCTCAACTATTGTTCTTGGTGTTTGATGATCTTGGAGTTACTTTTGGTGTTCATTAAGTTCTTGTCTTCCAAAAACAAGAAATACACTTGGTTGGTAAAGAAGATCGTCCTCTCCATTTTCTCTTGTTATTTTTGTAAAGAACAAATGTATTTTCTTTCTTATTGTATATGTATATGATGAATATATGATGATAAAAATGTTGTGTGGGGATCAAGTGTTGATAAATATGCTTAAAAATGTTAATAACCATAAGAAATAAGGCTAAAATCATGCTTATTTAGTTGGCTGTATAAAACAGTATATAACTAAAACTTAAACTGATAAACTTGCATGGTATGATCCATTTACAGTAAGTACAAGATGTTATACACATGTGAGAGTTGGTCATGCAATGGAATCATTATAATGAGTGAGATATGATCAAAACAAAATAAGTGTGCTAATCTGAATAAGCTGTTTTGTAGAGACTGTTAAGCATAGATAAATTTAAAATGAGCAGTAGCAATAACTAAGTTAAATGTAGCACATAATATAAAGATCATGCCATCCAAAAATGAGCTTCTAATTCATTATAGAACTCTAGATATGATAAAAATGGTGAACATGAAGATAAAAATCAGATTTTGAGAATTAATGTTTATTATTATTATATAAGCACTCAAATTTTATTGTATAAAATGTAAAATAAAAACCCACTAACTTATGAAACTTATTTATATAAATATGTAAAAGGTTGAATAAATGGATAAATTATATAAATGGTAGTGGAATAATATTTATAAGTAATAAAAACTATAAACTTGATTTTTACGACTTTTTCGGCTATTACCGTAAAATTAACGTTTTTCGCCAAATAAAACTTAGACGATCAAAACCGTCTAATGTAAAGTTTTTAAAAGTCATATACTGATATATAAGTAACTAATACAAGTAAAAACCGATAAAACCCGAACTATAGGAAATACGGACATTAACGAGCTAACTAAGCATATTGGACTAATAATTGGACTAAATAAGATAAATACTTATAAAAAGAACTTATTGGGCTTAACCCATTTGGGCCCAACATGTAAAGTATAGATACTGATAATATAAGTAAAAAAATGAAACAAAACAAGTTAAAGAACTTATAATAAGCTTATTCGACTTAAAATAGGTAAATAGGTAAAACTAGCAAACTAGTAAAAAGTTAGCAAAACGTAAACACTAAAATGAGTAAACAAGGATATATAAACCCACTTGATCATCATCATATGTACAAAATCATCATATGTATATTGATATTTTGATAAAAGTCATTGGACAAAGTCTAAGACCGATTATTATTTATATAGGTTTCCGTGACCGAAGCACGCCCGTAGCCGATAATCCGCCTTTCATTATCAACGTGAGTTCATAGCCTCGCACTCTTTTAAATGTTTTATAAAATGATTTTTAAACCCGCGAGGGAGATAACATGCTAGATTTTGATAAAAATAGAACACAAGTAGTCCCGATGGTATGCTTAATGATATGGACCCGAATGATGCTATGACCCTATAAACGAGACTAAAAGGATTATTAGTAGTTAGGTTATGTCACTTAAAGTCCCATTAGCATGAATTGTGAACTACCGGGATTTGGTAGACGCTTATGCATTTGATAGTACTATTTGGGGACGATCACCCCAGTTCGCGCCTTGACGGTTGATCCCCGTCGTACCACATTGATTGGTAAGCGAATTTATGTATGAGAAGATTCCATAGCGTGATTTTTGTGACGACACGCTAACTTAGATGGGCAAATTGTTTGTCGGGTTCGCGGCCCGCTGTTTTCATAGTAAGGTAACAATGTCATGCGGCTAATAATAATCCTAAAACCTATATACAAAACGATAACGACGCTAATAACGATGAATATATTACCTATTATGGTAATATTGAGGCTACGGTCTCATGGACGGTTTAAGATGTATGCTTGATTTATATATTGCCTGACTAGCAATACGAGGACTTACTTCTGATATTATACTTGTGTTCTGATTTTAACGATTATTTTATATAACGATTTTTATTAAACTATATGAATTCACTCGGCATTCGCTGATATGATTTTTGCATGTTTTTATCTCAGGTGCTTGAAGGTAATCCGGATGGAGATCGACTCTGATGGCCCACAAAATATTAAAAATGTTCATTCGATCTATGTTTTGTAAACTTAATGACCTGTATAATTTGGGACCTGTTGTACACTTTAAAACTTTTTTATCGAATGAATGTATGTTAAACCTTGTACAACCATTTTTATGTGTTGTCTATGATTGGAGTTATTGTGCTATCCCGTAACACTCGGAAAGACCCTCCCGCTGTACCGATACGAAAAATGAGAGTGTTACAGTTTGGTACCAGAGCTCTCGTTATAGAGAACAAAAGATTTTAAAAACCAAGGTTTTGAACAAAACTTTTCAAAATCTTTTGACAATGAACATTTAAGAAAATATTTGAAAAATCTTTTGACTATAACGGTGCCAGAGATCTCCGACGTTACCAACGAGCCCTATTGAGAAGATATATATTTTGATATATATAATATAATTTATATATATGTATATATCGTGATTTCATTATGTAATTTTTTAACTAGTATGTTATCCTAATACGAGATATATATATAAATACAGATTGTCATGGCTGACCCTAATATTCCTGTAGAAAACCATGTTATTCCCGAACCTAATGTAGATGATGATCCTTATTTAGACTTAGTAGATTATGATATGGATGATGAGGAGGAACCATTTGAGGATCTCGAGCCCGAGTTAGGACTAGGAGATCAGATTGCCCCTCAGGTTGACTTGGTAGAGAATGAGATTGAGAATGTTGATATTGAGAATGATGAGGAGATTGGGTTAGATAATCTAGATGATGAGATTGACGACGAGGATGTCGAGGAGGATGTAGGTATAGATGTTGAGGTCGATGATGATGAGGAAGCTGAGCTTATTTACCCTTATGATGTTCCAGATGGCGAGCCTTTGCCCCCACCAGTTTATTTGTCCGATTCTGAGGTTGAGCTACCTAGGGATGAAATGTCTGAATCATCTGAATCTGATTCTGAATCAGAGGAGGATGAGGATGACGATGCACCTGACGGTACTGATGGTATTGCTACTCGTAGACGTGAGATAGGAGAGTCGTCTAGTGCTCGAGAGGCTACTCATATTGATGGTCTTGCACCATGGGCCTTGAGACGTGATCTAGATGCTTCCCATGTTAAGAGTAGTATGACCGAGATTGGATTAGGTGTTGTTCAGACTCATGTTGCTTATTTGGAGTCGAAGACTAAGGTTGGTGAGAAAGAGCAGGAATTTCTTAGTATGGATTTGACTGATGTAGAGCGTGGTTTGAATGAGGCTTTTAGGAGGTTATCAGTGTTGGAAAGTGGTGAGTTTGCTGCTATAAAGAGAAAGGTGAATTCTATGGAGATTCAGTTGAGTGTAGCTCGTGCGATGCGTGAGAAAGCTGAAAAGGAGTTGAATATATCCGTGGGTTGGAATAGTAGATTTTATGCCGACATGGTTGAAAGAGGAGTGATCCGTAATTGCCCAGCTGAAGATGTGTCTAGTGATCGTCCGACGAAGATACAGAAGACGATGGATGATGGACCATCTGGCGGTTCTCAGTAGACCAGTCTGTATTTAGTAGTGACCTTTGTATCTTTTGTACTTTTGTAGCTTTGACTGAACCGACTTGTTAGTAGTAGACTTGGCACGAATTTTGAGTATATATAGTGCTAGAACTTTGATATGGGATGTAACTAAGACAATACTTTTGTTTCAAATCGAATGAAATATGTATCTTGTCTTGAATTCCATATTGTGCCTTATTTGTATCTTGATTATGAATTCAATCCATATTATATGAATCCTTTGTTGGGTGAATGCTTAATACTTTGAAATTGTGAAATTATAGAACTATGTCGCCCAAGAAGGCTGTGGCTGAGGATGATGTACGTAGGATTATTACGGAGCAAGTTACCGCATATATGACTGAATTTATGGCAAATGCTAGAAATGAAGCTGGCGGTAGTGGAGCTGGCGGTAGTGGAATTGGCGGTACTAATGTGAATGTGAATGCTAATAATGTGAATGCTAATGCTGGAGGAAATATAGGAGGACTTGGAACTAATGCACCTGAAGTTGGTGGTTGTACTTATGTGACGTTCATGAAGTGTGAACCTCTACCTTTTAATAGAACTGAAGGTGCTGTAGGATTAAGCCAGTGGATTGAGAAGATTGAGTCGGTGTTTCGGATTAGTAAGTGTAAGGAGGAAGATAAGGTGACTTTTGCTATGGGTACTCTTAAAGGTCGTGCGTTGACTTGGTGGAACGGGAGAATTGCTTTCATGGGTCTTGATGCTGCTAATGCTACTCCTTGGGTTGAAATTAAGAAGTGGATGACTTTGGAGTTTTGTCCTCGTAGTGTGATTATTAGGTTAGAACAAGAGTTGATTCATTTGAGAATGAAAGGTGTGGACATTGATAGTTACACAAACCGATTCCATGAGTTGGCCTTGCTATGTCCTCGATTGGTTGAACCCGAAGAGATCCGAATTGAACAATATATTAAAGGGTTGACCAGGAATATCCGGGGGGACGTGACATCATCTAAACCACTGACCATTGATGATGCTGTTCGAATGGCTTACCAACTCATTGGACAGATAATTCAGGATAGGGAAGATGAAGCCCGTGTTGGTGAGAAAAGAAAGGGAGACGGTGATCGTATAGATAGAGGTGATAATAGGAAGAATTTCAATCGCCGTCAGAACCAGAGAAAGGGGAATGCAAATGCTCTTACCAACAACACACCGCGCAACGATGATAGATGTCCTAAGTGTGGCAACAAGAGGCATGCTGGCGACTGCTGGAAATGCCAAAATTGCGGAAAGCTTGGACACAAGGTTGAAAGGTGTAAGAAGGGAACCATTTGCTTTAACTGTAATGAAGAAGGTCATAGGAAATCAGAATGCCCCAAGTTGAAAGCGATTGTACCTGGAAGAAACCCCCAGGGTGGTATCTATCAACTTGGAACAATTAAGGTGAAGCAAGAGGATCCGAATGTCGTTACCGGTACGTTTTTACTCAACAATCATTATGCTGTTGCTTTATTTGATTCGGGTGCCAATAGGAGCTTTGTATCCACTAAATTTAGTGCCCTTATTGACATTGAACCTGTTGAGATAAATACCAGTTACGAGGTGGAATTGGCTGATGGTAAATTAGTGAAAACTAATAAGCTATTAGAAGGATGCTCTCTAAATCTCTTAAACCATTCCTTTCCGATTGATTTGATGTTGATAGAATTAGGTAGTTTTGATATTATTATTGGTATGGATTCGTTGTCGTTGAATAATGCAACTATTTTATGTGGAGAGAAGAAGGTTAAGATTCCTCTTAGGAATAGGACGTTAGTAATTGATGGTAATCGAGGTGAATCCCGTTTGAAAATCGTTTCATGTATTAAAGTCCAAAAGTACATCAGGAACGGTTGTGAGTTATTCTTAGCTCATGTGACCGGGAATGAGTCTAGGGAGAAAATATTGGAAGATGTACCTATTATTTGTGAATTTCCTGAGGTATTTCCTAAAGATTTACCCGAACTTCCACCGATAAGGCAAGTAGAGTTTCGAATCGATTTAATTCCTGGTGCTACACCGGTGGCACGTGCGCCTTACCGATTAGCCCCTTTTGAATTAAAGGAGTTATCTGAGCAACTTAAGGAGTTGTCTGATAAAGGTTTTATTCGACCGAGCTCGTCGCCTTGGGGAGCTCCAGTCTTGTCCGTTAAGAAGAAGGATGGATCTTTTCGTATGTGCATTGATTATAGGGAACTGAATAAGTTGACAATTAAAAATCGATATCCTTTACCTAGGATTGATGATTTGTTTGATCAACTACAAGGATCTAGTGTGTATTCTAAGATAGATTTGCGGTCAGGATATCACCAACTTCGCGTCCGTGAAGAAGATATTCCTATAACTGCATTTAGAACTCGTTATGGACACTATGAATTTCAAGTAATGCCATTTGGGTTAACTAACGCACCTGCGGTTTTCATGGATTTAATGAATCGAGTGTGCAAGCCCTACTTGGATAAATTTGTGATTGTGTTTATCGACGATATTCTGATCTATTCTAAGAATGAAGATGAGCATAGAGAACATTTAAGGATTGTTTTGAATTTGTTGAAGGATGAAAAGTTGTATGCTAAGTTTTCGAAATGTGATTTCTGGTTAGATTTTGTGCAATTTCTTGGTCATGTGATTAACAAAGATGGAATTCATGTTGATCCTGCAAAGGTTGAAGCTATTAAGAATTGGTCTGCACCGACAACGCCAACGGAAGTGCGACAGTTCTTAGGATTGGCTGGCTATTATAGGCGATTCATTAAAGAATTTTCTTTGATAGCTAAACCCTTGACTAAGCTTACCCAGAAGAATAAACCTTTCGTTTGGGGAAGTGATGAAGATGGAGCATTTCAGACATTGAAGCAAAAATTATGTAGTGCGCCAATCTTATCATTACCCGACGGGAGTGAAGATTTTGTAGTGTATTGTGATGCATCTCTTAGAGGCTATGGAGCTGTTTTGATGCAGCGAGAGAAAGTGATAGCTTATGCTTCTAGGCAATTAAGGAAGAGTGAGGAGAATTATACTACTCATGATCTTGAGTTAGGAGTTGTAGTCTTTGCTCTTAGGTTGTGGAGACATTATCTGTATGGCACCAAGTGTACGGTATTCACCGATCACAAAAGCCTACAGTATATTCTCGATCAGAAGGAATTGAACATGAGGCAACGAAGATGGATAGAGTTGTTAAGTGATTATGATTGTGATATAAAATATCACCCAGGAAAAGCCAATGTTGTTGCCGATGCGTTAAGTAGGAAAGATAGAGAGCCTATCAGGGTACGTTCTCTAGTCTTGACCGTGCACAATAATTTGCCTGAGCAAATTAGAAATGCGCAATTAGAAGCTTGTAAGAAGGAAAATTTTGTTAATGAAGGGTTCCGAGGAGAAAGAGATCCTTTAGAGGTCAGAGTTGATGGAGTGAAATGCTTAAGAGGTCGTATGTGGATACCTAAGTTTGGAGGCTTAAGAGATTTGATTATGTTAGAATCCCATAAATCTAAGTATTCCATTCATCCGGGATCTGATAAGATGTACCATGATTTGAAGAAGTTGTACTGGTGGCCAAATATGAAAGTTGACATAGCTATGTATGTTCTTCAATGCTTGACTTGTGCTAGAGTCAAAGCTGAACATCAAAAGCCATCAAGACTACTTCAACAGCCAAAGATTCCTGAATGGAAGTGGGAGCGAATTACGATGGACTTTATCACCAAGCTTCCTAGAACATCATCTGGAAACAACTCGATTTGGGTTATTGTCGACAGACTGACCAAATCAGCACACTTCATTCCGGTTAAAGAACAGTTCTCACTTGAGAAGCTGACTCGTATATACCTTGAGAATGTTGTATGCAAGCATGGAGTGCCTGTATCGATCATTTCAGATCGAGATTCTAGATTCGCATCGAATTTTTGGAAATCTCTCCAAAAATATTTAGGAACGAATCTCGACATGAGCACTGCTTATCACCCCCAGACTGATGGGCAGAGTGAAAGGACAATACAAACACTAGAAGATATGTTGAGAGCTTGTGTGTTAGACTTTGATAAGAATTGGGATAAACATTTGCCGTTAGCAGAGTTTTCGTATAACAATAGTTACCATTCTAGTATTAAGGCTGCACCGTTTGAAGCTTTGTATGGTAGGAAGTGTAGATCTCCTGTATGTTGGAGTGAAGTTGGGGATACCCAGCTCACGGGACCGGAATTGATCCGGGAGACTACGGAGATGATAGTTCAGATTAAGAATAGGTTGTTGACTACCCGTAGTAGACAGAAAAGTTACGCGGATGTGCGCGGAAGCCAATGGAGTTTAAAGTGGGTGACCAAGTAATGTTGAAAGTATCGTCATGGAAAGGCGTTATCAGATTTGGAAAGCGAGGGAAATTGAATCCCCGTTATATTGGACCCTTTAAGATTTTATCTAGAGTAGGTCTGGTGGCTTACAAACTAGAGTTACCCCCAGAACTTCATGGTGTTCACAACACATTCCATGTATCTAATCTGAAGAAATGTCTAGCAGTGAGTGATGAGAAAATTCCTTTAGGTAAGGTTCGAATAGATGGGAAGTTGCATTTTATCAAAAAGCCCGTAGAGGTTATGGATCGTGAGGTAAAGCAACTGAAACAAAGTCGGATACCTATTGTCAAGATCCGATGGAATTCAAAGCATGGACCGGAGTATACTTGGGAGCGAGAGGATGAAATGTGGAAGAAATATCCGCACCTCTTCGATTTCAATAAGAAACGGACATCCAAATGAAATGGATCACGAGGACGTTGATCCCTTTTAGGAGGAAAAGCTGTGACAATCTAACATTTTCAGGTTGTGAATTATTTTCTCGTATAATATTTTGAAACTTATTTTTGTGTTGGTTGACGAACTCACAATTTACGGATTTAAATTTAGGCTTACGTGCATAATTTGGCGTCCTTTAAGACTAAACCGGAAACCTTAGGATTAGGTATTTACGTTTTTGAACTCCATTTTTGATGAGACAATTTTTATTAGATTCGTTTTGTGACGTTGATTCATAATTTATAAGAACGTTTTTCTAAAACGACCCGAGGGCACGCAAATCGAGAAAACTAGAATCGAGGAATACCCGTAAACTAGTGAGATGGGACAAAATACATTGTCCCACCCCACTAGCACTATGGGACGGCACACATGACACCACATCTAAGGATGTGGCATCATGTTAGCTAACTAGTTACAAGTGTAACTAAGCTTACACCTTAAGCTACTCTTTCCACTTCCACTAGCTAAAACCATCAACACTTCACACATACCATTTCCATACATGCAAACAACCTCAAATCCTCTCAACCACTTCACCTTTGTCGTCCACTTTTAAGCTACAAACACCCCTTTTGATCTTTTCTAGCCATAAAATACATGTTATCTAGCTCTATCATGGAGTTATCTTGAAGCCTTGATCATTTGGTGGCCATATTAACAACATAGGAGGTGCTTTGCTTGTGTCCTAGGGCTGATTTCTCAACTATTGTTCTTGGTGTTTGATGATCTTGGAGTTACTTTTGGTGTTCATCAAGTTCATGTCTTCTAAAAACAAGAAATACACTTGGTTGGTAAAGAAGATCATCCTCTCCATTTTCTCTTGTTATTTTTGTAAAGAACAAATGTATTTTCTTTCTTATTATATATGTATATATGATGAATATATGATGATAAAAATGTTGTGTGGGGATCAAGTGTTGATAAATATGCTTAAAAATGTTAATAACCATGAGAAATAAGGCTAAAATCATGCTTATTTAGTTGGCTGTATAAAAACAGTATATAACTAAAACTTTAACTGATAAACTTGCATGTTATGATCCATTTACAGTAAGTACAAGATGTTATACACATGTGAGAGTTGGCCATGCAATGGAATCATTATAATGAGTGACATATGATCAAAACAAAATAAGTGTGCTAATCTGAATAAGCTATTTTGTAGGGACTGTTAAGCATAGATAAGTTTAAAATGAGCAGTAGCTATAACTAAGTTAAATGTAGCACATAATATAAAGATCATTCCATCCAAAAATTAGCTTCTAATTCATTATAGAACTCTAGATATGATAAAAATGGTGAACATGAAGATAAAAATCAGATTTTGAGAATTAATGTTTATTATTATTATATAAGCACTCAAATTTTATTGTATAAAATGTAAAATAAAAACCCACTAACTTATGAAACTTATTTATATAAATATGTAAAAGGTTGAATAAATGGATAAATTATATAAATGGTAGTGGAACAATATTTATAAGTAATAAAAACTATAAACTTGATTTTTACGACTTTTTCGGCTATTACCGTAAAATTAACGTTTTTCGCCAAATAAAACTTAGACGATCAAACCCGTCTAATGTAAAGTTTTTAAAAGTCATATACTGATATATAAGTAACTAATACAAGTAAAAACCGATAAAACCCGAACTATAGAAAATACGGACATTAACGAGCTAACTAAGCATATTGGACTAATAATTGGACTAAATAAGATAAATACTTATAAAAAGAACTTATTGGGCTTAACCCATTTGGGCCCAACATGGAAAGTATAGATACTGATAATATAAGTAAAAAAATGAAACAAAACAAGTTAAAGAACTTATAATAAGCTTATTGGACTTAAAATAGGTAAATAGGTAAAACTAGCAAACTAGTAAAAAGTTACCAAAACGTAAACACTAAAATGAGTAAACAAGGATATATAAACCCAATTTATCATCATCATATGTACAAAATCATCATATGTATATTGATATTTTGATAAAAGTCATTGGACAAAGTCTAAGACCGATTATTATTTATATAGGTTTCCGTGACCGAAGCACGCCCGTAGCCGATAATCCGCCTTTAATTATCAACGTGAGTTCATAGCCTCGCACTCTTTTAAATGTTTTATAAAATGATTTGTAAACCCGCGAGGGAGATAACATGATAGATTTTGATAAAAATAGAACACAAGTAGTCCTGATGGTATGCTTAATGATATGGACCCGAATGATGCTATGACCCTATAAACGAGACTAAAAGGATTATTAGTAGTTAGGTTATGTCACTTAAAGTCCCATTAGCATGAATTGTGAACTACCGAGATTTGGTAGACGCTTATGAATTTGATAGTACTATTTGGGGACGATCACCCCAGTTCGCGCCTTGACGGTTGATCCCCGTCGTACCACATTGATTGGTAAGCGAATTTATGTATGAGAAGATTCCATAGCGTGATTTTTGTGACGACACGCTAACTTAGATGGGCAAATTGTTTGTCGGGTTCGCGGCCCGCTGTTTTCATAGTAAGGTAACAATGTCATGCGGCTAATAATAATCCTAAAACCTATATACAAAACGATAACGACGCTAATAACGATGAATATATTACCTATTATGGTAATATTGAGGCTACGGTCTCATGGACGGTTTAAGATGTATGCTTGATTTATATATTGCCTGACTAGCAATACGAGGACTTACTTCCGATATTATACTTGTGTTCTGATTTTAACGGTTGTTTTATATAACGATTTTTATTAAACTCTATGAATTCACTCGGCATTCGCTGATATGATTTTTACATGTTTTTATCTCAGGTGCTTGAAGGTAATCCGGATGGAGATCGACTCTGATGGCCCACAAAATATTAAAAATGTTCATTCGATCTATGTTTTGTAAACTTAATGACCTGTATAATTTGGGACCTGTTGTAAACTTTAAAACTTTTTATCGAATGAATGTATGTTAAACCTTGTACAACCATTTTTATGTGTTGTCTATGATTGGAGTTATTGTGCTATCCCGTAACACTCTGAAAGACCCTCCCGCTGTACCGATACGAAAAATGAGAGTGTTACACAAACTGATTTTAAAACCTATGAATTCACTCAACCTTTGTGTTGACTTTAAGCATATATTTCAGGTATTGAAATTGATAGCATGGAGCAGCAAACTAATGACGTGGAGAGATATAATCTTGGAATATTTTGTCATTAAACCTATTTTATAGATCTCGGGAACTTGTCATGTATAGTGTATGTATAGTTGTTTTATTGAAAATCTGATTTTGAATGATAAATTTATAAAGAATAAACGAAGTTTATTTAAACACTCTTTTGAGTTGTTTTCTATCACTTTGCTTTCATATCATGAAGTAATACCCCTAAAAATATTATTCCGTTGCGTCAGGGTAAAAATGGGGGTGTTATAGAGTGGTATCAGAGCTATAGTTATAGAGAATTAAGAGATTTAAAAATCTTAACTATAACTGATTTTCTTAAATAAAATTTCCAATTAAAGTCTCCGCATCAAAAATCATGCTGCTGCAAATAGTTGTATGTGACATTTAAGATTTCCAGTAATGTTATTATGTGTTTAAATGTTAGTATGTGTAAATAATATAGTGCTAGCTACTGATAGAAGTAACTTTTTTTTACCAACGTGATTAGAAATATGTCATCCTATTCTCATCCCATCGTTATATCTGATTCGAAACCAGAAAATCTTTACCTTTTGTATTTCCTGAACCTTTAGTATTAACTCTTTCTGCCAATAGTAATCACCTTAACCCTTTTTCACCAGAAAATAATCCCCAACCAAATTATGAAAATATACCTATTCCGTATTATCAAACTCCTTCATCCCAAGCTTCCAATAATATCCCAAATAGCCAGAACCTATTTGTAGAACAAATGGAGAAAATGATCAACTATTTCAGTGAAGTGTCACCTAACCCTATGAGGATTTAGAATATGAAGTCGAAAGGCGAATGTGTGAACAAGAAATGATGCAAGAGGAAATAGAGAAAATAGAGAATAATTTTATAAGAGTAAGCAAGGAGAATTTTGAGTTACGTAATAGGCAAAGGATAAATGAATAGGAAATCACCTTAGCAAGAGTAAGAATGACAGCAAAGGAAAAAATATCGAGGATATTCAAGTTCGACACCAAGACAACATCAAAGCTCTCTTAGCACAAATTAAGAATCCCCATGAAAAGAAATAGACCAGCTTTTAAATATTTCAGCTTCCCAAAAAGCCTTGTAAATATTTTAGCTATCAGTCTTTACTTTTATGTAACAAAGAAGCTTATATGTCCATTAGTGAAGCATATTGTTAATAAATAAAAGTTTCTTTTTTATCTTTCCTTTATTTGCATATTATTGTAGAAAAGAGAAATACTTGAAAGGTATAAGTTTTTAAAAGAATTATAGCAAAAGAGAGATATTATCTTAAACTAAAAAGGACTTCTCAAGTCTATTTGGTTAAAAAGAGTATCAATCTAAATAAAGGATAAATAACCTAAGAAACCTGGGACAAGTTGTTAATTATGTGAGCCCTATAAACCTAATCCTTAAAAACCTTTTATGTTTGTAAATTTTTGGAAAATTTATGCTCGTAAAGCGTTGTATGTATACACATATGCCAAATGCTTAAATAGACAAGTATATCTAAATTTCAAAAAAATTTATAAATTTTAGAATGACACATTTAAGGATATCAGTATCTTCTACCCAAACTCCCAAAGGACTTCAGCGAATAACTAACTATGAAGTAGCTACAGCCTTGAAAATACCAATCTTCAATATAGTGAGGAATGCTAATCGAACGGAAGACTATATAACTAACAAGTTATATAAATTCCAAGAAAATGAAGATGTTTGGATTAAAAGGACAAAAACAAATTTCTCCCAAAATAGTTGCGTTGAGGATCGCCAAGTAAAGCTTGCTATTAGTACCCTAACTAATGAAGCATTTTCATGGTGGAATTACTGTACTCAACTTGTTGGTTTAGACGAAGCCTATGATTTTGAGTACCTCCTAATAACCCGATATTATCCTTCAAAAGAAATCGAGAAATTGAAAAAGGAAATTTGCAACCTAATAACACGAGGAATTGATCTCAAAGCCTATTTGAGAAAATTTCAAGAGTTAGCAGAATTGCATCCAATCAATGATTCACAAAGGATGATGAAATCTTTTATCAAAGGATTTCCCATAAGATTCAGAAGAATGATTACTATTACTAAACCCCATAGTTTAGAAGAAGCCATTAAGATTTCCTAAAAATTAATGGATCATGTAATCAAGCACCATCCTATGCAAGGATCCAACACCCTTAAACATAAATTTATCAAAGAAGAAGAATAATCTGCTGAAACTAAACCCAATCCCTTAAACTTTTCCTATGATCCCTATTTTCCCTACCTATATTACCCAAATACTAACCTAGTTAACCATTCCCAAATAATAAAATACGACGATTATGCTAGACACATTCCCCTATGTATGAATTTTCTATTGCATCACACTAGAAACTACACAACAAAGTGCCAGAACTGCTTCAAAATAGGTCATCAAACCCGATACTGTTGGAGCAAGGCAAATATTTAGACTTTCCTAAGATTTCCGTGCTTTGTAAATGAATAAGTGTGTTCAACTACGTGATTATTATCAATAAAAATCTATCGAGTTTTTTATTTCATTTTTCTAAATGTTATTTTTCTTCACTATCTGGAAAACTAACTCATTTGTGTTACATGTACATAGAATTATGTGTGTTTTAATTTCCTTTAGAATAAATATTCAACTTATGTCTTAACGGAATTTTGAAATCTGAATTTCAACATATTTATCCTAAATTTTTCTTATGAAAAACAGGTAAGAACAAGTAATGAGAAACTTATCTCAGAGTTTCTTAAGATACGACATGACGCCATCTGGATCATTGTCAATTGTATATCATAAAGGACATGGAAACTTTAACAAGGTAATTCCCAAAAATAATCTGTTGATATAAAGTGCCGATATCTGCAATATTGAATACAATTCCCTCTATACCAATAGGTTTAAGTGAGAGAACTATCCATATAGTAGAATTTCATACTCCATGTATGCATTACATTATCTAGAATAACACCTATCCTATGAACGTATTATCGTAATAGAGCCTTCGTAGTGCAATAAGAAGTAATTGTTAACTGTTTACCGGATTAAAGTGATGACTAGTGAAACATCTTTTCCAAAAGTAATCACAAATATTTTCTCAAGAAGAATGAGAAAAAACGCCATGTAAAACAACATTATCATTGGTGAAATACTTTCCATATTGATTTTAAGAGATGCAATAATCAATCCCTGATTTTTAGGCAAGCTGTGACTTATTAACTTGAGTTTTACCCAACAAAACTCATAAATAATCACATTTCCTTCCTATTTAGAGAACTAGAGAGGATTTACCTGATTAATTGGTACAATTTACACTTATTCTTGTAATCTTTATAAGATTTTATTGCAACATAAATGGTCAATATAGCATAAATGCTTATGCTTAGTGATAGCTCTAATAGAAGAGATTGATTAAAGAAAAGAAATAACAATAGTAAGAACTTTGTTCATTGATATATGAATAGAATGTTAAGTAGAAAACAAATACTACACCTGCCTTTTTGATACACTACGATTTTAATCTCGGGATGATATTTCTTTAAGGGGAAGAGGCTATGACAACCCATAAAATTTTCAAATGTAATATATGCTATGTTTGAATAGGTGTGGAAAAGCCACTAGAAATTTTTGCTTTTTGTGTATTACTTGGTAGAATGAACTACTTCTCACACCATAAACTATTATAACGACACATTCCTATAATGATGAAAGACACAAGTCTAAACTATAAAAGAGATCTAATAAGTTCAATATTAATAAGAACATCTCAAATATTACCATGATGCCCTAAATTTCCTTAGAAACCTTGGAATTCCTATAAATGAATTATAAACTCAAGAATGGTAAAACATGAATTAAGAACACTTATGAATAAGTAAGTATGGAACATAAACAAGTTATAAAGTATACTCTAAAGACATAATAATACCTAAGAAAGGCAAGAACAAACTATATAAAGCAAAGTTTAAGTAATTGTACATAATAGTCTAGATCACCACCTTGAATCTTTGATAAATAATATTTCAAGCAATGTAACTACATAAAATCCATATACTACTATAAAAACAATATACTAATTACAATCTATCATCTAAAGGAAAGTTAATTGATCCCAAATTGCTAATATTCACTAATCTAAGGCTAATTACAAGTTAAAACCTAGTAACCAAGATTAGCATATAAAATCCATTATACATTGAATTAGAGTCTAATCTTTTACCACAAATTAGAAAACTCAACTACATATCATATTAATATTTTACATTCATTTCAAGTTAAGTTACAAGTTGGTAAAGCATAAAGTACAAGTTATCAAAGCATAGGTTCTTAAGCTCCTTTAATTAACCCTAGAATATGATCAATCTATATAAACCTTCAAACTAGAATGTAGAACCCATAGAGGACATAAACATATCATATAAGCCCTAGAATAAGCATACATAAGGATAAAAACCCTAATTACCCAAGTTAGAAAATCATTAGGTTTAACGACCTAAAGACCCTAATATTAAGAAATCTACATGGAATCACTACCTAGTTCTTTTTGGACAAGTCTATAAATATTCATAGAACTTAAATAAGATTATAAGATGATATTAATACAATGTAAAAGTACCCTAATGCACAAGGTACAAGATTTCAATGCATGACGTGTAAATTAAGTCAAAATAGGTATTTTCACTCTTTAGACATGTTTACCTAAACTAAACCCTTAAAATATGTGTGAGAACTCAATGAACACTTAAAAACAATGTCTAGGACCTAAATTAAGCATACATAAGTAACCAATTGAAGGATAAAGCCTTTTACTAAGATTAAACTCTAGATCATTAGAAAACCCTAATCTATAAATGTATACTTCCCATTTTCACATCAAACCTTTGTTAATCTTCAAACCAAGTACCCAAATCTCTTAAATAGAATGTCTAAATCCGAATTAAGCTCTAATCATTCACTAATCACTTTCCCAAGCCCTTAATCACCAAAAACACAAATCAAAAGTTACAAGCCCTAGAAATAGAATCTGGTTTTGTAATTTTCCTCCAAAACTCATTTTCAAACCATTTCCCTCCATTACAAGTTTGAAAACCTTATATTTATCCATCATAACATATTTTAGGAGTGTGAAAAGTAGGTGGATCACCTCCTTGCTTGCTACACATCACCATTCCTATCTATATGTTGTCGTGACACATTTTGAACCACAAGGAAGGATTAGGATAAAGCTATAACCTATAAACTTGTGTAGATCTTCACTAGACTTCATTAGTAACCCCTATATCTATGTTACACGTTTAGATGCATAACTTGGATGCTAAGGGTGAAACAAGTATAAATAGGGGCGTATGTGCTTCATTTGAACATGCACCCTGTTTCCAATGTATCTCATACCCATTCTCCATATCAACCTATATATATGTCTTAGGACATCCCTAAAGACCAAAAACCAGGTCTAGAAGCTATCCATTGAAGGTCTTGAAGCTTTGATAAGAAGTTGTGTACATAAGAAGCCATAAGGAGCCATTTTGGAGCTACCTAGGTAAAATCTATGTTAACCAAGCTTTGATCTGGTTATTATGTTTATTTAGAGTTTTTATAATTCCAAAATTATGTTAGAAAGATAATCTGAAAGAAACTAAGTCATTTCATTATTTTAAATGAAAGTTATAAGTTAAAGATGTCTTAAAACCCTAGTTTTGTAATCTACATAAAATAATGAGCAAAACCCCATTTCAAAAGATATTATTCTAAATAAATGTTGTTATCATGATTATAAATGTGTTCATAAACTTTTTTTTCAAATCCTAGATCATTTGGATCATTTTTGAGCTTGTTATGTGATTTTTACAAGTTCAGGGACTAAACCTGTCAGTTTAGAAACTATAAATCTTTTTGGGCCAAAAATGTCATTTTATAAAAGTATAAGCTATAATAATATATGTTGGAAAGTTTGAGACCCTAAGGTTAAATATTGAAGGCTTAATATGCAATTTATGAAACTATATACATTAGGGATTAAAAGTGTAATTATGCCAAAGTGTAACCAAAAGGACTATTTTTGCCAAATTTATGTGTAGGTAATGAAAGTATCATGCTAGTAGGGAGCTTTGTAAAAATATGTTCCATCTTGATATTTCATTCTGACTGAGTGGTTGAGTTTACGATTTAAAGTGCCCTCGCTCCTCAAACGTTTATAGAATGGCTTCTGAGTATGATGGCCCGAACACTGGTGCTAGATTTACAACCAAATCATAATTAAAGAAACTATAACAAAATGCTTAAAGAGATTGATCAAAAGATTAAAAACTTAATACCATACCAATTATGTTAAAAAAGGTTGGTGTGAGACCACGTTCTTGTTTCTTAGCTCAAGTTGATCTGTGTGATATAAACCCGACAAGATTACTGGACATAAGGTGAGTTCATAGCCTCACTAAAGTGTACTACTTTCAAATGATTTTAAAACCCGTGAGGGGGATACATGCTAAAAATGGAATACAAGTATTTTTGGTATGCTTTTCAGATATGATTCATTGACACTATGTTCATTGGTGCCTATGAAAGTCCCTTTTTAATTGTGAATCGCTAATCATTTCTCGGAATGAGCGCTAATATCGTAAATAGTAATATTGGAGGCTACATCTCCTGTCAGGGCAAGTCGCACTTTCTAGAACCTTAGTGGTTAAACAGGCATACTTTATTTTGCTAATTAGGATAGTTTGGCAGACTTCTTTTTAAGGGCAACTGTTGGTTCCTATGTCTAGTCGCGGTATCATAAGCTGATATGAGTGGAAACACTCATATCATTTACCTAATAAAACGTGGAATAAAACAAGAAAAATACTTTAAATCCTATTGTATTCGCTTGTTTTGCTTGTTTCATATGTGTACGTATCAAGATCACAAAACCGACAAAAACTGACAGAGGATTGGAGATTTTATCGAAAGCCGAATGACGAGTTCATTTTCATTCATGAAAAGTAGATTTATCATGATATTGGGCCTTATGTTAGAAAATAAGCTTATTATCCATTAAAACAATAATGGTCCAAGAAGGAAGTTGCCAAAAAAATCGGGTCAAGCCCATTAAAGAAGAAAGTCACGGGATGTTATGTTTTTTTGGTCAATATTCGTCAAGACATAAATAAAAGAGAGAAAAGGAACGAGAAAGAAAGAATTAGGGAAAATGTTCATACTTTTCTAGCCATGAACCCTAGTAATTAAATCAGGCCAATTGAGGGTTCATCAAGAAGAAATTGATAGCCACGGGTTGTAATCAAAGAAAAAAGGATGAAATGGAGCGTGTGTTTCACAAAGATTCCAAGTAGCAAGCTGTGACGTGGAGGATCAAAACATCATCGAGGCACCCTATTGGTCTAGTCTATGCCATGTCAGCTGCAAAGAAACACAAATTTGGTAAGATTTTACACTATTTCCTTTGTTAAAGAAGCACAAAATTGGAAAAGTCACCCAGACCGCTAGCGTGGCAATCATTGGGAGTGGATTAATCAGAGGGCTATGATTAGAGATGCTCATCCAAGGGCACTGATACAGTGCTTTTGCTAGGGTTCAGGATTAAGTTCAAGGTATCCTCTCGAATTGATCTCAACTAAAAGTGGAATGATTTGTTCTTGGTTAATAAAAAGGTGTTGGTTTGTTTATCTATGTTGAACTACTAACAAATAAGTAGGTGTCGAAGAGTAAAATTAAGCTTTAAAAGATTGAACTAAATTGACAAGTTAAAAATAATTGTTTGAAAACTTAAAGGCCAAATACGAAAGATACTTGAACACTTAATAAAACTAACACTTGAAAACTTTGTAAAAACATGAACTCATCAAATCGGAATAATACTAAAAGGAGTGATCGGAATATAGGACAAAGAGATGCAATCGAAATGTGGGAAAATAAGCTACAATCGGAATACTTAAAAATCATACAAATCGGAATATCTCAAAAGTGGTGCGATCGGAATATGGTGTTAGGACTCTAATCGGAATGTGCTAAAGGCCACAATCGGAATACATCAAAAATGAAGCAATCGGAATATCTAAAAACATGCAAATCGGAATATGGCAAAAAGTGTCAATCGGAATACTGGAAATAAAGGTTCAAATCGGAATGCCCAAAATTAAGCTACAATCGGAATACCCAAAACCCTTTTCCGATCATACGATCGGAATAAGGGGGTGTCTGCTCGGAATACACAAATCGGAAAAGGGTTTACCTTTTCCGATTACACACTTTGATCCGAAAATTAAGCTAGACCAATAAGCTATGGAATTAAGCTTATTACCAAAGCTAGCTCGAATCAAACAATAAGCTGATCAAATAAGCACGAATTCAACTTATCTAAACTTCAAATAATCAATCTTATAAATCAAATAAATAATAAAAAGATGAACTTTTTATAAAAACTTTAAAAAGTAAATAAGCTAAACTAACAAATAAGCCAATAAGCACAAAGATCTTAAAGCTTATTCGTATAGAAACTTAAGGAAACATAAAAAGATTAACTTTTTAAGCACAAAATCATTGATGAACAACACGGATCATACGAGATTTGTACCAAAATCAATCAAAATCAAAGAAAGGAAGAATGAGATTAAAGATTAAAAGCTTGAAACTAAACTTGATTAATGAAAAACAATACAAAGGTTTGATCTTGAAAGAGAAAAAGATGAAAACTAGTGAGAGAAAGTTTAGAACTTTCTCTCTCTAAAATTAGAGAGAATGAAAAACTAAAAACTAACTAAGACTAACTAAGTGCTCCAAATTTGTGAAGTAAAGTCTTATTTATAGGCATGTCTTGTGGGCTTTGTGAATGGGCTTGGTTTTGGGCTTCTTTTCTTCTTTCTTCTTTAGTCTTTACGTTTCTTCTAAATAAACGTTTCCGACCCGGATTTGAGAAGTGTCGGTGAATAATTCCAACTCGTCTTATAATCTTTTGTTTAATAGACTCGAGTTCTTCGACATATATGAATCTTCCATCTTTGGCTCTATTCTTCGATAAATCTTTAAATAGGCACAATGACTTCAAATCTTTTGGATCTTTTACATCTCTTGGAAAATAGACTTCGTCTTGAGTCTTTTTCTTCGATAAAACCCGTGCAATCCCATGTTTTCTTCAATATTCATCCGGTTGACTCTGAAAACACAATAAACACAAAAACCACACATAATTCCAAACAAATGATATTAAATACGTGTTTTGGTCTTGTTTTAGCCAGAAATAAGTGGTAAAAGGATGGGTGTTTTCACACCTATCAAATCCCCTACACTTAACCATTGCCATGCCCTCATGCAATGCTTAGCGATAAAGCAAGTTTACACTTTTCTCATAATCAATCAACCTTGGCCTTATTAAAATACTACTAAACAAAAATTAAAGTACTAAGAGAAATTAGAACTTTAAAGTAAACAAAAGGATAGAAAATAGCTATGTGGAAATAACTTGCAAAGGGATCTAAGACTTACATTAGGGCTTCGGCGCTGCGACGATTCATCACCCTCAAGTTTCACGTTCCCCAAACTAAGCTTAAAAACGAGATCATTGTTATTATAAGTTAGCAAATCAAACACTTACTCACATGGCTTAATTATATGCTTAGACTCCCTTATTCCTAGGTGTATCTCTTATATTTTATTTCTGTCTTAGAATGATCATGAAGATGCATTTTTGGACTTATTTCGATAGTTTATTTAGGCTGAAAGCAAAGTAGGACGATTTGATCAATAGTTAGCTAAAGGACAAAATCTCTTAAAACTGCTTCTCGGGATATCAAAAAGTTCATATCTTGGCATAACTTGGTTCACGATTTGAGACCTTTCTCGGGCCGATATTTAGCATGTACTTCATACTTCATATCTTGAGAGACGTTCTTGAGATAATGGTCTTCTCTTCGTTATAGAGTTTCTTCACTTGGAGATTTTTGAGGGGTACTCCAACTTTGTTGACCACGACTTCATGATTATTTCTTCAATCTCTAATTGGGATTTTGAGATACAACGATCCGCCTCCTTTTCGGACTTGGATCTATTTATCCTCATACCTTGTTAGGGTCTTTTCGGATAGACTTCTCCATGATCTTTATGGGAGTTGATTGCTTTTCGTCGTGAGTCTTGATCCTTCATATTGATTTTGGGAATAATGCTTTTCACATCACTTTGGATCTTCAGCGATAAAATTGAATCCTCATGCCTTGTTAGGGCCTTTTCGGACTCGCCAATCTTCGCTCCCCGCTTCATAAGTTATGCCTTGGCTATGAACTCTTATCATTACCGAGCAACTTTTAAACGATCTTGGGCTAGAAGCTAAGTAACTTTTCAAATCGTACGACCTTACTTATTACATATAAATTATTAGCTAGTGATGGGAGAATAGGCAAATAATTACACCAAGTGAGCTTGTGCAAGAATACCGACTTATAATTGACTCTATCATTTCTCGTTCTCCACAATTTAAAATCTCAAGTAATGAGATTCGTGGATGCTTAGCCTAATAAACCAATTAAGGTCTACATGGTTAAGGATACTAGCTAGAATAAACTTGAATAGGTCTATTCGGGTTGAGTCAAAATAATTTCAACGGGCCTAATATGTCAAAGATTTCAAAACTAGCTACACCACTTTTATTAATATTTTCGACTTTATTGCGGGATATATTCATATGAAAGCAACGAGAAAAATTTAAAAATTACGACTAAATGGCCAAAGTTAATTAAAAATTTGAAAAATGTTGAAAAAGATGATTTTCTGGTTAAATGAAGGCATTTTAATGGAAAAGTCCACTTAAAACTTCGATAGAAGTCCCCCCTACACTTAAGATAAACATTGTCCTCAATGTTTAAGCATGTGGGAAAAGTCTCCACTACACTTATGACATTGTGCATGTTGGTTAACTCAAGTTAAGGAAGAGACGACTAAAGTGATCAATTTCAAATGTGAGTATGAAGAAAATTGAATCACGATAGTTGAGAGATAGAACTGGATTTCGGATAACACAGGAGCACGGTTCTTCAGAGATTCCAAGAGTGCACTTATCCCTGTAATCACATCACCACACAAAGACAAACACCTATACAGGTCCCCCTACACTTAGGAGGTAAAAACATAAAAGGATAGATACTCGGGTTGCCTCCCGAGGAGCGCTTGTTTTTGATAACCGAGTCACGAGCCTGACTCGACCCAAAATTAGTTCATGGGGAACGTGGTGAGGGATGGAATCATCTTCTGAGAGATGTCCTCACCAAAGTACAACTTCACTCGTTGGCCATTCACCTTAAAATTAGGTCCATTAGGTTGAGCGAGCTCGAGAGTACCATATGGAAAAATTTGGGCAATGGTGAATGGGCCGGACCAACGAGATTTCAGCTTGCCCGAAAAGATTTTCAAACGAGAGTTAAAGAGTAAAACTTTGTCTCCAACTTGGAACTCTCGGTTCTTAATCTTAGAGTCGTGAATGAGCTTAGTCTTCTCCTTATAGATCAAAGAATTTTCATAAGCCTCATTACGGAGTTCATTCAGCTCATTGAGTTGGATCTTGCGTAGGTCACCGGCTTTGTTGATATCAAAATTAGCCCACTTCAAGGCCCAGTAAGCCTTGTGCTCCAACTCAATGGGGAGGTGGCATGCTTTCCCGTACACGAGACGATATGGTGTACAACCAATCGGAGTCTTGTATGCAGTACGAAAAGCCCACAAAGCATCATCAAGTTTGTCAGCCCATGAGGCACGATGCTCTCCCACGGTTCTTTCAAGAATTCGCTTTAATCCTCGGTTAGAGATTTCAGCCTGGCCATTAGTTTGTGGGTGGTAGGCGGTGGAAAGACGATGATTTACACCATACTTATCCATGACTCTTGCGAATTGGTCGTTGCAAAAATGAGTCCCGCGATCACTAATAATGGCACGAGGCACACCAAATCTAGCGAATAGCGATTTCAAAAAGTTACAAACCACCCTTACGTCATTAGTGGGTAAAGCTTTGGCTTCAACCCACTTTGAAACGTAGTCAACGGCTACAAGGATGTATTTGTTTCCTTTAGAAGAAGGGAATGGCCCCATAAAGTCGATCCCCCAAACATCAAAGATTTCACATTCTTGAATGAAATTCTGAAGCATCTCGTCTTTATGTGTGATATTGCCTTGTTTTTGGCAAGCATCACATTGTTTAACCATCTCGTGAGCGTCACGATAGATGGTGGGCCAATAAAATCCCGATTCAAATACTTTTTTGGCGGTGTAGTTGGGACCAAAGTGACCACCGGTGGGTCCTTTGTGGCAAGCGTCAAGGATTTCTAAAGCTGCCGGTCCATCAACACATCGGCGAATAATCAAGTCAGCACATTGCTTGAATAGACACGGGTCATCCCAAAAGTAAGTCTTAATGTCGATAAAGAACTTCTTCTTTTTCTGGGATGTTAACCCGTCAACGAGAATTCCACCCGCCAAGTAGTTTGCAATGTCCGCAAACCACGGGGTTTCATCAGCAGTCGAGTTGATAGACATTAAGGTCTCCAAGGGAAAAGAATCATTGATTTCTTTTTTCGGATGATCCCCTTGGTAAGGATCCTCAAGTCTACTGAGATGATCCGCGGCTAGGTTTTCAACTCCTTTTTTATCGCGAATTTCGATTTTAAATTCTTGGAGTAGCAAAACCCAGCGAAGAAGTCTTGGTTTGGAATCTTGCTTAGTCAACAAGTACTTCAACGCGGAATGATCGGTGTAAACGCTTGTGGTGGAAAGGACAAGATAGGGGCGGAACTTTTCAAAAGCATAGACAACAGCTAAAAGCTCTTTTTCGGTTGTCGTATAATGCAATTGAGCCCCCGTCATTGTCTTGCTAGCGTAATGGATCGGTTGGAAGTGTTTGTTCACTCTTTGGCCCAGAACCGCACCAATAGCAAAGTCGCTAGCATCGCACATCAACTCGAAGGGAAGCTCCCAATTAGGGGTAACCAAGACAGGTGCCTTAGTTAGCTTATCCTTAAGCAAGTTGAAGGCTTCAATACACTCTTTGGAAAAGATAAAAGGAGTATCTTTTTCCAAGAGGTGGGTCATCGGGCGAGCGATTTGAGAAAAATCTTTGATGAATCGATGGTAGAAGCCCGCATGACCAAGGAAACTTCTCACACCCTTCACTGTTGAAGGTGGAGGCAACTTAGCGATAACATCGACTTTAGCACGGTCTACTTCGAGACAGGCTTTGGAGATTTTGTGTCCTAGCACGATGCCCTCTTTTACCATGAAATGGCATTTTTTCCAATTAAGAACAAGGCGAGTGTCTTCACACCGCTTAAGCATACGTTCTAAATTGGCAAGGCAAGCAGAGAAAGAATCGCCATAAACCGAGAAATCATCCATGAATACTTCCATAGTGTCTTCCACCATGTCATGGAAGATAGCCATCATACACCTTTGGAACGTCCCAGGAGCATTACATAAACCAAAAGGCATGCGTTTGTAAGCAAATGTTCCATAGGGACAAGTGAATGTGGTATTTTCTTGGTCCTTGGGATCGATGGGAATTTGAAAATACCCGGAGAAACCGTCTAAGAAGCAGTAATAGTCATTACCAGCTAGACGCTCGAGCATTTGATCCATGAAGGGAAGAGGAAAGTGGTATTTTCTCGTGGCATCATTGAGCTTGCAATAATCAATACAAACTCTCCACCCAGTAACGAGACGAGTGGGAATCAACTCGTTGTGTTCTTTGGAAACAACGGTTATTCCGCCCTTCTTGGGCACACAATGAACGGGACTTACCCACGGTGAATCCGAAATAGGGTAAATCAAGCTGGCATCAAGAAGTTTGATAACCTCTTGTTTGATGACGTCGTGAATTCGAGGATTAACCCTTCTTTGGTTCTGGATTGCGGGTTTAAAGTCATCTTCCATGAGAATTTTGTGAGTACAAAAGTTCGAATCAATTCCGCGGACATCGGAAATTTTCCAAGCAATTTCCTTCTTATGATCTTTAAGCACGGCGATGAGGCGAGATTTTTCTTCTTCTTTCAAGTCCTTCGCGATGATGACAGGCGACTTCTTGTTTTCTTCAAGGAACACGTACTCGAGATGGGGCGACAACTCCTTAAGTTCTAAATCCGGAGGATTTTTGATGGGAGGCGTTTTCAAAGTCGGAGCATCGATAGCAATAACCGTGGGAGATGGTGGATAAAGATTGACTTCTGTGAGAAAGTTTTCAAAGAAATGCATGTCTTCATCCCAATTGGTGGGAGAATCGTCATTTTCTAAGTTCACATCTCCCATGGTGGCTTCAAGATCTTTCCAAAAGAAATCACTTTCTCCAAATAGAGACAGTGATGAATCAATAGAGGAAACGGTCTCAACATTGGGAAGAGAGGTAGGAATATTTTTACAAGCATCAATAAAGTGTTCTTCACAAGCCTCATCCAGAACGTCAATACATGTAACACTCTCGTATGAATAAGGTTGTTTAGACAACTTTCCCATGTTGAAGACGATTTTATCGTCGCCCACTCTCATGATAAGCTCACCGGCTTCAACATCGATGAGAGTGCGACCAGTCCTCAAGAATGGACGACCAACGATCAATGGCACACGAGGGTCCATGTCGTAGTCAACGACAACGAAATCGGCAGGAAAAGTGAATTTGTCGACTCCTACAAAGACGTCTTCGGTTATCGCCACTGGATAAGCAACCGTACGGTTAGCTAATTCCAAAGTCATTTTGGTGGGGACTAGCTCAGGGAGAGATAATTGCTTCCAAACACTTAGAGGCATTAAGTTAATACTGGCACCAAGATCGGCTAGGGCCATGCAATTCTCTACTCCCGGGAAGTTACAAGGGATTAAGAAACGACCCGGATCACCAAACTTGGTTGGCAATTTCCTTAAGAGCACTGCAGAGCAATTCTCATTAAGTTGGGTGTTAGCAATATCAAGAAGCTTCTCCTTGTCGCTAAGAAGATCCTTGAACATTTTCGCATACTTGGGCATGTGAGCGAGAGCCTCAGCGAAGGAGATGTTAAAATTCAATTGTTTAAACATTTTGAGAAAGTTCGAAACCTGAATATCATCCTTGCTTTTGAGCTTCTCTTTCCTCAACCTAGATGGATAAGGTATATCGGAAGAAGAGGAAGTTTATGGGATCGAAGGATCACTCACATCCTTGGGTGGAGGAGGGGTAGAAGTAAGAGGTGGAGAAATTGGGGAAGGAGAAGGATGATGAATAGGAGCAGGGGACTCGTTCTCCTTAGTCACAAACACCGGTGGAGGTATAGGAAGCTCGGGTTCCTTGGTACCTTTGCCACTGCGAGTGGTGATTGCTTTCATCTCCCCTCTTGGATTCGCAACGGTGTTACTCGGAAGGGTACCCGAAGAAGAGGGTTGATTACCTTGGAAGAAACTAGCCATCATGATTTTTAAGTCATTCGTTTGACTATCCAAAGTGTTTCTCATGTCAGCTCTCAGATCGTTCCCTTGTTTTACCAGGTCTGATTTCAAGTTGCGCACTTCCTGTTGGAGATTGTCCACGATCACATCATTAGTCCTCATGTAGGTTCCAATGTCTTGGTGTAATGCGGTGGGTTGGTTGGAAGGAGCATTGTATGCGGGTGGTTGATAAGTAGGTTGCTGGTAAACTTGGTTGTTTCTTTGAGGTGGATTTTGTTGTTTGTGAGGTGGTATGTATGGTCCACGAGATTGTTGTTATTGTTGAGGAGGGCGGTTGAGGTTTTGTTGTTGGTTTGGGTTGTTAGGAGTAAAACCGGGTGGTGAGAGATAGTTGTTGGAGCGGTAGCTAAGCAGGTTGCGGTCACCTTGAGGACGAGCTTGATAAGCGGGTTGAGGATAGGTACCGTATGCTGCATTCACATTCTCAGAAGGGTAGTCTTGGGTGGCGGTACAAGTGGTGTAAGAGTGAGGACCCCCGCATATTTCACATGGTTGGCTAACAGCATTGACTTGAGCGTTTTTAGCATTGATGCTCTTGGTGTTGCTGGCGGTTTGGGTAGCAAGCGATTCAAGAAGCGCAGTGATTTTGTCCAGTCGCTTGTCGCTGTCACTAGTACTAGCACTAGCGGCATTGGTCCGAACACTCTTGGTTTGCACACGAGACTTATTCTCAATGACATCCCAAGCAGCATTGGAAGTCTTAGCCAAAAGATTACCCCCCGAGGCACTGTTTAGTGAATCTTGGTCATTCATGCTTAAACCATTATAAAAAGTGTTAATTTGGTGCACTTTGGTAAAATCATGTTGTGGGCATTTTCTTAAAAGATCTTTGAAACGATCCCAAGATTCACTAAAAGACTCATCGTACTTTTGTTCAAAATTAATGATTTCATTCCGCAAAGCGGTAGTACGAGAGGGTGGGAAAAAGTAGTTGATAAACTTGGTCTCCAAATCCGTCCACGTAAGAATACTTTGTGGTGGTTCCTTAGCAAGCCAATGTCGGGCTTGTCCCTCTAAAGAAAAGGGAAAAAGTTGTAAATGAATTACCTCTTGTGGAACACCATTGAATTTGACCGTGTTCGTGAGTTGTAAAAATCTCTTGATGTGGTCATGTGGATCATCAATGGTACGCCCCAAGAATGGTTGAGCAGAGACCATCTGGATAAAGCCGGATTTGAGCTCAAAGTTGTTGGCTGTAAACGAGGGTATGACAATTGGATCATTGTTGCCATCTACATGTGCTTGTAGAAGTTCAATCATCGGGCGATCATCCGGTAGAGGCTCATTGTTGTTGTTATTATTGTTGTTGAAAGGTGGGTTGTTATTGTTATTATTGTTTTGAGGTGAGTTATTGTTGTTGTTTTGTACACCGGCCATGTCTAACTCTTCGAGAGGCTCGGGCTCTTGATAAGACGTTGATCGTGTACGCATGCACCTGCAAAAGAACTAACAAGGCAAAAACAAAGCAAAAATATTTTTGGTTTTTATGTTTTTATGTTTTTTAATTTTTTAGGATTTTTGAAAATTTTATATTTTTTTGTGTTTTTGAAATTTTTTATGAAAAAGTAACGTTCACGGGGAACGGATCCCAAAATCCAAGTTCTCACAAAAAACTGTTGATCTTAACGAGAAGAGCCGGCAGCGGTGCCATTTGATACAGTGCTTTTGCTAGGGTTCAGGATTAAGTTCTCGGTATCCTCTCGAATTGATCTCAGCTAAAAGTGGAATGATTTGTTCTTGGTTAATAAAAAGGTGTTGGTTTGTTTATCTATGTTGAACTACTAACAAATAAGTAGGTTTCGAAGAGTAAAATTAAGCTTTAAAAGATTGAACTAAATTGACAAGTTAAAAATAATTGTTTGAAAACTTGAAGGCCAAATACGAAAGATACTTGAACACTTAATAAAACTAACACTTGAAAACTTTGTAAAAACATGAACTCATCAAATCGAAATAATACTAAAAGGAGTGATCGGAATATAGGACAAAGAGATGCAATCGGAATTTGGGAAAATAAGCTACAATCGGAATACTTAAAAATCATACAAATCGGAATATCTCAAAAGTGGTGCGATCGGAATATGGTGTTAGGACTCTAATCGGAATGTGCTAAAGGCCACAATCGGAATACATCAAAAATGAAGCAATCGGAATATCTAAAAACATGCAAATCGGAATATGGCAACAAGTGTCAATCGGAATACTGGAAATAAAGGTTCAAATCGGAATGCCCAAAATTAAGCTACAATCGGAATACCCAAAACCCTTTTCCGATCATACGATCGGAATAAGGGGTTGTCTGCTCGGAATATACAAATCGTAAAAGGGTTTACCTTTTCCGATTACACACTTTGATCCGAAAATTAAGCTAGACCAATAAGCTGTGGAATTAAGCTTATTACCAAAGCTAGCTCGAATCAAACAATAAGCTGATCAAATAAGCACGAATTCAACTTATCTAAACTTCAAATAATCAATCTTATAAATCAAATAAATAATAAAAAGATGAACTTTTTATAAAAACATTAAAAAGTAAATAAGCTAAACTAACAAATAAGCCAATAAGCACAAAGATCTTAAAGCTTATTCGTATAGAAACTTAAGGAAACATAAAAAGATTAACTTTTTAAGCACAAAATCATTGATGAACAACACGGATCATACGAGATTTGTACCAAAATCAATCAAAATCAAAGAAAGGAAGAATGAGATTAAAGATTAAAAGCTTGAAACTAAACTTGATTAATGAAAAACAATACAAAAGTTTGATCTTGAAAGAGAAAAAGATGAAAACTAGTGCGAGAAAGTTTAGAACTTTCTCTCTCTAAAACTAGAGAGAATGAAAAACTAAAAACTAACTAATACTAACTAAGTGCTCCAAGTTTGTGAAGTAAAGTCCTATTTATAGGCATGTCTTGTGGGCTTTGTGAATGGGCTTGGTTTTGGGCTTCTTTTCTTCTTTCTTCTTTAGTCTTTACGTTTCTTCTAAATAAACGTTTCCGACCCGGATTTGAGAAGTGTCGGTGAATAATTCCAACTCGTCTTATAATCTTTTGTTTAATAGACTCGAGTTCTTCGACATATATGAATCTTCCATCTTTGGCTCTATTCTTTGATAAATCTTTAAATAGGCACAATGACTTCAAATCTTTTGCATCTTTTACATCTCTTGGACAATAGACTTCGTCTTGAGTCTTTTTCTTTGATAAAACCCGTGCAATCCCATGTTTTCTTCAATATTCATCCGGTTGACTCTGAAAACACAATAAACACAAAAACCACGCATAATTCCAAACAAATGATATTAAATACGTGTTTTGGTCTTGTTTTAGCCAGAAATAAGTGGTAAAAGGATGTGTGTTTTCACACCTATCAGGCACTAAATTATTCTTCATCAACAACCCCTCACCCTCTTCTTCAACTATAAAAACCCTCCCCTTTCTTCATTTTCTGTATCCCTTTTTTAGTTATAATGTTATAATGTTAGTTTGTATTTAGGTTTATTTTTACTTTCATGCTTTGTAATCAATTTACAATTTAATAAAATTAAACTTTGTTATAATTCGTCTCTATTTTCAGTGGGTTAATGTTTATGTTTTGTTAAAATCATAAATATGAACTTCATTATAAAGTATATTAGTCATCGAAGCTTCATTATAGCTTAGATGTTCGATATTGTTTAGGAAAGGGAATCAAGCTTATCTAATTGATAAGTTTAGAAAAAACTGGTTGAAGATTTTGATCTATTGTCGATAGTTTGTTAGTTGCTATAAAGGAGAATGGCGATTTAGAGTGGTTTTAGTGTCGAGTGTCGGTGTTAGGATTAGATTAGGTTGATAAAAAAAATATAAGGCGTTTAGTCCGTGGCTCGTCAGCTACGGGCGCAAAGAACAAGCTCTGTTTGAGCAATATTTGAGATCTCCTGTTTGGCTGGAGATCGAGGTATGTCGATTTCTTTTTGTTTCTAGTTTATTTTTGTTTAATATGAAGCTGGTAAGTCGTTAATCTGACATTTGAATGCTTGTATTTTATTTGAGTATAAACCTGTTTGGAACTGCTAAGTTGATATGGTTATAGTTCATAGTTACTGATATCCGTAAGTAAGTTTGAGATTAAGAGTTTGTAAGATTCAATTTGAACCATGATTTTATGCTCATGTAATTTAATGATTTACTTCATGTATAGTTATATGGAGTTTGCTCGTATTCATTGGTTTGTGAGTTTGAATAATGGTTCATGATTAATTTGAGCTAAAGGTCCCCTTGGCGTTGGTGTTCATTTATATTTGTTGTGAGGTTAGATATAAATGAATTTAAAACAAGTTTGCATTAGGATTGTTAGATTCTGCTTATGGTCATTTGGATTTTGTAATTGTGTTGAAATTACTATGCGAATCTGTTTAAGTTAGGGGTTGTGAGTATATCATGGTTGCTTATGTAGTTTAAATTTTTGTTGTAAATCGTTCGTGAATTGACCGCTGAGTTTTATCTTTGTTCATTGTTGTCACATAAGTAAGTTATTATAACGTTTGCTGATGTAGATGCACTTTTTTTCCTTGCTACTGATTCATTGTTTGTACTCTGTGATTCGGAGTCGTTTTTCTACTAATTTTGACTTGATAGTTGATTAGTTGTTGTATCATATGCATGTTATTGTAGTTGTAGTTTAAATTGAGCGGATTTTATTCTTGAACTAGTTAGGTAAATCTTTATTAATTGGTATAAGTTGTTGTCTAAATTCATAGCTGCTGTTAAATCTTCCATCAAACCTATTGTTGTCCCTTATATTTGTGATGATTAAACAAGAAAGGTAGATAAAAGATGGAAGATTTCTAGAGAGAGAAAGTAGTGAGAGAAAGTAGAGAGAAGTGTGTGAAACAATGGGAAGGATAGATTAAGAGAAAATGAATCAACCAACACACTTCCTAACATGCTAGGAAGGGTATTTATAGCCTTTGCCTACATGTGGCATAATGGGCTATATGATTATGGGTCGGGCTTTCCTTTTGGGCTTTGGTTACATATGAATGAACCTTAGATTAAAGTTAAGCCCGTAATACACGACTAACCTACTACCTATTACAACGTTCTAATATACGATACATAATAAACATATAACCGAGCATTCTTGTTTGACTCAATATTTTGAGGCTAACAATCTCCCCCAATGAGAGGTCATTATCCGTTATGAGATGTCATTACCCTTTTTCATTTGGAGATTTGTAGAGATTACTAATCTCACCATAAATGAGTCTTGAACGTGTAATGGTAGTCGTTTTCCTTCATGATGTGATCTTTGAGCCTTTGTCATTGTCTTTCGACTTTGTCTTTTTGATCTTGAGATCTTCAAATCATCCTTGACTTGTCTTTGCCATCTTGTGATCTTGTGTCTTCATCCACATGCTCACACTATTAATTGTTGAATATGTGTTTAGGTGTGAGTATTTGGTTTTGAATCTTTGACTTTGTTGAGTACACCGTGACGCCACCTTCTCGAGACAAAACATAGACACGGACTGAATGGATTTGACATTTGTCCTAAATCGGAAGCGTTTTACCTCCGGTCGGTGAAGACCGTTATATGATATTAAATATCGTACCTGTGATTAGGTAGATTCAATTAAGAATCTCCTTGACAAGGTTTCGCAGTTGTACTAGCCGTTCTCTTTACTCGACCGTCTGAAAGCAAGACTGCGAACATAAAGAGTGAATCAACTGGATAGATATCCGCTTGATTAAAGTCGTCAATTCAAATTCCTGGAACAAGTGTGATTCATAAAGAATCTTACTATTAGAGCTTTCCAGTTGACACAAGCTTGATTCATAAGAATCTCAAAAGTTACCTACCGTAGCGCTATTTGAGGTTGACGCTAGAAGGATTTCCATTCGACACTGTGAATATTAATGAATACCACTCTGAATGTTCTGGCAAGACCATAAAGATATTACGTAGAAACCTGAAACGAGTTTGAATCAATTCAGAATCGAACTACTGTTGCTTTTCAGTTTACATGTGTTCAATTCATAAAGAATCTTACACATGACCTACCACAGTGTTGTTTGATGTTAATACTGGAAGGATTTCCACTCATCATTGTGAATACTAAGTAGTATCACTTTGAGTGTTCTAGCAATATCGTAAGGATATAGCGTAGGACTCTCTTGTTTGTCATTCGTGTGTCCTAACGAGATTTGATTGATCTCTGGGCTCTAGACTCGATTTGTGCACTATTAGTGGTCGGAGGCTGGAGCAGATGCCACCTATTCAATATCAACTATCTCGGAGTGAGAAAGTCAATAGAAGTCATGTTGTTCTCCATGATGATAAAACAAACTTCTTTTGAGAGAAGCCTGAGTAGCTAGGAAAGGGTTGTGCATACATCACTGGGTCCATGATGAGTTGTCTTCATGATGTGTTGACCCGGTTTCTGCCTAAGTTGTATGGAGGGCTTCTTTGTTTACACCCTTTATCCTTACATTTCTTTTTCATTCTTCAACCCCTTCAATGCTTACCAAGACATCATTACTAGCACCTTGTTGTGATTGTTCCAGTGCTAGCATCATTACTTAGTCGGCATTCAGCTACATTCGCATTCTACTCCATCTTTCCTAAGGACTTCTAATAATCTATTGGATTGTCCCTCGAAAGATCCCTCCGGTTCTGGTTGGATGATAGACTTAAACCTAACCACCCTTTTGACACCAATAACGTCGTGGATTAAAGATGTTGTGGGTATGAGATCGAAACCATAAAACCACTTCAAATGTCTAACAAAGTGTTTAAAAAACATTTAACACCTTGATACTTTTGTCGTTTCAAAAATGCTCCCCCTTCACATGTGCATTGATAATCGAAAGTGTTTTGCACATGTAGTAGATAAGAGTTAAAGTGCTTGAGTCTTATATAAGATCACATTTTAATCATATTTTCTCCCCTATCTCTAATATATAAAATCTTTTGATATTAGAGATACCAAATCTGATTAAAATATATTTTGAAAAATAGTCTTGAAAATCTTCGGGAGAAAGATGTGTCAATCTTTGCATGAAGTTGAAATGCTCCCCCTCAAAAATTGATCCAATTGAATTGTCATTGTGAGTATGTGATCCACATTTCACTTTTTGAGGATGGGAGTTTGTTAAACACATAATTTTTGAAAGACTTTTAATAATCATTAATAAATTCTTGAAAAAATTGTGTTCAACACTTTTTGAAAAATCCTATTTCTTTTTGGCGAAGAGGTTTTTATAAAGCATAAACTTGTGTTCATAGACTTTGAATGTCTTGAAAAATCTACTCAAGTGTAAGAAGATTTATCTTCTTTTGATGAGGGTAAGTGCACTAAATCGTACACTCCCCCGTGAATATGGATCCGGGTTGCAATCTGAAAGTGATTACAAGCCATTGTGTTGAGCTCAAAACATTGAATGTTTTGGGACAAGCTCAACCCGAGATAGATTGCTCTACCCGCTGTTTGGAAATATTGTCCAAAATAGACAATTTCCTTTATTAAAATAAATGACATGTTTTGAAAAATATATACAACTTTCATTCGAGCTTTATGTACACACCCGTGTCGTTATTGAGCGACATTTCTAGGTACATCCATATTATCGATACTGAAAGACATGTCAAGAAGAATATTTTTGGATTTTAAAAGATTTTTAATTTTGTGTTTTGTTTTTATATGTTTTATATTTTTGTATTTTGCTTTTTTTCAAAGATATTTACAAGTTAATGTTTGAAAGATAAATCAAGCAGGCACCTTTACTAGAATCTCCAGGTGTGCTGGAGTCAAACATCTCATACCAATTTGCCTAACGAGGTACTCAAACCTATTTTCGACAGAGCTTTCGTAAACAAGTCGGCTAATTGGTAATCCGTTCCAACAAAGTATAGTTCAACGATACCTCTTTCAACTTGTTCCTTTATGAAGTGGTATCTGACATCGATGTGCTTCATGCGGGAATGATGTACCGGATTGTAGGAGATGGCTATGGCCGACTTTGAGTCACAGTATGTAGGTACTTTATCAAAGTGGAAGCCATAATCCGTGAGTTGTGTTCTCATCCACAGAACTTGAGCACAACACACAGATAGAGACACATACTCCGCTTCGGTTGATGAAAGTGACGTGCAATCCAACTTCTTGGAAAACCATCCCACAAGCTTATCTTGACCTAGAAATTGTGCACCACTAGAAGTACTTTTTCGTGTATCAAGACACCCTGCATGATCAGAATCTGAATAGGCCGTTAGAAAGAAACCGGTTTGTGACAACCCCGGTTTTTGAGGTTCATCACTTAGTCTTATTTTTGGGGTATTTTGTGTGATTATGTGTTTTATGTGATTTATTTGTTTATATGTGTGATTTTGGGGATGAGAATGGACGAAATGAGGTACATGATTTGTAAATCATGGTACGGGTTGGAAATGAAATGAAACGAAATGAGTTTAGAAATGAACTACGTGAAAGTTTGGATATCGTTTTTACAAGGTTTCATGTACGTATCGTATGTTGTATGTATGTATTAAGTACATATTATATCGTTAGGATAAGTTTTAGAGATACTTTCCATAATTAGAAGCTTTTAGAAATGACGGTTAGTTCAGAAATCGCGTAGAAAGTTGAAAAAATCAACGTAAGGCTTTAGGGTTTTGGCCCGGAAGTAACCCGAATGTGAGAATTAGTTTTATGAATGATAAAAGTTATAAAATAAGGTTAAAAACCAGATTCTTAGGTGCTTTGGTCTTGGTTTGGGCAGCCAAAAGAAAAGGAAGGAAGAAAATAACCAAAAAGCCCAAAAACAGGCCCAATGGACTTGTAATTGGGTTAGGAGGCCTTTAGGATTACATTAAACCCATAAAATTACCTAACCACATCAGATTTTTACACACCATTATCTCTCATAGTCGAATTCCATCAATGGTGGAATAAGGTTTCATCAAAAACAATTTCTTCCTTAGATTTCTAAGGTAAAATCTTTAAAACTCTTCTTTAATGTATGATTTTAATTAATCTAATCATGTAATTAATCAATAGATGATGGATCTAGGGTTCGGTTAAACATAAATTCTGTATGTTAATGATATAAACATGTTTAGATTAATTAGGATTACTAATTATACATGATGTGGATAATTAATTAGACTAGGTGTGTTAAATTCGTTTTTAAAAACTGGGCAGAATTTTTGGTCCATTATTTTGATCATATCTAGAGTTCTACAAACTTTTAATTTTCTAATGTTATGTCCATGGAAAGGTACTTGAATTGGTTTTCAAATGCAAGAAACGAGAACTGAATTGGAGGTCGGGAACTGGGTAAAAACAGGTTACAACAGTCGGAGGTCAAAACAGTTTTGAAATCAGTCGGGTTTAATTTAATGTTTTAAGATGGTTAGGGTACTTAGGAGTACAATAGGACTTTAAAACGAACATGAGAGTTAGTGTATATGTTATATAAAAGATTTGGAGGAGGGCTAAACAAATGGGTTAGGTTAAGATCCTCTGATCATAACAAACTTTTCATATGTTTAAAATCAGTAAATTCTGGATAGGTAATAGTATATATATATATATATATATATATATATATATGTATATATATATATATATATATATATATATATATATATATATATATATATATATATATATATATATATATATATATATATATATATATATATATATATATATATATATATATATATATATATATATATATATATATATATATATATATATATATATATATATATATATATATATATATATGTGTGTGTGTGTGTGTGTGTGTGTGTGTGGAGGCCTTAACAGTAGTTTTAAGGTTACGGCCAAAGGAGAGAGTTAGCTAACACATGTAAGGGCATAGGGTTTCTTTTACAGGGCATGTTATTTTTGTTAAGTGGGTGTTCGACCAATAGTTTAAGTATGAAAAACGAGACTGTTTTGGGTTAAATGTTAACGGGACGAGTTATGAACTAAACTAAGTTAAGGGCTTTATATAGGGGTGTAATGAGATTCATATGACATATAAATGGGGTTAAGTTGTAGGAGAAGGTTAGATATCCATCATAGATTGATGAGATATTTTGGTATGTGGTTCATGTCTTGATTATACACATTTGTGTGTTTAGATTTGTGCTAGAGCGCGGGTACTTGGAGAAGCTTGTTCAGGTGACCTTCATAGTCCCATGTCTTTTTATGATTTGATTTCCAGATGGGATGGAAGAGACATTGTATGGTTTTGTAAAGAATGATGTGAATGTTTTTATGGTTTGTGATGGACTTGTGTGTACACTTATGTGATTAACTGCTATGTGATTCTTGATTGTGTTTATGATTTGGATTGGGGGACAGGTACCGACTCAGTTATTATGGTTTGACTTGGTACCAAGGGGATGTTAACAAGGCGGAGCCTTGGGATTGGTTCATAGGTGTATGGGCGCCTATGGGACCATGGTTATTGGTAAGGTTTGGAGCCTTGGAATTGTGGTTATTAGTAAGGCTTGGAGCCTTAGATTTGTAGTGATTGGTTAATCTTGAATGCTAGTTGTTAATACATAATTGTATCACATTGTCCATTCCTCTTTGGTGTTATTTTATGTTTGAATAAGTGATTCATTGTTGACACCTATATGTTGATGTGTGTATTTGTATGTCTTTGGTAAGGGGTAGGCCTGTTACCTACTTACCTAGACGCATGCATTGTTTGTGATATTGTCATGACATTGTGTCACCCGTTTATGATATTTCTATTTCATTTAGTTATCTCTATAGACACGCTATTGTTGTGAGGATATCCATACGTCGCACCCCATATTCCGCCATGGTGGGGTGTGACAGAATGGTATTAAAGACAATGATTATAGAGAATTAGGTTGCCTGGTCTAGTAGCCTAGTCTATAGCTTAAGGATCCCTGCATATAGGTGTCATAGGAATATGTGTGTATGGTTTTGATTGTATAATCTGAGTATTGTTGATTCGTTTTCTCTGAGTTTTGACTAGTATGGATTGAACTATAGTCGTTCATACTTAGTCACATGTTAATTTCTGTTTTATTTTTTATATATGAATTACTTTCATAATAACTGATAAGTTATTTGGTGTACCTAATGTATAGTATTTTTTCTTTTGATGTTTAAGTCATGTTCCCTAAAAAATCATGTGGTGATTCGAGTTACTAGGAGTAGGTGGATAGGAAGGATTTTAAGTTGTTTCCACTCTTATGGGCGACATGACTTATAATTGATTATGATGTTTTGTTGAAGTTTTTCTATGCTGTTTTAGCTAGATTGTGGATTTATGTATTCCAAGAGTTTTACTATGTTATTTTAATAGATGGAGTTTTGGACCTTATTGTTTATGTGATTATGAGCTTATGTGAGTAGATGGATTTATGTGTTATATGTTGTATTGATTCTTATAAGTGTCACATAGGAGGGAGTGCATTGAGGAAAGGGTAATTGTATAAGTATGGTGGCCAACATAGTTATACAAGTACCACAACTTCAATGGGTTCTCAAGTATGATTGCATGAAAGAGGGTTAGTACATGCTTGTATATTATGAGATATGGATTTTTGAGTATACGTATAATATATGGGTTTATGTAACGGATGTCTACCATATGGCTATTTTTGAGTGTGTTATATGTTTTGGGTTATACTCATGTTATTTGATTATGGGGTCACATGATATGGACGGGTTTTAGTGATGGGTTTTATGCCTTGTGGTAAGATGGTGATTACTCGTATGAAAAAACGAGTGTATGACGCGATTGATTGATCTTACATGTATGGTAACAAGTATGTTTTGGGTGATTTAATAGCTATATATATGGGGATGTATATATACTAGTATGTGTTAAGTTATGATATATGGTCGTTCAGTAGTTATTATAACATGAACGTACCTTGTGTTTGCTCGTGTTTTATGGTGCTGGAGTTTGATGAAGTTCCAACGACGTTTTTAGTCTTTTGATGTGTGTCTACAATCGGGTATGTATTTTAATTAATGAGAACTACTAAATTTCTTACAAATAAGTGTGGCTAATTATAGGAAAACGGTTTTGAAAATAATTTGTAAGTGAATGGTATGATATCGTGACTTAAATATTTTTTTTTAGTTTGTGGTAGTAAGCTATAAAAAAAATTGGCTTGAAAATAATTGGATTAGTTTTCTATGTAACATGTGATAATACATTTTAAAGGGGTAAAGAAATTTTACAAAAATTTTCTTAAGTGGAGTTAAAATTTTAGAAGTATTTAACTAGACGGAAAGAGTAAAAAGGGAGATTTTATTATAGTAATGATAATAATAACAACAAACCTTGTAAACGTGTAGTAGTTAGTTATAACCAGCCTAAATGGATTTTATAGAATAATAATAATAATAATATAGAATAAATTGAAAAAAAACACTGTATTTTATAAACATGTATTGGTTTCATAATAACAAGTGAAATAAGTTTAATACTCGTAAACAAGATAATGGTTAGAATAAGATTGTAGTATACTAACTAGTTGATATGTTTGATAAAATATTGAATATAAAAGATGAGATTATTGTTCAAAACGAGTATGATTGATTTTAGTAGTATTGAAGTTTGGTTCTTATGAGGAGTAACTAAATGGGGCGAAAGTTTAAAATTTTCTGAGGTATCGAAATTTGGTAATACTAACCGTGACGAGTCTAATTTTTCGTTGTTGGCACACTCCATTGAATCTTTTAGATTACATTGTTTCATTTTCAGTTGTTTTAGCTAGGGTTCATTATGGTTGATCTTTCAGTTTACCCTATATCTATTATGGGACGCGATCGTTTGGAATTCTTTTGGTACACGTCATGGTTGATTTAGTTATGTGGTTGTGGAAATGTTAGGATAAGAGGATAGAGTTGGGTAGTATTACTTATGGTTAGATATTAGAATGGAGAGATGCATTTTGGTTTCAAGGTTGTGTTAAAGGAATGATTAAGATTTGTGGAGTTTTGAAACTTAGATTGGTTACGGGAATAAGGAATAAGTAAAGTTAGTTGACTAGTCGTGGGAACGAGATGTCATGCTATGAGAAGTTGGTTGAAATACCATTAGGAGATTGATGAAAGTACTAGCGGATGTGAGGGTAGAGTAAAAAGTTTCTACTAATGGAAGGATTAACACGCAAGGGAATTGGTATAGTTATGGAGGCGAGGTAGTAGTAGACACGTGAAGGAAAACATGGATGTGAAAGAATGATTGGTAGGAGGTTGATTAATGGTGAAGTACAACAAGTAAGGAAGAGTGAGCCATTGAGGGGTTGAAGTACCTTTAGAAATATTGTGGTAGATGAGTTGAAGTTAGAGGCTACTGGGTAGTGTGAAGTTCCTAGGTAACATCATAGAGACGAGAAGGAGTGCGTGAAGAGCTACATCGTGAATCAAGGAGCTGAAAGAACTACATGCCGGCTGCTAGAAGGAAGCAAGAGATTTCAAAGGAGTCATTGAAGTTGCAAGGACTGGAAAGGTGACAAGCACTATGATGGGAATCTCCGTATGGTTCGTGACGAAGAAGGACAGATTGAGTGCCGGAGTGGAGTTACAAAGAGCTGAACTAGCGGATCGTGATGAATTGAATACATAACATGGGAGATTAAGAACTCATGGAGGTAACAAGGGTAGTCGAGTGACTACGCGGATAGAATTTTTGTGGCAATCAATATCGAGGGATGAGTAGTGAAGCTGAGTTGAATAAGTTCATGGAGAAGTGATTAGAGAGTCGGTTTTGTGAAGGTGTTATGAAAGATCTTTGGAAGAGACAGTTATGCATTATCCAATGCACTAGCGATTTCCATATATTTGATGAATGAAGTATGGAATTTTTTATGGACGGGATAGTGTAGGAATTAGGGAGAACCATGGAAGGAGAGAACCAAGTATTCCTAGAAGATGATGATTGAAAGTACCTCATGTTGGGTGCAAGATCAAAATAGAAGTATGAGATTTGAATAAGAATTTAAAATATGGCTTAGTTTAGACAAATGGGAACTAATATGGGTATAAGATGAGAGTGTGATCCGCATGGGATCACATAAAACTCTAGTCTGTCCCTATTAGGAGGGAGTAGGAGAACTGATCGTGAGGAAAAACATGTGAAGCTACTTGGAAATTGTTTTGAGGTATAGATGACTTGAAAGACGGGAAGCATAACATCGTGATGTATGTCATGAGCTGAGGAAGAAGAAGGAAGTGTGGATAGATGTGAATCATGAATGAAATAGGTCGAGATAGGAACCGAAGGTAAAACTTTGGTATTGCCTAATGAGTAGACTAAGGCACTAAGCATGCTAATATTGTTGTAGTGTGGAAAGGAAATGGTACTGACCTATACTGTTTGATTGGAAGGCTTAGTATCGATAATCGAATAGTTGAGAAGTTATAGATGTGATGTGTGTGAGAGACAAAGGGCTTGGTCTAACTGAGAAAAGATGAGGAGCACTATGACCTTGAAGGTAAGACATTGTGTAGGTATAAAGGAAGTGTTGAGTATCAGGAAAAAAATCTTTCATGGAGAAAAGTGAGAAAGAATTATATAGGTGCTACTAATGATCTATCCAAATTTTATGGAAGTAGTTGTAGCATGGGTTTGGATGGCAGTTGATAGACTAACTGAGATAACTTTCCTTTTGGTGATGTGTATAGATCATAAGTTGATTTGGATTGGAAGAGCCTCGTTGTGATAAACTAATCAATATGTGAAATATCGTCATAGGTCACTTGTGTAAGAAAATTAGAATTTTTAAGTAGTTTGTGGTATGGACTAAAGGGAGTTGATGAACATGATTGGATATGATTATATCCAGCTAATTGGAAAATGATGGACGAAGTGGGAAATTTATACAAGTATAGGAGTCGTGTTGAAAGCTTGGGTGACTGATTTAGAGGGATGTGGGAAAATTGTTAGCGATGCCTGAGTTTTCATATAATGATAGTTATCATACTAGAAGTCTATGAATGCCATTTGAGGCACTATATGGAATGATAGGGTGAGTTGTCCTTATGGTGGACTAAAATTCGTGAAAGAGACCACTAATTTGGAAATGGTGTTTGTGGAATGGATGAGAGTAACAAGAGATGATATGTTGAAAAAGAGGAAATCACTAGAGTTTAGTGACAAAGTTATGTAGGAAGTTTCACCTATAGTAATTGGTGACATGTTTTGCTAAAAGGGAAAAGTTGATGACGAGTTTTGTAGGACCATTTTTGATATTTGGAAGGAAGTGACGTGGTTTTGGATGAAAGGGAAGTTAACACCTAGAATCGTGGGTCCATTCAAAATCTTTGTAAGGATTGGACCAGTGGCTTATAGATTGAGGAATCACTGGGAGAATTCAGTAGTGTACATGATGTATTTCGTGTATCAAGCTTGAGGAAATGCTTAGCAAGAACCGACTTGCAAGTACCGTTAGATGATATTAGTATGGATATGAGTCTTCGTTTCATCGAAGAACCGGTATAGATTTTAGGTAGTGAAGCTAAGACGTTGAAAAAAAGGGTAATATACCGTAATTATGGTTAGATGGAATTTGGAACGTGGACTAGAGTTCACGTGGGAACAAGAAGGATTTATGAGGAACAAGTATCCTTGGTTATTTTCTAATGATGATCCTAAGGAGTAAATCTCGGGATGAGATTTCTATTATGAGGGAGTGATGTGACAACCCCGGTTTTTGAGGTTCGTCACTTAGTCTTATTTTTGGGGTATTTTGTGTGACTATGTGTTTTATGTGATTTATGTGTTTATATGTGTGATTTTGGGGATGAGAATGGACGAAACGAGGTACATGATTTTTAAATCATGGTACGGGTTGGAAATGAAATGAAATGAAATGAAATGAAATGAGTTTAGAAATGAACTGCGTGAAAGTTCGGATATCGTTTTTACAAGCTTTCGTGTACATATCGTATGTTGTATGTATGTATTAAGTACATATTATATGGTTAGGATAAGTTTTAGAGATACTTTCCATAATTAGAAACTTTTGGAAATGACGGTTAGTTTCGGAAATCGTGTAGAAAGTCGAAAAAATTAACGTAAGGCTTTAGGGTTTTGGCCCAGAAGTAACCCGAATGTGAGGTTTAGTTTAAGAATGATAAAATCTATAAAATAAGGTTAAAAACCAGATCCTTAGGTGCTTTGGTCTTGGTTTCGACAGCCAAAAGAAAAGGAAGGAAGAAAATAACCAAAAAGCCCAAAAAAGGCCCAATGGACTTGTAATTGGGTTAGAAGGCCTTTAGGATTACATTAAACCCATAACATAACCTAAAACATCAGATTTTTACTCACCATGATCTCTCATAGTCGAATTCCATCAATGGTGGAATTAAGTTTAATCAAAAACAATTTCTTCCTTAGATTTCTAAGATAAAATATTCAAAACTCTTCTTTAATGTATGATTTTAATTAATCTAATCATGTAATTAATCAATAGATGATGGATCAAGGGTTAGGTTAAACATAAATTCTGTATGTTAATGAAATAAACATTTTAGATTAATTAGGGTTACTAATTACACATGATGTGGATAATTAATTAGACTACTTGTGTTAAATTCGTTTTTAAAAAATGGGCAGAGTTTTTGATCCACTGTTTTGATCATATCTAGAGTTCTAGAAACTTTTAACTTTCGAATCTTATGTCCCTAAAAATCTAATTGAATTGGCTTTCAAATGAAAGAAAGGAGAACTAAATTGGAGGTCGGTAAATGGGAAAAAAAACAGGTTACAACAGTCGGAGGTCAAAACAGTTTTGAAATCAGTCGGGTTTAATTTAATGTTTTAAGATGGTTAGGGTACTTAGGAGTACAATTAGACTTTAAAACGACCATGAGAGTTATTTTATATGTTATATAAAAGAACTTGGAGGAGGGCTAAACAAATGGGTTAGGGTAAGACCCTCTGATCATAACAAACTTTTCATATGTTCAAAATCAGTAAATTCTGGATAGGTAAAAGTATATATATATATATATAAATGGAGGCCTTAACAGTAGCTTTAAGGTTGCGGCCAAAGGGGAGAGTTAGCTAACACATTTAAGGGCATAGGGTTTCTTTTACAGGGCATGTTATTTTTGTTAAGGGGGGTGTTCGACCAATAGTTTTAAGTATGAAAAACAGGACTGTTTTGGGTTAAATGTTAACGGGACGAGTTATGAACTAAACTAAGTTAAGGGCTTTATATAGTGGTGTAATGAGATTCATATGGCATATAAATGGGGTTAAGTTTTAGGAGAAGGTTAGATATCCATAATAGATTGATGAGACATTTGGTATGTGGTTCATGTCTTGATTGTACACGTTTGTGTGTTTAGATTTGTGCAAGAGCGCGGGTACTTGGAGAAGCTTGTTCAGGTGAGCTTCATAGTCCCATGTCTTTTTATTATTTTATTTCCAGATGGGATGGAAGATACTGTATGGTTTTGTAAAGAATGCTGTGAATGTTTTTATGGTTTGTGATGGACTTGTGTGTACACTTATGTGAGTAACTGCTATGTGATTCTTGATTGTGTTTATGATTTGGATCGGGGGACACGTACCGTCTCAATTATTGTGGTTTGACTTGGTTCCAAGGGGATGTTGACAAGGCAGGGCCTTGGGATTGGTTCATAGGTGTATGGGCGCCTATGGGACCATGGTTATTGTTAAGGCTCGGAGCCTTGGAATTGTGGTTATTGGTAAGGCTTGGAGCCTTGGATTTGTAGTGATTGGTTAATCTTGAATGCTAGTTGTTAATACATAATTGTAGCACATTGTCCATATGTTGTTTTGTTAATGGTTGTTATTCACCGCTTATAACTGATTTGGCGTTGGAGTCTAATGTCACACCCCCAATTTATCAGAGTAAGGCAACACAATGGGGTGCGACGGTCATGACTATCACAAGACATAGATACAAAGAACGACTATTTAAAAGCCGTTTTCATTAGTTTAAAATTATAAACTTGTTCGGAAGCGAATTACACAAGATCATAATAAAACATTGTTTCAAAAGACTTTAACATTGATCCAAATATCCATACACTAGTCACGACCATTTTCATTTAAAAATCTCCCATGCATAACCACGTCACTCCTCCGCCTTGATACCTGAGAAAAACATTGCTAAAGCGTCAACACAAAGGTTGGTGAGTTCATAGGTTTAAGTTTAAATAGTGTGATGAACCATAATATTTTTAAAACAACCGGCATATAATCTTATAACAAATACAAGATTATAATTAAAAGTATACGTTTCAACAACCTACGTCTAAGCTCATGACACCGAAGCGTTAACCAACCAACAAGATATAATGAGAGCCCGAGCAAATGCCTATCCCAAAGCATTTGTAATGACTCAAATGTAAGTGTATCTAATTTGGTCACACAACCAACATTAGATAGGGAGGTCAATCTCAATAGATCTATCCATAACATTCGCGCTTACACAAAGTAATTAACGGTTCACGATAGTGGGCTAAAGCATCTAGGGATATCTCTACTTAGACATCACGTAGGCAAACGTATCAAGTTTTAGCACTTATGTTCATCCGTTTAAAACAAGCAATGTTCTCACCTCAAAATAGTTAAAACAATTAAAAGTGGGGCTATCAAACTCACCTCGATAAAGTAGTGAATATGATCAATAAAAGATAGCGCGGAAAATCAAGGCACGCAAAACGATGTGCAAACAATCTACTCGTAACATAAGTAAAATGCCCGTACTTAGGCTAAGTACAATAAATAATAACGTACAATGCACTTGGTTGATAATATATACTTGCTCTTGATTTATAAAATGTTTTTATACATTTTTCATGTTCGTCCATTTTAGTCACGGGGTCGACTTTGGGTCACGAAAACTCGTAAAACATTAGTCCGAAAAATAAACGGGTTCTCATTATAACTACTAGGCCGCGAGGTCTCCTATATTTGATAAATATCGTATTTTTTTATGAAGTCTCTATGTATAGAAAATAATTATGCCAAGTGGTGCACTCACAAGAAAAAATAAACAAGTAATGCTTCATTTGTTTATGTGTTAATCAAGCATTTTTGAAAGCAATTTTCGAGCTCGTTACTAAGTCTAAGGATAAACAGAAAATTGTTATGAAAACTAGTTCGCGTCAAGTTTAATAGGGTATTTTCATATTCTCGGGGGATGATCATTTAATTGATTAAAAACAAGCATAGGGTGTGGTATATGGGTCGAAATCCCTTTTGTTACAAGTACTCTTTTGGAAATAGAAGGAAATGAGGCTATTTGTGTTCACAGCTATACATACATACATACACAACAACTCAATGATAGAATATAAATCAAAAGGTTGTTTTGGTTTGCTCTTTTTCCCACTGTACACGCAAGCTACAAAAGGGGAAAATGATGGTTTTGTACTTGTTTTACATACATGGTCACACATACATACACGCATGCAACATATTAGACCATTTGAGTCTAGTACTAGTTACACTCTTACACGAAATAGGAAAAAACAGGGGGGACTTCTTTTGCCTTCACTTTCCTTAACCCACACAAAAATATAAAGTTATATCTATATTTGTTTTGGGTTTCTGGTTCCATGACACACAAACACGTAACACACATAAACTTTCTCATTTAAATAACACGCCATACTCTTTTCCTTTCTTGTATTTAACTGTTTTTCTGAGCCACTGTTTTCACGCATGAAACCCACACCCATTTTCTAACTAGTCATTGTTCATATATATATATATATATATATATATATATATATATATATATATATATATATATATATATATATATATATATATATATATATATTGCATTACATATACTCACCAACACACAGCAGGACATAACACCTATCATGTATAATAGTATTGTAAGAGGGAAAATGGTTTTTGTTTGTCTTTCATGTTCGTAATAAACACACCCACATATAAGCATGCAATATAATCATTCATGAAACATATGCTTGCAACTGATAACTATGATTTTAGTTAGGAAAATTGTTCGTTTTCTCGGTATCTTAACGAATTGATTTCCGGTTCAAAGTGCGACTCAATTGTTTTTGTGAAAAACAATATTTTTGGTTGTTTTAAAATGAATGTGCAAAACTTAAATGTAAATGAAGTTAATTTAAATCTAAGTCTAATTTAAAATAAATGACGAGAATTTAAAAGCGTGACGAGAAATTAAAAGGCACAAAAATAAGTGACGCAAACTTAAATCTATCTAAGGCAAACTTAAAACGCAATAAAACTTAAACTAAGGCAAGGCTAAAATAAATCTAAGGCAATTAAACTTAAAGTGCAACTAAGTAAAAAGGCGGGAAAAGTAAAGCTTGAAAATTAAAAACAGAAAGTTAAAAACTGAAACTAAAAAGAACCTGAAAACAGCTCATCCGGAATAATCCTTCGTTCGGAATAATCACTCATCCGGAATAATCCTTCGTTCGGAATGATTCTTCTTCACTCGGAATATTTACCAAAACCCTTGATCCGAAATAAATCCTTTATCCGGAATATGTCACTTATCCGGAATAAAGTCTTGATTCGGAAGAATTTGCTTGATCCGGAATGTTGCTGATCCGGAATAAATGAGATAAAAGCTTGATTCGAAATATATTCCGGATCAACTTCCTTGATCCGGAGTGTTTCTTGATCCGGAATATCTTCCTTGATCCGGAATAATTTATTATTCCGGATGAACACTTTGGCTAAACCCTTGATCCGGAATGTTTTACTGATTCGGAATATATTCCGAATAAAGCACTTTGATCCGGAATAAAAAATTATTCCGAATGAACTTTGCTGATCCGGAATATAATCTGATTCGGAATGTCCTCTTCACACAGCCTTGATCCGGAATCTTTTAATATTCCGAATGAACGACTTTGATATAGAATATCCACAACACAATTCCTTCACTCAGAATAACCTGGGCCTTGATCCGGAATATACCTGGGAAACAGTTGAACAGCGAAGAACAAGGAAGAAGGAAAAAGGTACGGATCTGGATAAAAACTAATCAAAATCAACCACAAGATTAAATCAAACTAATCACAAATAATCTAATAACAAATACTAATCAAATCAAATCAATAACACTAACAATAATAATCAAAATAATCAAAACCCACTTTAATCAAATCAATAAAATAAGAACATGAACATGAACAATAAACATAAAGATTAAAGATTAAAGAAAGGTAGATATGAGATGAACAATAAAAGTAAAGATTGACAATAATTAAAAGAAAACTTACTTGAAATAAAAGGAATTTAAGGTGCAAGACAAGTATTTAAATTTGACAATTAAGTAAATGACATGTATTTAAATGTGCAAGGTAATGAAAATGGAATAACTAGTGTCACTCTAGCCAACAAGAGAAAATAAAATGAAATCCAAATCTATTTATAGGGGAGGATTAGGGAGGTGCTTAGGAAGATTCCTACCCTCTTTCTTCTTTCCTTAATTGCAAGATTAAGTCTTGATCTTCTTAAGTCTTTGTTAATCTTCTTAATCTTTTAACTTTAATGACTTTGTCTCGGGATTTCTTTAAACTCGTCTTTGAATTCTTCAATAAATTAGACTTGAGTTCTTCGGCTTTTAATAAACTTCCGTCTTTTGACTTTTTCTTCGATAAATATTTAGAATTGGTCTTGGACTTCCGTTCTTTTTGCACTCTTGATCTTTCGACTTTGTCTTTCGTCTTTTTCTTCGATAAAAGCCCATGAATGCCCGTGTTTTCTCCCTTTTCCACAATTTCGTCCTAATTCACAACAAAAACACAAACCACGCATAATTCCGACATAAATGACATAAAATACACGTTTTGGCTTGGTTATTATTGTAATTAAGTGGTAAAAAGGATGGGTGTTTACACACCTATCAAATCCCCTACACTTGACCATTGCAATGTCCTCATGCAATGCATTAGTTACAAAGCACGATTACATTTTTCATCACAATCAATCCACCTTGGCCTTTATTAAAGAGATAGAAAATTATAAACATTCAAAGTAAAGAAATAAAAAACATACTTTCGGGTTTTGGAAATGTCATGAATGATCATCATCCTCAAGTTTTCACGTTCTCCATACCAAGCTTAAAAACGAGATCATTGTTATTATAAGTTAGCAAACTAACACGAACTCATGTGGGCCAATTTTTCACTTAGACTCCCTTATTCCTAGGTGTATCTCTTATATTTTATTGTTGTCTTGAATGATCACGAGGATGCATTGTTTGACTTATTTCGATAGTTATTAAGTCTGAAAATAAAGTGGGACGATTTAATCAATAGTTAGCTAAAGGACAAAATATTTTAAAACTGCTTCTCGGGACCTCATAAAGTTCATATCTTGTCATAACTCGCTTCGCGATTTGAGACCTTTCTCGGACCGATATTTGGCAGCGACTTCATACTTCAAACCTTGAGAAACATTCATGAAATAATGAACTTCTCTTCATCATAGGAATTTCTTCACTTGAAGTTTTGAGAGATTCTTCATATTTGGACCACGACTTCTTCATTTTTCTCCAATCTTTATTTTGGACTTTGATATACAACGATCAGCCTCCTTTTACGACTTGGATCTATTTATCCTCATACCTTGTTAGGGTCTTTTTGGATAGACTTCTCCATGATCTTTAAGGGAGTATTTGCTTTTCGTCGTGTGTCTCGATCCTTCATATTGATTTTTGATAAATGATTCTTCACATCTCTTTTGGATCTTTAGCAACAAAATGTAGCCCTCATGCCTTGTTAGGACCTTTTTGGACTCGCCAATCTTCGCATCCCGCTTCAATAAGTTATGCCTTGGCTATGAACTCTAATCCATACCGAGCAACTTTTAAACGATCTTGGGCTAGATGCTAAGTAACTTTTCAAATCGTACAACCTTATTTATTGCAGATAAATTTATTAGCAGGCGATGGGAGAATAGGCTTATAATTAACTCACATAAATTCACGAAATAATACCAAACTTATAATTGACTCTATCATCTCTCGTTCTCCACAATTTAAAATCTCAAGGAATGAGACTCGTGGATGCTTAGCCTATTAAATCATAGTTTTGGGTTTTCGAGTCATCTATAGGATCTTGCAAATTCTTAGACTTTTTCAAGTTTTAGAAATCGCATTTTAAAGTTCCCTTGATAAACAACTCTCTAGGATCAATTATAGGAACTTGCGAAAAGTTCTTGTTCTTAAACCGTGAGAGTTAAGACTTTCGCGTTTTAAAACTCACTATATAAAAGCCTAGCAAAACTTGACTTAAACACGTTAAGGATACTAGCTAGAGTAAACTTAGATAAGTAAACTCGGTTTTGTCAAAAGATTCACAACGTTTGAAAATTAAAACCACTTTACTAAAAATTTATTCTAATAAGGAAAGAAAATAACTATACAGAGGTAAAACTAATAGGCCAAAATAGATCAAAAATTTTGAAAAATGTCGAAAAATTGATTTTCCGGTTACAATGAGGACAAATACAAGGAAAAGGCCACTTAACTTCGATAGAAGTCCCCCCTAGACTTAATATAAACATTGTCCTCAATGTTTAAGCATGTGGGAGTAAACTCCCTACACTTAGGACATTGTGCACTTTGTTTAAATCTTGCTAAGGAAAAGACAACTAACGAGATTCCTATTTTAATATTGAGAAATATAAAATAGTGAATCGAAAAGAATTTAGGATAGAACCGGGAAGATGAGAACACGGAATCACGGTTCGTCAAAAGTCATCAAGAGTGTGTCTTTGAAGCTCTAATCCCTGCACATGATAAGAAAGAGAACAAGAAACACCACGGGGCTCCCCCTACACTTATGGTAAAACAAAGAAAAAGATAGATAGATAGTCGGGTTGCCTCCCGAGAAGCGCTTGTTTTTGTTAACCGAGTCACGAGCCTGACTCGTCCCCGAATTAAATGGTCCATGGGGAAGCCTCAGATGTAATACCGGGATCAAAGACCTTGTCCTCGTTCCCGGAGGAATATAATAAAGGAGAGGCTGGAGGATAAGTCTTGAATGGTAGGAAGGTCCTTTCAACATACGAGAAGTATATGAAATCTTGATCCACGGGAGGTGGGGTGGGTAAAGGAGTCACATTGTCATCCTCCAAAGACAATGGATGCTGACCAATTGGCAAAGCCGTAGGGTTATCAATCATAGAATGGTCATTGTCACCTCCCGGTTCAAAACACTCATCCTCATTTCCCGGAGAGTTAAATTGATACATCACCCGCTTGGGCGTGCATTCAGTAGGATGAGGGGGCAATATAGTATGAGAAGTAAGAGAAGAATTACCTTCCATCCGTGTCACCGGTCCAGTAGAGTCAAATCTCTCCACCTCTGCTATAGAAGGGGGCATGGCTAACAAAGTATGCTCATCAATAGCAAGAGAAGCAGAGCTATCAATGTCCTCAATCCCTTCGTCAAAGAGAGGATTCATCTCACTAGATATGTAAGCGTCATCAAAATCAAATAAAGGGTTCGAATAAATCTTGAAAGTTTCCTTTGGAACGTCTTCATCGGATAGTGATTCGTCATCACTAGAAGTAAAATCATCATCTTGATCAAAAAGAGGATTAGAGAAATCCAAAGAATCCTCTCCCAAAGTGTTGGTGGAAGGAACATCATCAGAAGAAAGCGCATCATACTCATCTTCACTGTCGGATGTCAACTCAGATTCACTTGGAATTGGGACAAGGTTATCAACACTAGACTTATTGAATTCGTCGGATTCCTTTGCAGGAATTGTGCTAAGATCCTCATCCCCTAGGATGGGTGAATCCTTAGGCTCCAGAGCCGGCAAGTCGGGAGAAGGAATAGAATTCTCATCGTTCCAAGAAATAGGACTCTCATCGTCATCACTATCATAATAATATGGAGGCACAAGAGAGGAGGAGTATAAGCATTAAGGTTAGATACTTGCTCTTGTTGTTGATCCGCTTGACATTTCTCCATGATCTTGTTGCAAGCTTCTTGAACTTTGTGAAAGTTGTCAAAAAGTGTGGCAAGTTGCTCAGGAGGAAGTGCACAAAAGGGTTGATGATTGACGGTGTGACGTGGGGGCTCAAAGTTATACACACTGGGATGATAACACGGAAGTTTCTCAAAGACCTTCGACGGATCACAAGAAGAAGCATCGTGAGGGCCCCCACAAATATAGCACCACGGGTATGGAGAAAAACCCGGTGCATCTTGAGGATAAGGATTGTCATAGACGGGAGAAGGTGAGAAAGTATTGTAAGAGCAGAAGTATGAATTTGTTGAATTGCAAAATGGACAAAATCCAAATTGTGTATCGTCGATATCAAAACCACACCGCTCACAAGTACACCATTGACATGTTTGAAAACCATGCCATGGTCTCCCACACCGTACGCAAGACGAATCCATGAAGAATTATAAATAAGAGGGGTAAAGAAAAGAATTAAACATAATAGAGGATAAATAGGAATATTTTTTGTGCAAAACATTGAAAAAGAAATGCTTTTTATGATTTTTCAAATATTTTTGGGATTTTTTGAAAATTTTTGACACGAAAAGTAACGTTCATGAGTGAACGGATCCCAAAAAGCAACGCGTCTCTCACAGAAAACCGTTAATCTTTACGAAAAGAGACGGCAGCGACGCCATTTGATAACTATGATTTTATTTAGGAAAATTGTTCGTTTTCTCGGTATCTTAACGAATTGATTTCCGGTTCAAAGTGCGACTCAATTGTTTTTGGTGAAAAAGAATATTTTTAGTTGTTTTAAAATAAATGTGCAAAACTTAAATGTAAATGACGTTAATTTAAATCTAAGTCTAATTTAAAATATATGACGAGAATTTAAAAGCGTGACGAGAAATTAAAAGGCACTAAAATAAATGACGCAAACTTAAATCTATCTAAGGCAAACTTAAAACGCAACTAAAACTTAAACTAAGGCAAGGCTAAAATAAATATAAGGCAATTAAACTTAAAGTGCGACTAAGTAAAAAGGCGGGAAAAGTAAAGCCTGAAAATTAAAAACAAAAAGTTAAAAACTGAAACTAAAAAGAACCTGAAAACAGCTCATCCGGAATAATCCTTCGTTCGGAATAACCACTCATCCGGAATGTCACCTTCGTTCGGAATGATTCTTCTTCACTCGGAATATTTACCAAAACCCTTGATCCGGAATAAATCCTTTATCCGGAATATTTCACTTATCCGGAATAAAGTCTTGATTCAGAAGAATTTGCTTGATCTGGAATGTTGCTGATCCGGAATAAATGAGATAAAAGCTTGATTCGGAATATATTCCGGATGAACTTCCTTGATCCAGAATGTTTCTTGATCCGGAATATCTTCCTTGATCCGGAATAATTTATTATTTCGGATGAACACTTTGGATAAACCCTTGATCCGGAATGTTTTACTGATTCGGAATATATTCCGAATAAAGCACTTTGATCCGGAATAATAAATTATTCCGGATGAACTTTGCTGATCCAGAATATAATCTGATTCGGAATGTCCTCTTCACACAGCCTTGATCCGGAATCTTTTAATATTCCGAATGAACGACTTTGATACAGAATATCCACAACACAATTCCTTCACTCAGAATAACCTGGGCCTTGATCCGGAATATACCTGGGAAACAGTTGAACAGCGAAGAACAAGGAAGAAGGAAAAAGGTACGGATCTAGATAAAAACTAACCAAAATCAACCACAATATTAAATCAAACTAATCACAAATAATCTAATAACAAATACTAATCAAACCAAATCAATAACACTAACAATAATAATTAAAATAATCAAAACCCACTTTAATCAAATCAATAAAATAAGAACATGAACATGAACAATAAACATAAAGATTAAAGATTAAAGAAAGGTAGATAGGAGATGAACAATAAAAGTAAAGATTGACAATAATTAAAAGAAAACTTACTTGAAATTAAAGGAATTTAAGGTGCAAGACAAGTATTTAAATTTGACAATTAAGTAAATGACATGTATTTAAATGTGCAAGGTAATGAAAATTAAAGAACTAGTGTCACTCTAGCCAACAAGAGAAAATAAAATGAAATCCTAATCTATTTATAGGGGAGGATTAGGGAGGTGCTTAGGAAGCTTCCTCCCCTCTTTCTTCTTTCCTTAATTTCAAGATTAAGTCCTTGATCTTCTTAAGTCTTTTTTAATCTTCTTAATCTTTTGACTTTAATGACTTTGTTACGGGAATTCTTTAAACTTGTCTTTGAATTCTTCAATAAACTATACTTGAGTTCTTCGGCTTTTAATAAACTTCCGTCTTTTGACTTTTTCTTCGATAAATCTTCAGAATTGGTCTTGGACTTCCGTTCTTTTTGCACTCTTGATCTTTCGACTTCGTCTTTCGTCTTTTTCTTCGATAAAAGCCCGTGAATGCCCGTGTTTTCTCCCTTTTCCACAATTTCGTCCTAAATCACAACAAAAACACAAACCACGCATACTTCCGACATAAATGACATAAAATACACGTTTTGGCTTGGTTATTATTGTAATTAAGTGGTAAAAAGGATGGGTGTTTACACAACTATCAGCAACCTATTAACACACACACAGTGACTCAATGGGTGAAAAATCACACACACTTGCACATCATAACAACCCTTCGTGTCCTTTTATTGATAGTTTTCAATACACGATCACAAGTCATGCACTCATGATCATACACACAACACATTTGGTAGTTCATACTCACACCCCATACAAACCATTTTTAACCAAGCAAGGTAAGTTTTATGTCTACACACAATACATATATGTGGGGTCAAGTCATCATTTTGATGCTCAAACAACAAGGGAACTAGTCTTCATTCAGGAGCTTCACTCCTGACATACACACAACATACCAGCCCTAAACACATACGCATATTGTATACACATGGACTTGGTGGTTCCTTCTTGTTGACACGCACAAACCTAGAACACAAGGCCCAAACATATACATACTAAGACTAAACATGCACTCATAATGCATACAATGAAAAGGGTTTCTCTTGTGTTTTCTTCCTATTTGTTTACATAACATCGGATCTTGAGTTCTCATATTGATTTATGCTTGTTCTTCATAAAATTATATGTACATAGTTTTGTTTGTTTTCAAAGGACTGGGTCGTTAGGTAACCTCCCAAGTCGTGATCTTTTTATATAAAGAAAACGAGACTTAGTTCATTTAGAAATACCCATCAACCCAAACCCGTGACTAGCTCTTGCTCGTTTAGTATAGTTTTGTATTTTCAAATGTTTTAAACAAGTATGTTATCAACCAAAGTGATATGAACAAGGTCATGGTTACTTACAAAAGGTCCTAAGCTATTTGATGAAGACGAGATCAAGAACTAGAGATCTTTACTCGAACAAGTATCCACGTACCAACTATCTTAGCGTCCTTAGCTTGCTTCTAAAATCAACCCGACTCCTAGCTTGTTTTATATTTGCCGTGACCTAATAACCAAAGTGGTTTAAATGTTTTCTTTATTGATCTTTAAGTTCGAGTGTGAGATTATGATTGAATGAGGTTGGTATTTATAGGCAAAGGAGTGATATTAGGGTTAGGAAGTCTTAGTTAGGGTTTATTTAATGTTCTTGTTAGCTTGTAACTAGATCTTGCCAAAGGAAACTAACATTAGAAGTTGCACAAAGATAAGGAAGAGGGAAAGTCCCTTGGGTGTCGCCTAGGGCAGAAAAGTGTAGGAAGGGTGTACTAACATTTTGACTAACATTATTATTGTTAGTTGTAGGATTCAAAAGTGTAAGAAACCATGGGAAATGTGATGCATCCGTTGGGTATGGAGGAGGGAAAGGAGACAATAGTACATGGTCTCAATTGGAGGGGTGAAGTACTAGTTGAATTTATAAGTTTGAAGTGTGGGGATGATATAAAACGTGGGTTTTATATCTCTTGTCAAGGGATGAATTTTTGGAGTGTAGTAACAAAGGAAGTGAACTTGTTTTTCTCTTTTATTTGGGTATTTTGTAAAAGTTGTATTGTAGTGTGTAAAGTTGTAATGTTTTAGTAATAGTAGTTTCAATAGGTTTTTGGTTTGATGAAAATAAATGATAACTTCTAAGTATGTCGTAATACATTGGTGAACTATTACGTTTACGTAACGACTCTCTTAAATTACGCTGCTCTAAAAAAACGTCGACTTCAAAAATAGAAATTACTATCATGTAATGTACGAAAAAAAAACTAAGTCATTCAAGTAAAAATTTCATGAGCGTCATTCATAAAAAATTTTAAATTCGTACACAAAATACGCGTAAGCAATCGGGAACATCAATAGACACACAAGTCTAACCCGAACCATCGCATTTCACGTAAATTAAATAACTTAAAATTCACGGTTGTGACATTCGATATCCGTAAATTTTGAGTTTTGTCCTCAAAACTCGCATGTCGATATCGTTACCAAAACAAGAGGTGAGTTAAATTTTCATCTTCCTTTCTTGGTGATCAACGTCTTCGTTTTTCTTAGATACTTGCTAAAACTAACATTTCTATAATCTTACTTTCGTTAGAACGAATAAAAATTCCTTCCGATTGTACATGGTCCTATAGCGTCCCTTAAGTCTTTTCTTGTATTTCGAATTTTTGCGACGATATCAGTTTTGTTAAGTGAGTTTTCTCATTGATAATTTAAAGTTTGTTTAGGTATTTTCGACTCTAATCTATTTGAGTTTAATTTTCGTAAAAATGGCACTCTTAGTATTTTCGCGTCATACACTCTTTTGTATGTTATAGTGGCGAAGAAATTAGTCGTAATAGATTTTTACTTGTATCGTGTACTTGATGTTCTTACTTAATACGGTAAAAAAATGTTCGACGTTCATAGCTCATAATAAATTTTTATTTGACGAATAGGGAAACTTGAATATATTCTACTAATACTAGTATATTTTATTTTTACGATGACTACTATGAGCATGCTCGCGTTCGATGATGAGACTGTAATTATACATAGTCTCATCGTCCAAATCGGGCTTAAAACGCTTAAAATATCATCAAAATACCCAAAAATGTGCTTGTGTTTCTTCATTGTGTATTTCAGGTACGGATATCGTGAATTCACCAAAAGATTACAAGAATCAAGCAAAACGAACACGGGAAACGAAGCCGCATAAAGAACTGGACCCGAACAATGATTTTTCAAAATGGCCCTTGAAGTTTGAAGATTGTACAAGATTGGTCCCTCATCTTTGGAGATTTGTCAACATTAGCCCTCCATGAATGAAATTATACAAGAAAGATCCCTAAAATGATGAGATATTACAAGAATGGCCCTTGAAGAATGCAAATTATGCATTTATAGTCCTTGTTTAAAGTTATGAAGTTTTGTGGTGCCAAATGTGACAAGTTGATGAAAGATGTTTACAAAGTAAATGGGGGAAAATCTGTTAAACTTGGAATGAAGACATTTTGGAATTTGGGAGGCCATAACTGCCCAGACAAGAATACTCCATCCCACCCACTCACCACACGACACGTCACCCTCCACTCCCCCTCAACCAATCCCCTTAATCCCTTCCTCCACGTCATAACTCCACCCAAAAGAAATAACTGATTATTAAATCAGTCATTTCTTTCCCTCTAAACACCAAATTTAAAAACCCACTTAACCCAAATCAGATTAAATCCTTCCCTTAATCCCCTATCAACCATAAAAATACCCAGGATGAATAAACCCCAAACCAAGGGGTTTTTCCCCCATAATCTCCAGTTTGCTAATTAAACCCCATATAACCCAAACCCACCACCTATCACACTCAACCCGTGCCTGTAGGACCCTCTTCACAAGACCCCTGCAACTAAAAGACAAATCGCAATAGTGATCCTAAGGCTTATGATGGTTCCTTCCCTCCAAAGTCATATTATACGACTTAGATTGGTCAACCACAACTGTACACAACTTCATCTTCACATGGCTCAAGCATCTTCAAAGATTATTCGGATATTCCTTCAAGGGCAGATTGGGAAGTCCATCTTTAGGGTTTAGATTATTCTAGATTTAATGTAAGCCTATAAAAGGCATTGAGCTTGTAACATTTGTTTTTGTTCTAGAATTTGTACTTTTTTAAGAATTATTAATGAAAATGAACCTTTTTTAAAATATACATTTCTGAGTTCCATAGTTTAGTTTATTTAGTTTAAGGTTTTTCATTATGGCAAAAATAGTTTAAGTTTACAAAGGAGTTACTTTACAAGTATTTTCAGAAAATCTGTGTTTTAAAAATTCTTGAAAAAGGTTTTTCAAAAATGTGAGATTAATGTTATAATGAAGTGAAAGTGGACTTATAATATATATTTCAAGTTTGAGTTAACCTTTTGTCAATGTTTTTGGTGGTTTCAAATCTGTCTTAAAAGATTTTATCAAAATCTTTTGTTTTTTTATTGATCTTTTACTGTAGCAAAAGCTACAAGCCAACAACTTGTAGTATTTTGCTACTTGAAGTTTGTTCTTGGTTTGTGGTGTTGTGCAGGAACAAGTAACAAGATCTCATCCCATTCCATTTATTCTCATTACCTTTCAGTTTTTGAAGACATGTTCACCCCTGGGTCTTTTTTTAAGATTCCATCAACGGGGCTCTCTACAATCTCACAAGCTTGCATAAGCCCTAACAATTCCCTATGGAAGGCATTCAGCCAGGTATTGGGCTTTGAACCCCATTGGTTATGTTTTTGAGCTTTTAATGTGATTTATGTGAACATTGTATGAATCTGCTTCATTGTTGGTTTTCATGGTTTTTTATGCTAGTTAATGATTGTTTTACATGCTTAAGTAGTTTAGAATCATTTTGGTTTGGATTTGAAAGAATTCGTGTGCAAAACTTGATTTTCAGAACCTAAAGGGGTGTTTGGGTTAAGGGGTTTGACAGTTTTAAGTGGCTTTTAACCTGTTAACAACTTTTCCATCACACTCATTTTGGTTAAGTAGGGTTAGGATAAGAGAAGTTTTCTAGTTTGGGTAAGTTTCAAAAGAATTGCATGTGTTAAAATTTGGTTATTATTGCTTAAAAATCAGAAAGCCATTTTCTGTGTTTGATTTAGAATAATTTATTCATGAAAGCTTTGAGCATTGTTAGATTATAGGTCTACCTAGGGTGTGTAATCATTTGTGAATGATTTGGTAAGCTTTTGAGTAGGTTATCTAGCTTTGAAATTCGTTTTGTGTGCATATAGCATTAGTTACTGTTCATCAGAAACTTTAAGCTATAACAGTCACTTGGCTTGGCGATTTTTGTGTGATTTTTGCTTTGTGAGTGTGTGTTTTATTGTTCTTATTGACTCCCTACACTCCACTGAGTGTAGGGGTGCCATTGTATCCAAGAAATATCACCATAAAAGCTCAACATAAGCTTTCCTAAGCTTATTTTTGCTCAGACCACAAAATTGCACTAGCAGTAGGAACTCAGTTACCCCTGCTAGTGTATTTCTAGGCACTGCTCAACAAAAAGACAAAACAGTCCAAGTGTCACTATCAGTTTACTTAATATTTTGTCTTTAGTGAACTTAAATAGGTTTTAGACTCTGAAATTAGTTTCAACATTTTTCTTATTTTATTTTTGATTTTTCAGTTTAATTAGTTTTTATTTTACTGTTCATCTAATATTTTTTAGATTAAATAGCTATTTTAATTAACTTTTTATTATTCTGTTTTTGTCTTTTAGTGCAGAAAATTAATAATTTTTTAGTTTTAAAATTTTTCATAGATTAAGAAAAACATTTTAAGATTTTTAGTTTAAAATGATTTTACTGTTCACTGTTTTAAGTAATTTTTAGATTTTAATTAAGTTTAATTAAGGTTTAATTATAATCAGTTTTGTCTTTTAGTGAAAAATTTTACATTTTTCAAACTTTTTCATTTTTTTACTGTTCCTTAGTATAAATTAGGATTTTTAGAATTGTCAAATTATTTTTAGCATTATTTTATTATTTTTTATGATTATTTTAGCTTAAAATAGTTTTTAGTGATTTAAAAATAGAAAAATAGTTTTGAAAATTTAGGAAAAATACTTTTTGGTCTTTAAATAATATAAGTGACTTATTAGTTCAATAAAATTATAGTTTGGGAATTTTGTTAATTATATTTAATTTTAGGGCTTTAATTAGCATTTAAAATTGAATATTTAATTAATAAAAGGTTTTAAAATATATTTGTTGGATTTTTATTCTTATTTATATAATTTTGGACTTAGTTTAAACTTTAATATTAATTTTTAGGTTTAATTTTTAATTTTGTCGCGTTTTACGTAATTACGTCATCGTTTTACGTCAACGTCGTAGCGTAATCGTAGTCGTAGCTCGTCTTTACTTTTTCTCTCTTTAAACCAAAAACGTCACTAATCCAAACTTTAATTTTATATAATTGGCACATTAATCCACACACCTCCTTCGAGAACGAACTTGGAATTTATTCGGTTTCGCGTTTTTCCTATAGCGCGCAACTTAATACTTGCCACTCATACGCGTTTTTCCTAAAACGTGTACGAAAAACCTACATCAATTTTTGGCGCCGCTTCCGGGGAGGTGTTTTTAGTGTGCCATTACTATTATTATCGTGTTTGTGTGAGTAGTGCATTTTTGCTTTTCAATTTTTGGAAAGCGTAAATATTGTACATACTCATTTTTGTTATTTTTCATTACTATATTATATTATCCTAATAAATCGTGTTTAATTTTCCTAAATTAAACACACAACAATCATTTTACTATATTGTAGATATATTGGTTTTCGTTTTTCTTGTGAATATATTACTATATTGTACTACGTAGAACAATAAATATACAAGTACTCCAAAAGCGTGAAAACGCAACCTTGATTCGGGATTTCATCACTCGATCATTGTATTCGAATCCAAAGCAAAAGTTTAAAGGCAAAATAGATAAATACTTTCGTGAGGCTTAATTTCAATTAACACAAACTATAAGGTGGGTATAAGGCGGTTGTATTTCACGACCTAAGGGAAAAAGGCTCTTAAGTGCTTAGCGCCGCCTCGTTTCCCCCGCTTGCTTGTGCGTGTTTTGAGAAAGAGGGCTAATTGAGGGTTTGCCTCCCAAGTATTATCTATGTATCATATATATTTGCTTGTTTTCAAGATTAAACCCTCTTGAACGTTTTGGTGTTCCACCAACGTTCTAAAGTCATCGAAGGCGTTCACTCCACGTGATCGTTTTCATTCTTTGAGGCTCCTTTAATCGAGAATATCGATTCGAGGAGAGATTTGTAGATTTGAGTCTACGTAATACAACAAAAATCCAAAAAAATTAAAAAAAACAATCAAAAACCAAAAAAATTGAAAAATCGAAAAAACCGCAAAAAGAATCGTCTTTGCCACCTCCCATTCTACGCTTAGTGCATGCGCACTCGATCGAAGGATTATTCTAATTCTAGCGACGCTTTGGATCGACGCAATCGTAATCGAAGGAATCGACGACGTAGACGAGAATTAGAAACTGACGTTCCTAATATCGTTGTTGAAGAAACCGTAGAGGAGATGGCCGACAATCGTTCGATGATGGAATTGCTCCAAGCGCCCACCGAGGGTTATGGAGACGCGATCGTAATTTCTGCTATCGAAGCGGAGAATTTTGAGATTAAGAGCGGAATGCTTTCGTTGATTCAAGCTACGAAGTTTCGAGGCCGTGAAGCCGATAATCCTCACGACCATATTCGGAATTTTGATTGTCTTTTGGCCACGAGCAAGTTTAAGAACGTCGACACCGATGTCGTCAAGCTTATGCTTTTTCCTTACTCGCTCGATGGTGCCGCTAAGGATTGGTACGAAAAAGAGCCACCTAATTCGATAACTGCGTGGAAGGATCTCGTCTACAAGTTCGTTAATTATTTTTTCCCACCGTCCAAGACGACGTTTTTCAAAAATGAAATTACGAAATTTGAGCAAAAACCGAATGAATCTTTTAGAGACGCGTGGGATCGTTTTAAGGAATTGCTTAGGCAATGTCCTCACCATGGTTTTTCCGAGTTGCACCAAATTGATACGTTTTACAACGGTCTTAATTTTCAAGAACAAGATTCGTTGAATTCCGCCGCCGGTGGCAACTTTTTGTGTAAGACTCCGAAAGATGCATTGATAATTATCGAAAACCGATCCAAGGTTTACCAACTCCGAACGCACCGAGTGTTGCCAATGTCGCCAATGTTAGTAGTTCTAATCGCGACATTGAGAGAGTTGATGCGAAAGTCGACAAGTTGACGAATGTGTTTACGTCTTTTCTCGTTGAAATGCAAAAGAAAGACGCTCCCGCTACGGTGAAGGCGGTTGAGGTTTCGTGTACGTTTTGTGGTGGACATCATAATTATTACGAGTGTGCGGCTACGGATGGCCAAACGTCGAATGTGAGTGCGTTAAATGGAAACAACAATTATCAAAATCAAAATAACGCGGGTCCATCACAACAAGGCAATTATAACCAAGGCAACAATTTTCAAAATCGTAACAATTTTCAAGGAAATAATCAACACGGGAATTTTCAAAATCAAGGTTATAATCAAGGTCGGAATTTGAATTGGCAAAACCGAGATAACAACAACAATCAAGGAAACAATTTTTCAAGTGGGAATAAAAACAATTTTCAAATAAGTAATCAAAACCAAGGGAACTTTAATTCAAATCAAAATAGTTCGTCAAACGATTTTCAAAATTACATGAAAACGAATGAGGCTAATATGAGACGATTAGAGGGAGAAATTGGTACTTTGAAAAATGACTTTTCTAATACATTGAAATTGCAAAACACGAAGATTAAGCAAGGACAAATTGACATTAAAAAGATGTTTTCGGCCATTATGAACAAGTCCTCGGGTGCGTCATCGAGTTCGTTACCTAGTAACACCGTAGCAAATCCGAAGGAACAATGTAAAGCCGCCTCGTCTCGTGATAAAGGTCGTGTGATTACCCCTAACCTTGAAGGATTTCGAGTTGTTCCTTCTTCTCAACCCTCGACTTCTAAGACGTCTTATTGTTCAAAAGTCGATGGGGTGAACGTGGCGACCAAGGAAAAGAGTGCACACCCTCGTGTACCTCAAATTCCATCCACGGTTCAAAAAGAGAGTTTTATCGACCTTACGAAAGTGACCCTTGAAGAAACTTGTGCTTCGATCCTTCTTAAAAACCCAAAAGGCGTATGCCGAGAAAGAAAGAGGATCCGGGCCAATTTCTATTACCTTGTGATTTTTCCGAGATTGAGGGATGTTTAGCCCTTTCCGATTTAGGTGCTAGCATCAATCTCATGCCTCATTCTCTTTGGAAATTGATGAGATTTGCTTCACTTACCCCCACGAACATGACTATCGAGCTTGCAAATTGTACTCCACTTATACCAATTGGAATAGCCGAGGATGTCTATGTCAAAGTTGGAAAGTTTGTTTTTCTCGCGGATTTCGTTATATCCGATTACGAGTGTGACCCTAAATGTCCCATTATTTTAGGCCGACCATTCTTATCGACGGCTCGAACCGTAATCGACGTTCACGAGGGGAGACTTACTATGAGATATGGGGATGACAAAATGGACTTTTTCGCTAGAAAATCCCAAGTGTTTAATGAGAATGAAAAAACCGAGGTTTCAAAACCTAATGATTCAAATCCTAATGATTTCAAAATGTTCACTTTAGCGGAAAGAATGAGGCTTAATGCATGTTTTGAAAGAATTAAGAAAAACGGTTTTAAAGATGATGATTTTAATGATAAAGAGTACGTGTACCTAATTAGGAAGGGTATGTGTAAATTTAGGGATGAAAACTCACTTTGGGATGTTTTTAGCGAAACAAGTGAAACACAAATTCCGAAGGGCGACGTTAGTGCCATCACGAAAATGACCAAAATGGGCTCGTCTTCACCACCTTCGAAGGACCACGTCTTTGGGGCTTCAACTTCTAACTCCATCGAAGTGCCTCCTTTCCCTAGCCCAACACCCGTTGAGGCTAAAGGGTTTATCGACATCGATCCTCTCGTCTTAGAAAAGTCACCTAAGCATAGTCATTCGACTTGTAAGACCATGGTTGTGAGTGCTCACATCGACTCTTTCTTTGACGACGACGATGGCGATTTTGCCGAGATTGATCACGTACTTCGAAATCCACATGAAATTTTTGATTCTCCTAAAAAGAAACATGTGAAGTACGATGATTATGAGTTTGATCCCGAGATTGAGGAAATCATTGAACGAGAGCTAGCTCTTATGCCTTCACTTCCACCTACAAGTGAGGTCGATCTTTCCAAAATCGAGGATGAACTAAATGAGTTGGAACGTCTTATTTTCGATGAAGAACCAACTCATGTGACCACCAAAAGTCCAATTCTCGAGGAGTTACCTAATCAACACTCCTCAAATGAGAATTACGTTTACCACATTCGTGAGGATTTAACTTATCAACAATCCCCACAAAAGAATGATGGTTTCGTGCTTGATCGTGATCTTTTCGAGAGAGTTTCTAAGATACTCAAGGAGGGGAATGACAAACCTTGGTTTGACAAGCCTATATTTGATGAAGAAATCGATGAGATCGACGTTCATGAGGATGACAAGTATGTTGACCCCGAGGGGGCGGTGTTCTTTATTGACAAGCGTTTTGAGAACTTATATAATCCGCCACCCCCTCCCACCAAGGACTTAAATGTGAGGATTTTTAGCGCGACTAATTTTGAATTTGACACGCCAAATATTTTCGACATTATAAAATCGGGTTTTCATAAAGAGTTTTTAAACGATGAAAAAGGAAAAGATTTTAAAAATGTTTTAAATGATTTTTCTACATGTTTAACTCCGTCATCACTACGTTTTATGAGTGCTACCACCTCGTCTACTCCTTTTGACGATGGTTGGTGTGGTTTTAGTGTGGGGGAATCCCCTTATGTTCCCTCACATTTCTCCACCGAGGACGAGATTTACGATCCCAGAATTGCTTGTAAAGGGAAATCTCGGTCTTCCACCGATGCAATAAATGGAAAACTAATCTATTTGCTTGGTGTGAGTCTACCTCGAGTAGCTCATTATGTTGACTTACCCATTTCCCCACCTTTCTACTTCTCATCTATTTTCTTCTACCCGATTGGGGTTCTAGTTGGAGTAGCGTTGTTTCGTCTTTCATCCGAAAACGAGGACGCTATCTTTGACCCCGGTATACGTATATCGGGTTTTTAAAGTACTCTATGTACTATTGGGCATTGTTTATCATGTAAGCCCCACCAAAAATGACCAAACCATGATTATCCCTAAATGATCACATTTATGGGGATCCGAGTCGAGCTTTTGACTCGGTTATCAAAAACAAGGTGCCTCGTGGGGGATTCTCATGCTTATCCTTGTAAATATTATCGCTTTCTTAGTTTAATGTAACGAGGGGACTTGTGCTCTTCCAACCTTTGTTCCGTGGTTGTTTGTGATTGTGATTTATTAGGTTCATCGTCATCATTGAAGCCTCTCGTGTTCGTTTTACGGATCACTCGAGCTTCGATCGTTGCCTTTGGAGATTCCGATATCCGATGATATCCTTTTATGTTCTAACGATTATCTTATTAGCATAATTCATAAACGACTTTTAGGTTATTCGTTTTACCCTTTCCATGCTCGAGATTAAGCATTCGAGTTCGTCTCTAGTATGGGGGTGTTTTCACCCCTAGACTCGAAACATTGAGGACAATGTTTAGTTTTAGTATGGGAGGTGAGTAGATACTTCACCTTGCTTACGTCACCATGCAATGCAGTTTTTCATAAGTGTTTAAGACACGAATGTAGGTTTTCGATGGTGAGAATAAGAGTAATTTTTGACTCGACCGTGCGTGTTGAGCACTTAGCTACGATTCCTTAACTTTTTAGGCTAAGTCTCTTAAATGAGGACGAGAAATGATAGAGTTATTTATAAGTCTCATAATCGTCACGATCTCATGTGTAGTAATTATTAGCTTATTCTCCCCACGCTTTTGCGTAATAAATTGTTAATAAATATTGATTTAGCGGTTTAGTCACTATTGTTGGTTTCTAATTTGTTTTAGTAGCTTCCATGTAATTAAATTGTGAAAACATTAAGGTATCGCCAGCGTCATGGTTTTGAAGTATTGGCACCCAAATAATCAAAAGCTTCACCCAATAATAAGATTTCAAGTGCTCACCTAAATCAAGAAAACCATTTGAAGCCCCACAAGGCCGAAAAATCTATGCAAAATTGAAAGTGAATCAAGCCTTAATCTTTGAAGCTTTAAAGATCCAAAATTCGCTTTAGCGTGTGGATATACGTCTTTGGCTAATAAAACCACCGATGAGGCGGATAATAAAAGGCAAGGCAAGACCGAAGTCATAATAAAAGCTTCATGGCGAAGTTGAATAAAAGATGGAGGTAAACCAAAGATAATAAAACCACCGATGATGGCGGATAATAAAAGTCTTGGTAATAAGTCTCATTTTCAAAACCGTTATAAAACCGTGTTTATCGATCCTTCTTGTTGACTTAATTTTTTGACATCGTTGTCTATTAGGATGAATTATTAATTTAATGATTTTGGTTACATAACATCGGATCTTGAGTTCTCATATTGCATACAATAAAAAGGGTTTCTCTTGTGTTTTCTTCCTATTTGTTTACATAACATCGGATCTTGAGTTCTCATATTGATTTATGCTTGTTCTTCATAAAATTATATGTACATAGTGTCTTTTGTTTTCAAAGGACTAGGTCGTTAGGTAACCTCCCAAGTCGTGATCTTTTTATATAAAGAAAACGAGACTTAGTTCATTTAGAAATACCCATCAACCCAAACCCGTGACTAGCTCTTGCTCGTTTAGTATAGTTTTGTATTTTCAAATGTTTTAAACAAGTATGTTATCAACCAAAGTGGTATGAACAAGGTCATGGTTACTTACAAAAGGTCCTAAGCTATTTGATGAAGACGAGACAAGAACTAGATATATTTACTCGAACAAGTACCCACGTACCAACTATCTTAGCGTCCTTAGCTTGCTTCTAAAATCAACCCGACTCCTAGCTTGTTTTATATTTGCCGTGACCTAATAACCAAAGTGGTTTAAATGTTTTCTTTATTGATCTTTAAGTTTGAGTGTGAGATTATGATTGAATGGGGTTGGTATTTATAGGCAAAGGAGTGATATTATGGTTAAGAAGTCTTAGTTAGGGTTTATTTAATGTTCTTGTTAGCTTGTAACTAGATCTTGCCAAAGAAACTAACATTGGAAGTTGCACAAAGATAGGGAAGAGGGAAAGTCCCTTAGGTCTTGCCTAGGGCAGAAAAGTGGAGGAAGGGTGTACTAACATTTTGACTAACATTATTATTGTTAGTTGTAGGATTCAAAAGTGTAAGAAACCATGGGAAATGTGATGCATCCGTTGGGTATGGAGGAGGGAAAGGAGACAATAGTACATGGTCTTAATTGGAGGGGTTAAGTACTAGTTGAATTTATAAGTTTGAAGTGTGGGGATGATATAAAATGTGGGTTTTATATCTCTTGTCAAGGGATGAATTTTGGAGTGTAGTAACAAAGGAAGTGAACTTGTTTTTCTCTTTTATTTGGGTATTTTGTAAAAGTTGTATTGTAGTGTGTAAAGTTGTAATGTTTTAGTAATAGTAGTTTCAATAGGTTTTTGGTTTGATGAAAATAAATGATAACTTCTAAGTATGTCGTAATACATTGGTGAACTATTACGTTTACGTAACGACTCTCTTAAATTACGTTGCTCTAAAAAAAGCGTCGACTTCAAAAATAGAAATTACTATCATGTAATGTACGAAAAAAAAACTAAGTCATTCAAGTAAAAATTTCATGAGCGTCATTCATAAAAAATTTTAAATTCGTACACAAAATACGCGTAAGCAATCGGGAACATCAATAGACACACAAGTCTAACCCGAACCATCGCGTTTCACGTAAATTAAATAATTTAAAATTCACGGTTGTGACATTCGATATCCGTAAATTTTGAGTTTTGTCCTCAAAACTCGCATGTCGATATCGTTAACAAAACAAGAGGTGAGTTAAATTTTCATCTTCCTTTCTTGGTGTTCAACGTCTTCGTTTTTCTTAGATACTTGCTAAAACTAACATTTCTATAATCTTACTTTCGTTAGAACGAATAAAAATTCCTTCCGATTGTACATGGTCCTATAGCGTCCCTTAAGTCTTTTCTTGTATTTCGAATTTTTACGACTATATCACTTTTGTTAAGTGAGTTTTCTCATTGATAATTTAAAGTTTGTTTAGGTATTTTCGACTCTATACTATTTGAGTTTAATTTTCGTAAAAATGGCACTATTATTATTTTCGCGTCATACACGCTCTTGTATGTTATAGTGGCGAAGAAATTAGTCGTAATAGATTTTTACATGTATCGCGTACTTGATGTTCTTACTTAATACGGTAAAAAAATGTTCGACGTTCATAGCTCATAATAAATTTTTATTTGAAGAATAGGGAAACTTGAATATATTCTACTAATACTAGTATACTTTATTTTTACTATGACTACTATGAGCATGCTCGCGTTCGATGATGAGACTGTAATTATACATAGTCTCATCGTCCAAATCGGGCCTAAAACGCTTAAAATATCATCAAAATACCCAAAAATGTGCTTGTGTTTGTTCATTGTGTATTTCAGGTACGGATATCGTGAATTCACCAAAAGATTACAAGAATCAAGCAAAAAACGAACACGGGAAACGAAGCCGAACAAAGAACCGGACCCGAACAATGATTTTTCAAAATGGCCCTTGAAGTTTGAAGATTGTACAAGATTGGTCCCTCATCTTTGGAGATTTGTCAACATTAGCCCTCCATGAATGAAGTTATACAAGAAAGATCCCTAAAATGATGAGACATTACAAGAATGGCCCTTGAAGAATGCAAATTATGCATTTATAGTCCTTGTTTAAAGTTATGAAGTTTGTGGTGCCAAATGTGACTAGTTGATGAAAGATGTTTACAAAGGAAATGGGGGAAAATCTGTTAAACTTGGAATGAAGACATTTTGTAACTTGGGGGGCCATAACTGCCCAGACAAGAATACTCCATCACACCCACTCACCACACGACACGTCACCCTCCACTCCCCCTCAACCAATCCATTTAATCCCTTCCTCCACGTCATAACTCCACCCAAAAGAAATAACTGATTATTAAATCAGTCATTTCTTTCCCTCTAAACACCGAATTTAAAAACCCACTTAACCCAAATCAGATTAAATCCTTCCCTTAATCCACTATCAACCCTAAAAATACCCAGGATGAATAAACCCCAAACCAAGGGGTTTTTCCCCCATAATCTCCAGTTTGCTAATGAAACCCCATATAACCCAAACCCACCACCTATCACACTCAACCCGTGACTGTAGGACCCTCTTCACATGACCCCTGCAACTAAAAGACAATTCGCAACAGTGATCCTACGGCTTATGATGGTTCATTCCCTCCAAAGTCATATTATACGACTTAGATTGGTCAACCACAGTTGTACACAACTTTATCTTCACATGGCTCAAGCATCTTCAAAGATTATTCAGATATTCCTTCAAGGGCAGATTGGGAATTCCATCTTTAGGGTTTAGATTATTCTAGATTTAATGTAAGCCTATAAAAGGCATTGAGCTTGTAACATTTGTTTTTGTTCCAGAATTTGTACTTTTTTAAGAATTATTAATGAAATGAACCTTTTTTAAAATATACATTTCTGAGTTCCATAGTTTAGTTTATTTAGTTTAAGATTTTTCATTGTGGCAAAATAGTTTAAGTTTACAAAGGAGTTACTTTACAAGTATTTTCAGAAAATCTGTGTTTTAAAAATTCTTGAAAAAGGTTTTTCAAAAATGTGAGATTAATGTTATAATGAAGTGAAAGTGGACTTATAATATATATTTCAAGTTTGAGTTAACCTTTTGTCAATGTTTTTGGTGGTTTCAAATCTGTCTTAAAAGATTTTATCAAAATCTTTTGTTTTTTTTTATTGATCTTTTACTGTAGCAAAAGCTACAAGCCAACAGCTTGTAGTCTTTTGCTACTTGAAGTTTGTTCTTGGTTTGTGGTGTTGTGCAGGAACAAGTAACAAGATCTCATCCTATTCCATTTATTCTCATTACCTTTCAGTTTTTGAAGACATGTTCACCCCTGGGTCTTTTCTTAAAGATTCCATCAACGGGGCTCTCTACAATCTCACAAGCTTGCATAAGCCCTAACAATTCCCTATGGAAGGCATTCAGCCAGGTATTGGGCTTTGAACCCCATTGGTTATGTTTTTGAGCTTTTAATGTGATTTATGTGAACGTTGTATAAATATGCTTCATTGTTGGTTTTCATGGTTTGTTTATGCTAGTTAATGATTGTTTTACATGCTTAAGTAGTTTAGAATCATTTTGGTTTGGATTTGAAAGAATTCGTGTGCAAAACTTGATTTTCAGAACCTAAAGGGGTGTTTGGGTTAAGGGGTTTCCTGTTAACAACTTTTCCATCACACTCATTTTGGTTAAGTAGGGTTAGGATAAGAGAAGTTTTCTAGTTTGGGTAAGTTTTAAAAGAATTGCATATGTTAAAATTTGGTTTTTATTGCTTAAAAATCATAAAGCCATTTTCTGTGTTTGATTTAGAATAATTTTTTCATGAAATCTTTGAGCATTGTTAGATTATAGGTCTACCTAGGGTGTGTAATCATTTGTGAATGATTTGGTAAGCTTTTGAGTAGGTTATTTAGCTTTGAAATTCGTTTTGTGTGCATATAGCATTAGTTACTGTTCATCAGAAACTTTAAGCTATAACAGTCACTTGGCTTAGCGATTTTTGTGTGATTTTTGCTTTGTGAGTGTGTGTTTTATTGTTCTTATTGACTCCCTACACTCCACTGAGCGTAGGGGTGCCATTGTATCTAAGAAATATCACCATAAAAGCTCAACAAAAGCTTTCCTAAGCTTATTTTTGCTCATACCACAAAATTGCACTAGCAGTGGGAACTCAGTTACCCCTGCTAGTGTATTTCTAAGCAATGCTCAACAAAAAGACAAAACAGTCCAAGTGTCACTATCAGTTTACTTAATATTTTGTCTTTAGTGAACTTAAATAGGTTTTAGACTCTGAAATTAGTTTCAATATTTTTCTTATTTTATTTTTGATTTTGCAGTCTAATTAATTTTTATTTTACTGTTCCTCTAATATTTTTTAGATTAAATAGCTATTTTAATTAACTTTTTATTATTCTGTTTTTGTCTTTTAGTGCAGAAAATTAATATTTTTTAGTTCTAAAATTTTTCATAGATTAAGAAAAACATTTTAAGATTTTTAGTTTAAAAAGATTTTACTGTTCACTGTTTTAAGTAATTTTTGGATTTTAATTAAGTTTAATTAAGGTTTAATTATAATCAGTTTTGTCTTTTAGTGAAAAATTTTACATTTTTCAAACTTTTTCATTTTTCTACTGTTCCTTAGTATAAATTAGGATTTTTAGAATTGTCAAATTATTTTTAGCATTATTTTATTATTTTTTATGATTATTTTAGCTTAAAAATAGTTTTTAGTGATTTAAAAATAGAAAAATAGTTTTGAAAATTTAGGAAAATACTTTTTGGTCTTTAAATAATATAAGTGACTTATTAGTTCAATAAAATTATATTTTGGCATTTTGTTAATTATATTTAATTTTACGGCTTTAATTAGCATTTAAAATTGAATATTTAATTAATAAAAGGTTTTAAAATATATTTGTTGGATTTTTATTCTTATTTATATTATTTTGGACTTAGTTTAAACTTTTAATTAATTTTTAGGTTTAATTTTTAATTTTGTCGCGTTTTACGTAATTACGTCATCCTTTTACGTCAACGTCGTAGCGTAATCGTAGTCGTAGCTCGTCTTTAATTTTTCTCTTTTTAAACCAAAAACGTCACTAATCCAAACTTTGATTTTATATAAATGGCACATTAATCCTGTAAAACCCGCATGCTTTTACCATGAATAGTGCCCTTAAGATCGTACGTTCTAGATTAAAACTTACCTCATGTAGTATTGATCACATTCATGTGCTAATAATCAAGCAAGTGCATACGTGTATGTCATGACAAGTATCGATTACGTACGAACCCATGATAAACAGTTAATAATATATCACGTGAACATAATTAAATCATGAACACCATTTAAAATACTAACTAAAATAATTACGTAAATACATATAATATATTTACGAGCGTTAAGTTTACGATAAACGACACGTTAAAAGAAACAGAAACACGTTAAACACGAGCACGTTTAACCACGAACGAACACGAAACATCGGGACACGAGAAAGGTACGGGTACCCCATGTGGGGCCCCCATACCCACGGCACAAACCAAGAAATGGGCTTAGCCCATGGACTTTACAAGTTAAGGGGGGGTAAAAGTAAAAACATGTTTTCATTTTCATTTTCAAGAAATAAACATAAAAACCCTAAAAAGAGTTTTCTCCTCTCCTTTTTCTTCTCTTGGTGCCGCCACCTCTACACCACCATAAGAGGGTGTTTGTTTGATTTTGATCTTAAAAACAAGTGTTAGAATACGTGTTTGTTCATCCTTTTTCCAAGCTACATAGTGGTATAGCTTTCTAACCCTTCTTTTTAATTCTTTTTAATTCTTTTAATCTTTGATTATTTTCATGAACATGTTATTATTTTTCTTATGAAAACAAGGTAATTAATCATTGATCTAACATGTTTTGGTATTAATTAAAATCAAAGAATGGTTTATAAGGGTGTTTGTTTTTGGCCGCCTAGCAAACAAACCCGAGGGGGGGTTTGGTTTGCTATTGCCGCCACCACCAAGACCACAATTGGTCTTGGTTGGCTCATGTGGGACCCACGGCAGCAAGGGGACACGTGTGCCCCGGGTTTGGCCCGGGGTACGGTGTCGAATTCATACCCGATTCATGGTTCGTTGGTTAAAATCATGATCTATGTTACATGTAATTTTTATGAATCATGAACTTAGGATATAATTAATTAATAACATGAAATATTAATTAAATCATGACTTAGGTTATTTTAATTATTAGTTTATCATGACATTAATTTAACCTAAGTATTTTATGTTATAAGTTATAATTAATTAATTATTAAAACATGCCTATAATTAATTAATTTAGACATGACTTAGGTTATATTATTATTAATAATAATACACATTTTAACCTAAGTATTTTCATTTCATTTTAATTAATACATGTTACACTTTAATTAAAATGCTTAACCTATAGTTTAATTAAAATACATGAAATAATAATTAAACTATACACTATATCATATGACTTAAGAATAAGCTTATAACACTTAGACTTATATGTTAGCTTATGTAATCAGCTTAATTCTAATTATGGAAACTTCTATTTATAGAAACTTAATTAAATAAGGCAACTAATCTAATTATGGAAACCTTCTATATATGGAAATCAATCTATTTCAGGCAGTTAATCTAATTATGGAAACCTTCTATATATGGAAACTTATTTAATTAAGGCAGCTGATCTATTTTTGGAAACTTTCTATTTTTAGAAACTAATCTATTTTAGGCAGTAAATTCTATTTTTGGAAACTTTCTATTTTTGGAAACTTTCTATTTTTGGAAACTTTCTATTTTTGGAAACTTTCTATTTTTGGAAACTTTCTATTTTTGGTAACTTTCTATTTTTGGAAACTTTCTATTTTTGGAAACTTTCTATTTTTGGAAACTTTCTATTTTTGGAAACCTGCTATTTTTGGAAAGTTACTTATTATTACACAGTAAGTATAATAATACATGAAACACCAGTAATACTTAATCAGATTAATCAGAATACAAGATAAACACAGTTTAAGGCTTTAAACAGTGAACCATGACCTAAAACATACCAAATCAGCTATAATAAGACACAGAACCCAGTACGTAATCAGTGAATCGATACTTATACACGTGTGTATTCATGTAGCGTTAGTGATCCAGAAGTAGGAGTCTTTCTTCCGTTCATTCACTGGACTTGAGGTACGGATTCCCGTCCTTTCAGTATGGACATTCCTTCCTTATTAGGATTTCCCCGTATGCAGCCAACTGTTTTCCCCAGCATTTGTTTTATTGTTTTGAACTGCTTATGTTAATTTAGCATAAACTATAGCCATATACAAGCATGACCAGTTTCACCTAGTTATGGAGGTACCATAACCATAGCATTGGAGGCACCGATGTTATGACTTCCCCACGGCGGAGTGATTGCTCGTGGCGTCCCTTTTCAGTTTGGCCATATTATTATATCAGGTGGGGCGTATGGGTGCATCCTAGTTACATGTTTTATTCAGTTTATCATGGTGAATGTGGTGTGTGCCTTGCACCCTTCACAAGGAGTTGATCCCTCCTACCCAAATCAGTATATTGATTAGAGGCATCCCCTCTAATCAGCATGATGAGGTCACCCCTCCAAGTATTCATGCACGTGACCTTTTCATGACCTATATGGGCTATGGTATATATATGTTAAAACAGTTTTCACAGGTTAAACATAAGGCTTTTCAAACTATAAAACCAGTTTTCATGATACTTAACCAGTTTACTCAGTACTTAGTCTTCCGCTGTTATATGTTACATGCTTATCCTATTTCATGCTTTATTGTACATCCGTGCACTGAGCGTCTTGCTCAGCCGTTTTCCTTTTCATGTTCCCAAAACGGCAGCTACTCAGGGACGCTCGTAGATTTCAAACGTAGGTGCATATGGACTGGAAGCTTTACTGTTTTCCTTTACTTTATGCATTTCCTTTACTTTGATACAGTTGCTTTGGACATTGTTTCGTCCTTTCCTTTTACAGTATTTATGTTTGTGTGTGATGAGCTTTACTTTGGGATGCCGATGTTTGATTCCGGTATTTCCTTTTATGGTTGAATAATGCTTAGACATTTATCCTTGTATGCTTTGATGACACGCCATGATATGCGTAATATTCCATTTCCAAAATGGGGTGTTACAATTATGGTATCAGAGCCAAGGCTTCGACCTGTAGGCTCTCAAATATGACCTGTGATTAGTGGGTAGTCACTACGGTCTTCCTAGAACTGACAGTTGTTTTCATGCATTCATCATTTTTAAGCATACATATACATGTCATTGTTACAGGGTTTTTGACTAAGTAATGGTTGGTACAGGACTGGCCCTATTTAGTCGCATGTGTTTTATCGAAACTTTTAGATTTGGGACCGACCCATAGGCGTCCCCTCGATATGTATTTTATTTTGAGTGAACTGACCGGAGGCGTTCACTCTCGAGCATCAAAATTTTCATAAAACTGCATCATGCATTCATACAAAGATTTTCTTGCATAAAATTTTTCTCGTGAAATTTTGGCATAAAATTTTTCTTTTATATATTTTATGTTTGAACTGTTAATCATATGTTTATGTTATACTGTCATATGGTTCTCACACGCGAGCAAGAGCAGCTCAATGCTGCGATTCAGGCTGCCATGTAAGCCTTACTTCCTCAACTGAGGAATGACATTCGTGCTGAAGTCCAAGCTGCGAATAATCAGCAGCCGCAGAATCAGGCACCTCCTCCTCCTCCTCCCCCAGTGACTCTAGCGGTATGGTTGGAAAGATTTAACAAGCTCCGTCCTAGAGCTTTCGAAAAGACTGATAGCCCCAGCGATGCTGAAAGCTGGCTGACTCACATTGAGAAAATCTTCAATGCTATGGGATGTGACCCCGCCTTCAAGGCAAGATTGGCGTGCTACAGGTTTGAAGGCGATGTACTCAACTGGTGGCTAGCTTTGACGCAGTCAGAAGGAGGTGATGAATGGGTCGCTGGTTTGACATGGGCCCAATTCAAGGAGAGAGTGATGGAACAGTTCTTTCCTAAGGCAGAGCAGGACAAACTCAAGCGTGAATACCACGGGATACGTCAGAGACAGGGCGAGAATAGCAATGAATTCATGCAGCGCTTTCTTCGCCTAGCTGGTTTTCTAGGAGCAGCGGCTGGTACTCCTGAGGAGCAGGCACACCATTTTAGGTGGGCACTTCGCACCTCGGTCGCGAACAATCTGGTATGTGCTACGTTCAATACAGTAGCACAAGTGGCTGACGCAGCAAGAAAGCTTGAGATGTTGCAGGAACGCGATGAGTTCGGGGAAGCTGAAAGACCCGATAAGAGGTAAAACATTTCATGTTCTAGCGTTAACCAGACCGCATCCTATCGTTATATGCTCTATAATCATCTGTTAAACTGTATCTTCCAGGCAGAAAACTGGGGACCGGTCTCAGCCGGCCACTCAGCAGCAGCCCAATCAGCCCAAAGGAAACGGTCACTCTAACGACCGTTCTGTTGTGGAAAGGCGCAGCGGTAATGATAATTACCGTAACAATGCGGGACACTCCAACAATAGCAGGTCCTACTATTTACGCATCTTCTTATGATTTCATGTTATGTCTCTCATGCTGACACTATATTAATCTCTACCAGGAACCACGGTAACGGAAGGGACCAGAACCACAGGGGTTCTCAGCCCAACCGTTCAGCTAACACTGGTAAACATCTTATGACGCTTACGTCCTATACTCGTGCATATACTTTATTCTTAACACGTATTGTCATCAGCAGGCCCTCAGCAAGCAAGGACTCCTGCTGGAGGATTCACTCATCCTCTTTGCAGCACCTGCCATCGCAGACACCCTGGCCCATGTCGTCGTGACTCCGACGCGTGCTACAAGTGCGGCCTCCCTGGCCATCGTATGAGAGATTGCCGTAAGGGTGAAATGGAGGGTACTTCGGGTCATGCTGATACTAAACCGCCTCCTACCACTGGGCGTGTCTATACGACATCGCGCGATCAGGCAAACAAATCTACAGGTACCATTACTGGAATTTTGTATATGTACGGCCAGGCTGCATGTGTTCTTTTCGACACGGGTGCCACTCATTCAGTTGTTTCCACTACTTATGCTAAGAACATCACGACACTTCCCTTGCCATTAGAAACTAAGCTTACCATTTCCACGCCTCTGAGGGACTCTGTATTAATAACTCATGTATACAAGAGTCTTCCTCTAGAGTTTGACGATAAAGTTCGTGCAGTAGATGCACTTCCCCTAGACATGATTGAGTTCGATATGATTCTCGGCATGGATTGGCTATCCAAGCACCATGCTACTATAGACTGCCACTCATATCGAGTGATCTTCGGCGACATTAATGCACCAGAGTACATCCATAACGGGTTCATACCCGGACGGTCTGTACAGGTCATATCTACCTTGCAAGCACGTGCATTACTGTCACATGGCTGCGAAGGTTATCTTGCTACGGTTCATGACATAGATGCTGAATCCCCATCGATTCAGGATCAACCAGTAGTTTCAGAATTTCAAGACGTCTTCCCAGATGAACTTCCAGGCATACCACCTGCAAGAGAAGTGGAGTTCAACATCGACCTTGTTCCAGGAGCTGAGCCAATCTCTAAGGCTCCGTATCGTATGGCTCCCATAGAGCTAAAAGAACTGAAGGACCAACTGCAGGAACTTCTTGAACGAGGGTTCATTAGACCAAGCGCATCTCCATGGGGCGCACCGGTCTTATTCGTTAAGAAGAAGGACGGCAGCATGCGACTTTGCATTGACTACCGTGAACTTAATAAGATTACCATCCGCAACAGATATCCACTGCCACGTATAGACGATCTGTTTGACCAACTTCAAGGAGCCAAACACTTCTCTAAGATCGATCTAAGGTCAGGCTACCATCAGCTAAGGGTTAAAGAGCAGGATATTGCCAAGACTGCTTTTCGTACCCGCTATGGCCATTATGAGTTTGTGGTCATGCCATTCGGCCTGACTAACGCTCCAGCAGTATTCATGGATCTGATGAACAGAATCTTCCATGAATTCCTTGATAAATTTGTCATTGTATTCATCGATGACATCTTGATATTCTCAAAGTCCACGGAGGAACACGAAGATCATCTCCGTACTGTACTACAGATTCTTCGTCAGAAGCAGCTGTATGCGAAATTCTCCAAGTGTGAGTTCTGGTTAAACAAGGTGGCATTCTTAGGTCACATTGTATCAGCAGAAGGGATCACTATGGACCCAGCGAAGGTTGAGGCTATCACTAAATGGCCAAGACCAACATCAGCGACAGAAGTCCGCAGCTTCTTAGGCTTAGCTGGATATTATCGAAGAATCGTGGAGAACTTTTCCCGCCTGGCATTGCCTCTCACCAAACTGATGCGAAAAGGAGAGAAATTCGTCTGGACGGAAGAACGAGAGAAGAGCTTCGAAGACCTAAAGCAGAAGTTAGTATCTGCACCTATTCTTACTCTCCCATCTGGTACAGGTGGATTTCAGATCTATAGCGATGCATCGGGGAAGGGACTGGGCTGTGTTCTCATGCAACATGGAAAAGTGATCGCGTATGCTTCACGGCAGCTCAAGCCCTATGAAGAAAACTACCCTACGCATGACCTGGAACTTGCTGCAGTGGTGTTCGCATTGAAGATATGGAGGCATTACTTATACGGAGAATCATGCGACATTTTCACGGATCACAAGAGCTTGAAGTATATCTTCACACAGCGAGAATTGAACATGAGACAAAGGAGATGGTTGGAACTGTTGAAGGATTATCATATTAACCTACAGTATCATCCCGGGAAAGCTAATGTAGTAGCAGATGCACTCAGCAGAAAGTCCGGAATGATAAACGGCATTGAGATCAAGGAACAAAACATAAGGGACTTGGAGCGGCTTGACATTGAAATCATGGTACGTGGGCAGCACGGATACTGGGCGAATCTTACAGTAGAACCTGAGTTACTGACTATGATTAAGGAAGCGCAGAAGGATGATGGAGAGATTTGGGCGATAATTCAGAATTTGGAGAAGCAGACAGAATTCAGAATGGACGCAGACGGTATCGTTTGGCAGGGCACGAGACTTTGTGTTCCTGACAATCAAGAACTCCGGGAAGCATTGTTAGCTGAAGCTCACAGCTCCCCATTTTCTATACATCCTAGGTCGACAAAAATGTACCATGACATCAGACAGCACTTTTGGTGGAGTGGTATGAAACAGGATGTAGCCACGTATGTCTCGAAATGTCTTACCTGTCAGCAGGTTAAGATTGAACATCAGCGATCTGGCGGTCTCCTTCAACCGTTGGATATCCCAGAGTGGAAGTGGGACAAAATCACCATGGATTTTGTTACCGGTCTTCCGCCTACCAAGAAGAAGCACGATGCTATTTGGGTCATCGTTGATCGACTCACCAAGTCAGCTCATTTCTTACCGATACGCAAGGAAGATCCGGTAAGTAAACTCGCAGATACGTACAGAAGGGAGATCATGAGACTCCACGGCACTCCCTCCAGCATCGTCTCAGACAGAGATCCTCGTTTCACGTTGCGATTCTGGAAAGGTCTGCAAAAAGCTTGGGGTACACAACTTAAGCTGAGCACAGCCTTTCATCCTCAAACGGACGGACAATCGGAGCGAACAATTCAGACATTGGAAGATATGTTAAGGTCGTGTGCGTTGGAATGGACAGGTGATTGGGACGATTACATCTGTTTAGTCGAGTTTGCATACAACAACAGCTGGCACGCAAGTATCAAATGTGCTCCTTTCGAAATGTTGTATGGCAGAAAGTGTCGCGCTCCAACTTGCTGGGATCAAGTGGGAGAGCGAACACTCGAAGGACCAGAGATTATAGAAATGACCAATGAGAAGATTGAGGTAGCTAAACAGAAACTGCAGGAAGCACGGTCACGTCAGAAGAGTTACGCCGATAAGCATCGTAGGGACATACATTTTAATGTGGGAGATCACGTCTTCCTCAAGGTTTCGCCGGCACGTGGTGTTAAACGCTTCGGGATCAAAGGAAAACTCAGTCCTCGGTTCATCGGACCATTTGATATCGTTGAACGAATCGGCGAAGTATCTTACCGATTGGCGTTACCTCCTCAGCTTTCGCACGTGCATAACGTGTTCCATGTGTCCTTACTCAGAGGGTACAATTATCATCCCCTTCACATGGTTCAGTATCCACTGGAACAGATACGTGAAGATCTCACGTTTATAGAAGAACCCGAACGAGTACTCGACAGGCAAGAACGAGTCATGAGAAGGAAGACGATTCCATTCGTCAAAATCCTTTGGAGGGACCATACCGAGCGGGAAGCCACTTGGGAAACAGAGGAGTCTATCCGGGCTTCTTACCCTCACTTCATATTTTGAGTTCGGGTATGTCACTTCTTTTCAGCTTACTTTATCTATAATTCGGGGACGAATTATTCTTTTTAGGGGGGAAGAATTGTAAAACCCGCATGCTTTTACCATGAATAGTGCCCTTAAGATCGTACGTTCTAGATTAAAACTTACCTCATGTAGTATTGATCACATTCATGTGCTAATAATCAAGCAAGTGCATACGTGTATGTCATGACAAGTATCGATTACGTACGAACCCATGATAAACAGTTAATAATATATCACGTGAACATAATTAAATCATGAACACCATTTAAAATACTAACTAAAATAATTACGTAAATACTTATAATATATTTACGAGCGTTAAGTTTACGATAAACGACACGTTAAAAGAAACAGAAACATGTTAAACACGAGCACGTTTAACCACGAACGAACACGAAACATCGGGACACGAGAAAGGTACGGGTACCCCATGTGGGGCCCCCATACCCACGGCACAAACCAAGAAATGGGCTTAGCCCATGGACTTTACAAGTTAAGGGGGGGTAAAAGTAAAAACATGTTTTCATTTTCATTTTCAAGAAATAAACATAAAAACCCTAAAAAGAGTTTTCTCCTCTCCTTTTTCTTCTCTTGGTGCCGCCACCTCTACACCACCATAAGAGGGTGTTTGTTTGATTTTGATCTTAAAAACAAGTGTTAGAATACGTGTTTGTTCATCCTTTTTCCAAGCTACATAGTGGTATACCTTTCTAACCCTTCTTTTTAATTCTTTTTAATTCTTTTAATCTTTGATTATTTTCATGAACATGTTATTATTTTTCTTATGAAAACAAGGTAATTAATCATTGATCTAACATGTTTTGGTATTAATTAAAATCAAAGAATGGTTTATAAGGGTGTTTGTTTTTGGCCGCCTAGCAAACAAACCCGAGGGGGGGTTTGGTTTGCTATTGCCCGCCACCACCAAGACCACAATTGGTCTTGGTTGGCTCATGTGGGACCCACGGCAGCAAGGGGACACGTGTGCCCCGGGTTTGGCCCGGGGTACGGTGTCGAATTCATACCCGATTCATGGTTCGTTGGTTAAAATCATGATCTATGTTACATGTAATTTTTATGAATCATGAACTTAGGATATAATTAATTAATAACATGAAATATTAATTAAATCATGACTTAGGTTATTTTAATTATTAGTTTATCATGACATTAATTTAACCTAAGTATTTTATGTTATAAGTTATAATTAATTAATTATTAAAACATGCCTATAATTAATTAATTTAGACATGACTTAGGTTATATTATTATTAATAATAATACACATTTTAACCTAAGTATTTTCATTTCATTTTAATTAATACATGTTACACTTTAATTAAAATGCTTAACCTATAGTTTAATTAAAATACATGAAATAATAATTAAACTATACACTATATCATATGACTTAAGAATAAGCTTATAACACTTAGACTTATATGTTAGCTTATGTAATCAGCTTAATTCTAATTATGGAAACTTCTATTTATAGAAACTTAATTAAATAAGGCAACTAATCTAATTATGGAAACCTTCTATATATGGAAATCAATCTATTTCAGGCAGCTAATCTAATTATGGAAACCTTCTATATATGGAAACTTATTTAATTAAGGCAGCTGATCTATTTTTGGAAACTTTCTATTTTTAGAAACTAATCTATTTTAGGCAGTAAATTCTATTTTTGGAAACTTTCTATTTTTGGAAACTTTCTATTTTTGGAAACTTTCTATTTTTGGAAACTTTCTATTTTTGGAAACTTTCTATTTTTGGAAACTTTCTATTTTTGGAAACTTTCTATTTTTGGAAACCTGCTATTTTTGGAAAGTTACTTATTATTACACAGTAAGTATAATAATACATGAAACACCAGTAATACTTAATCAGATTAATCAGAATACAAGATAAACACAGTTTAAGGCTTTAAACAGTGAACCATGACCTAAAACATACCAAATCAGCTATAATAAGACACAGAACCCAGTACGTAATCAGTGAATCGATACTTATACACGTGTGTATTCATGTAGCGTTAGTGATCCAGAAGTAGGAGTCTTTCTTCCGTTCATTCACTGGACTTGAGGTACGGATTCCCGTCCTTTCAGTATGGACATTCCTTCCTTATTAGGATTTCCCCGTATGCAGCCAACTGTTTTCCCCAGCATTTGTTTTATTGTTTTGAACTGCTTATGTTAATTTAGCATAAACTATAGCCATATACAAGCATGACCAGTTTCACCTAGTTATGGAGGTACCATAACCATAGCATTGGAGGCACCGATGTTATGACTTCCCCACGGCGGAGTGATTGCTCGTGGCGTCCCTTTTCAGTTTGGCCATATTATTATATCAGGTGGGGCGTATGGGTGCATCCTAGTTACATGTTTTATTCAGTTTATCATGGTGAATGTGGTGTGTGACTTGCACCCTTCACAAGGAGTTGATCCCTCCTACCCAAATCAGTATATTGATTAGAGGCATCCCCTCTAATCAGCATGATGAGGTCACCCCTCCAAGTATTCATGCACGTGACCTTTTCATGACCTATATGGGCTATGGTATATATATGTTAAAACAGTTTTCACAGGTTAAACATAAGGCTTTTCAAACTATAAAACCAGTTTTCATGATACTTAACCAGTTTACTCAGTACTTAGTCTTCCGCTGTTATATGTTACATGCTTATCCTATTTCATGCTTTATTGTACATCCGTGCACTGAGCGTCTTGCTCAGCCGTTTTCCTTTTCATGTTCCCAAAACGGCAGGTACTCATGGACGCTCGTAGATTTCAAACGTAGGTGCATATGGACTGGAAGCTTTACTGTTTTCCTTTACTTTATGCATTTCCTTTACTTTGATACAGTTGCTTTGGACATTGTTTCGTCCTTTCCTTTTACAATATTTATGTTTGTGTGTGATGAGCTTTACTTTGGGATGCCGATGTTTGATTCCGGTATTTCCTTTTATGGTTGAATAATGCTTAGACATTTATCCTTGTATGCTTTGATGACACGCCATGATATGCGTAATATTCCATTTCCAAAATGGGGTGTTACAAATCCACACACCTCCTTCGAGAACGAACTTGGAATTTATTCGGTTTCGCGTTTTTCCTAAAGCGCGCAACTTAATACTTGCCACTCATACGCATTTTTCCTAAAACGTGTACGAAAAACCTACATCATTCGACCACGATCATACATAGTTGATCAGGCTACGTACGTCTCGGGACCAACGGTTGCATCCTCCATTTCATCATAATTTAACTCTTTGAGGTTGTAATTTATATATTGGTAGTCCGTAGTTCATTTCGTTCGTTACCATTATTCGCTTTCACAATCAACAAGTTAGTCCATAGATTATTTTATTTGTTACCATTGCTCACTTTTAACAATCAACAAAATAATTTCCATACTTATTTGTACTAGTTCTCGTCAAGTTTATCAATAGTTTACGTCTTCCAAATTAGGTTGTTCGTAGAAACAGAATATTTTTTTTCAAAACAGTACATAGTAGTCCTTACTAAAAATGTTAGTCGCGGTGTTTTATACATTAAGTGGGTCGTCACGCCAGATTCTCCAAAACATTGCATGATAGTATATATCAAAATATTTCGTCATCTATCGTGTCGTTTTTATCAGTAATACCTTTACTAATTTTACCAAAACGTTTTCTCAAGATTTCTGACATTCTTACTAATGATGTTTTTGGTGATGGTTCCTTCAAAGTAAATATATATATATATATATATATATATATATATATATATCTATATATATATATATATATATATATATATATATATATATATATATATATATATATATATATATATATATATATATATATATATATATATATATATATATATATATATATATATATATATATATATATATATATATATATATATATATATATATTTATAATGTTTTCCAAAAATATTTTATAAAATTCCTTCTTAAAAAAAATTATTTGATAAATTTTTCTCCGACACATATAAAAATATTGTAGGATAAAAACAATTTATTAAGTAAAAGATTCACAAGATATAAAAGATAACTTGTAAAAATAACTGGAAACAATTAAATAAATGTTTTTAAAGTACATCACATAACCCAATTTTTGGTGGTGGTGACATCGACAGATGTCGGGTCACGTGATCTTCATAAATTATTTAATATTCCACAACAGTCACTCAATTCTGTCACAAAATTTTCTAGATCTTTGATCACACTTTACTTACATCTCAGACACTTTGGTTAATTTGTTTTTATCCCAAAATTGTTTAGTCTGTTTAATCCAATCAACTAGTTAATTCCATTACAAGAATTTCATCACAAAAATCGTTCATTTTGTTTTATCTGTCGTTTGTTTATAATCATTATGTAGACTTTTTATGTTCGACACGTGCTATTAGGATTTCCAAGGAGTGACCACAATTCACATCTAGGGTTCTCAAGTTTTGTGATATGCGATAATCTCTTTAATTTAAAATATGGCATAATCCTCATATAACAGAGTTCTTCCCTTTAATATTAATTGTTATATCATAATTTGTAATTTTACTTAGTTGCAAACCAATGAACTAGAACTTTTAGATCCGTCTTTGTACAATTTCTCCAACATAAATTTCTCCTTGACGTGCATTCGACTTACGTGTCGCCATATTTCCAGATAGTTTTTTTTATAATTTTGTAATACTATTTTATGTTTGTTCCTTATGATATAGTACTTTTTGTGGAGTATTATAGGAGTAATACTTTGTATAGAGTGTTTATCGTTGTATGTTGTATAGAGACGACGACTTTCATTATTTTAGTGTTCGCACACTATCCAACTAATGGTACTAATGTACCATACTAGTCAAACGTTAATGAGGTAATCTGTGACAATCCATCAATTTATGGTTGATATTTTATTCTCAGATATTATTTAAAACACTATTTTAATGTTATATTATGAACTCACTTATTTTTGGGAAGTAATTTGGATTTACGTCTTGAAGTAGCATCGACTACGTCTAAACCGGAGGATTCAACGTTACGTGCTTACGTTTACATATACCATTTTGGTGACAGTCCGACATTTCAGAAAATAAATTTATCCGTAAATATTATTTTAGGATTTTAATTTTGAGTTGGTTCATAAACTCACAAATTTACGAGAAGAGATTAGGACTTACGATTTTATTTTAACGTCCTTTACGACTAAACCGGAAACCCTAGGATTACGTATTTACGTTTTCGAACTCCGTTTTTTATGAGACAATTTTTATTAGATTCGTTTTGTGCCGTTGATTCATAATTATAAAAACTTTTTTCGTAAAACGACCCGAGGGCACGCAAATCGAGGAAACTAGAATCGAGGAGTACCCGTAAATAAATGGGGATGAGACAAGTGGGGCACTTGTCCTACCCCCACTATAACCGGCCACAACACTACAACACACCACTTGATGTGTCAAAGTGTTAGCTTAATACTTACACATGTAAGTTAAGCTTACAATGTAAGCCTTCCACCAACAAAACCACTAAGCTAAAACTAGCAACCTCATTTCATCCATGCAAAAGCTTCCATTTTCTCTCTTGCTCTCTCTTTGTGCCGTCCAACAAACATCATCAAACACCCCATTCATACAAAAATTAACCACAAAATCTCATGTTATTCATACATAAGTTGAAGCCCTTTTGAAGCCCTATTGATTGGTGGTGATTATAACATCCAAGGAGGAGTTTCTATGGAGTCTTGGGGCTGATTTTCCACAAGGAGTTCATGAAGATTGGTGGACTTGAAGATGGTCTTGATTTATCACAAGTTTCTCCATCAAAATCCATGTCTTGATCATAACCTACATCATCATGGTGGTATAAAGATTGTTCTCCCCATTATTCTTTTTATTTTGATTATGTAATCATGTATTTTTTTTCCTATTGTATATGTATATGATGAATATATGATGATAAAAGTATTGTGTGGGGATTTGGTGTTGATAATCATGGGTAAAAAGATGAAAAACTATATGTAAAAAGGTTAAAATCATGCTTAAAATGATGGTTGTATAAAACAGTAAAGAACCATGTGATGAACTGATAAAATGGCATATATTAATGGATATACAATAAGTAATATGTCTTGTACACATGTGAGAGCTGGTCATGCAATGGAATCATTAGGATGAGTGAGATATGATCAAAACAAGTTTAGAGTGCAAATCTGAGTACACTGTTTTGGGAGATTTTTAGAAAATACTTAGAAGCTGATTCAACAGTAGCTATAGAAGAGTTAAATGGAGAAAATATCATGTAGTTTATGTCATAAAAGTTTGAGTCTCTATCTCCATATAGAACTCTAGATATGGCAGTTTTGGTGAACATGAAAATAAAAATCAGATTTTGGAAATTAAAGTATAATAGTATTATATAAGCACTCAAATAAAAATAGTATAAAATGTTAATTAAAACCCACTAACTTATATAATACATTGATATAAATATGTATAAGGATAAATAAATGGACATTTTATAAAAATGGTAGTTTGATAAGTTTTATAAGTTATAAAACTATAAACATGATTTTTACGACTTTTTCGGCTATTACCATAAAATTAACGTTTTTGTTAAATAAAACTTAGACGGTTGGACCCGTCTAATGTAAACTTTTATAAACTCATATACTGATATATAAACATATATAACAAGTAAAAACCTATAAAACCCGAATTATATAACATACGGACACTAACGGACTAAGTTAACGTTATTGGACTAATAATACAACAAAATGGGCTAAAACACTTATAAACTTATTTATTGGGCTTAACCCATTTGGGCCCAACATGTAAAGTATAAATACTGATAATACAAGTATGAAATGGATTAATACAAGTTAATGAACTTATAATAGGCTTATTGGACCTAAAATACGTAAATAGGTAAAACTAGTAAACCAGTAAGAAGTTACCAATACATAAACACTAAAATGAGTAAAAGAGAATATGTAAACCCACTTGATCATCATATATATAAAATCATCATATTTATACATAATTGTTATTTTTATAAAGTCATTGGACAAGATTCTAAGACGAGTATTATTTGTCTAGGTTTCCGTGATCGAAGCACGCACCGTACGTCCGAATTGCCGATAACCCGCTTTCCCACATCAACGTGAGTTCATAGCCTCGCACTCTTTTAAATGTTTTTATGAAATGCTTTAGAAACCCGCGAGGGAGATAACATGTTAGTTTTTATAAAATAGGACACATTTTTCCCGATTGTTTGTTTATTGATTTGGACCCGAATGATTGTATGACCCGATGAATGATTAAATGACCCGATAGATGAAATAAAATGGATTATTAAAGTTAGGTTATGTCACTAAAAGTCCCATTAGCATGATTGTGAACTACCGGGATTTGGTAGACGCTTATGCATATAATAGTACTATTTGGGGACGATCACCCTAGTTCGCGCCTTGACGGTTGATCCCCGTCGTACCACATTGATTGGTAAGCGAATTTATATATGAGAAGATTTCCATAGCGTGACCTTTGTGACGACACGCTAATTTAGATGGGCAAATTGAGTTTCGGGCTAGCTACCCGTTGTTTGTTGTAGTAAGGTAACAATGTCATGCGGCTTATAATATTATGTTTGTGTTTTGGTTTTCGTAACCATATTCATATAACGGTTTTTATTTAACTTTATACAACGTCATAAGACGTATTGTATGATGTTTTTACGATATTGGCTCGTATAATGATTTTTAAGGCAAATGCCTACATTATGATTTTGACAAGGATTTGTATAAAATGCTTTTGGCTATCTTATGGCCTACTACATGGATTTGTACAAAATGATTTTCGGTAATAATTTTATACCGATGTTATATTGATGGATTTTATTAAACTCTATGAATTCACTCGGCGTTATCGCTGACCTTTTCTTTTAACATGTTTTATCTCAGGTACTTGAAGGTAATTCTCGGGAAGACGAGAAGAATTCATGACCCGCACTTAAACAATAATTTCCATTCAAATTCTTTGTAAAACTTGTATGAAATAATATGACTTGGGACCGATGTAACTTTGATATTTATGAATGGAAATGCTTTTATTATTAAACGACGCGATTTTTATGCGTTGTCTATGATGTGAGTAATGTGATATCCCATAACACCAACGAGTCTTCCGCTGTATTGAATTGTGTAAATTTGGGGGTGTTACAGTTTGGTACCAGAGCTCTTGTTATAGAGAACGAAAGATTTTTAAAATTTAGGTTTTGAATAAAACGTTTCAAAATCTTTTAACTATAAACATTTTTCTAAAAATGTCTAAAAATCTTTTGAATATAACGGTGCCGAAGAATTCCCGAGTTACCGACAAGGCCAGACTGAGAAGTGTTATTTTAATATATATATATAACTTGGATTATATATATATATGATGTAATTTTATTACATGATTGTTTGATGATTATTTTGATGTTTATACGAGGTATTTATACGACGTAGATTGTCACAAGGAACCCTAAATTCCCTAGTAAATTAATCGAAGCTATTCTCGTAGGAATTCTAGCTATCCCAGATCTAAACCAAGTTGTGGATATTTATGATCCCAACAAAATGGTTGATATTCGTAGAAATATAGATATTAGTTAATTGTGATATTAAAGAAAAATTGGCGAGATTATATCTGATATCGAGGTCATGACGATCTTTCCTTATAGAGTGGAGTTTGACAAAATGTTACCACCTGGAAAGGTGTCATCTGATTCGTTGTCACCCAATTCTTAAATTGAAATCGAAAGGGTGAATGTTGCACTTGAGGCTGTCATTGGAACCATTACCCAAAAGCCTCATGCCACTAATACCTTTCCGAGAAGTATAATTGAATGTGTGAGTCATCTCATGCTAGTGACTCATTTGATAACTATTGATAAAGGAGTTATAGGATTGGAAATTAAGTGTTAATAATATCGAGCTTTTATTGCCCTATTAAGGTCTAAGAATAAGATTGAAAGTATTGGAGAATGAGGTAGGATGTTGCATTAAGTATAAGTTAATTAAAACTTGAATAAAGTAAAATTTAACTCGTATGGAATATGAGATTGATAAGAGGAAGTCGTTAAGTCCTGTGATTGAATTATAAGGTTTAAATGATTGTTAGTTTGCGTTAAGGGTTGTTCCTAGGCCGTTGTCCACTAACGAGGATGCCCAGTGTCCAAGAAATAAATTGAAGAAATCTTCTTCTGAATTGGGACCGATGGATCTTTCGGGACATGTGGAACATCTAATGACTCTTGTAGATTAGTATTCATTGTGGTATCTTTTAAAAATCTCTAACTTAACTGAGACATCAGTTGGTAGGATAAGTTTTGGTAATTGTATGACATAGTGACACGTAATGTATTACGGTACAATTTTGACTTGTTTGTGATTAATGAAAAGACTACCTTTGATTGCTAAATTATACATGTATCGATGATATCTATCTTTTCTTGCTTCTTCCTAATGCTCGCATTAGTGATGCAACCATTGAACAAGTACTCATCTCGATTTGAGTTGCGTTGTGAATTATTCTTTTTGAGTGCCATCGAGATCATGAACCTCATGATTATTTGGCTAAAGCTCATTTCCTATTATATTGAAGTTAGTTCTTGGTGAACAACTTTTCATCACTCTTTGGCAGATCACTCATTGTTTTTATAAGATAAAACAGTATCCCTTGAGAAAAATTGATTTTTCATCACTATAAGGATTATTCAAAGTAAGATTTATAAGTGATTGTTATCGAAATGAGGTTGTTTATAAAGTACCTTGGAAAACTTAACTGTTTTCATAACAAAGAAAATCTTTGTAAATTTATTTTTGATTCTTATTTAAGAATTAAGCATGAAAATGTTTTTATTATAAACATGATGATAAAATTTTGACGAACTGAGTATTGCATCGTTAATCTTGAAATTGTATATAGTTGCGCGCCTACATACAATTTGGAATGGACCATGCAAGACTGATTAGTAGTCACCATAAAACTAATGAATAAACACGACATTTTCTTTAAAGATTGTGAAAGATTAAATTTTATGAGATCTGCAAGAAGTGAAAAATAGGGACATAGTGTTAGGGACACCTACATATGTGCCCGTACCATTTATTCTTCCGAGTCGAATTTACTCATTTGTGGAAATTGTCTTATTTGACAATTGACAATTCTTTCTTGTCCAATTCTCCCGTAGTGAGATTCTTAGGAAAAGTATCTGATTATCGAGTGTTGATACCCGACTGGATGTATCGACATTCCTATAATTTCTTATGATTTGATTTCATTTGAATGACCTGGGTAACAATCCGAGGAGCTTTCGAATGCGTACTCAAATTATGAAAACATGGGATATATTCATATTCGTTAAATGTTTTCTTCTGTATCTGATTTGAAATTCTCTCGCACAGATTATGCGTTGACCTTACTCTTTTATTAGTAGTTGTGTCTCCATATATCCCTGAATTTGTGAAGGATTATGAGTTATTATTAGTCTTTTGAGAAGTCCACATCTTATCGACGGCAATGCAACTGGAAAGTTGATAGTGCCAGTAGAATGGATTGATTGATTATGACATGACGACATTGTCTTAATTGATGGGAACTCGAATTGAATTCCCCTAAATGATAATATGTTGATCATCAAAAGTGATCTAAATAATTCTTGATGGATGACCATATCCTGTATTTAGACTTGAAATTATACCATGAATGCTTGTGAATTAGTCATAGATATTATAATCTAGAAAGAACTTAATATGAATTTATTAAATGACGTTTCTGTTATCTGAAACTTTAGGAGGTATTTATTGGTGAATTACCTAGACTTTTGCCATTAAGGCAGATTGAAATTGGTATTGATTATATTCCCGGTGCTGCACCTATGACGTGTGCATTGTACATCAGCACCATCTGAATTAAAAGGAATTACCGTACAACTGAGAGAGTTGTCGGAGAAATATTTTATTCTACCAAGCTCGTCATCATGAAGAGCTATGGTGTTATTATTTCTTATATTTATAGATTACTGTGAACTGAGTAAATTGACAATCGAAAACGATATCCATGACTCGAAATGGAAGATTTGTTCGATCATTTACAAGGTTCGAGCGTATGTTTTAAAAGATTTGATCCACGGCATGATTATCATCAATTCGCGTCCGCGAAAAGAGATTATCTATTCCAATCACTACATCCAGAACTTGTAATAAACATTATGAGTTTCACATGTCGTTTGGATTGACTAATACACACGTAGCATTCATAAATTTGGTGAATCACGTGTGAAGACTGTAATTTGATAAATTCATGCTTGTGATCATTAAGGACCATTTGTTTGATTATAAGAATAAGAATGAGTTAATAATTATTTATAGATTGCCCCGAATTGGCCGAACAATAAAAACATGTACCTTGAATAATTAACATGTGATATAAGACTTAATCCTTTATATTAAATGACCGTTTGATTAATGATGATAAGATATATATATATATATATATATATATATATATATATATTGACTCTTTAAAAATTAGAGCCATTTGAAACTTCGGGTTTTACCAAAAAGAAAATGGAAATATGTTTTGACAAATGTTTTAACAAAGGATTTTTAAGGGATCATTCCCTTATAACCAAAACATTTAACTAAACTCCTGTTTAGGGGTAAATGTTTTTGCATACCTTAAGACAACATAAGCGGAATTGAGGAAAACATTTAAACCATAACTTGAAATTTGAAACGACAATTTTTGCTTTTCAACTAAGAAAATTTGGACCAAAGTATAACCAAAGATTTTTCAACACTTACGAATCTTATTAATTATTTTCGATAAATCAGCAAAAATCGTGGTTAATTAAATTCAAATTCATTATTTTGAACATTTTTCTATAATTGGACGAACCGAGAAATTTAAAACTTTTTACGTTTACATTTCATAAAAATTAAATATTTATTATTTAATTACTTGCAATAATTATCGACGCTTTAGTCGTCGGATTGAGTAAAACGGATAAAAATGATAGTTGAGACGAAACTAAAACTTAGAAAATGTGAAGAAAGAATTTCTGAGTAAATTATAGACATGATAATTATTTCATCAGGAAAGATGAATGTAGATACTAACACATTATATAGAAAAGATAAAGAACCAATTAGGATGTGTTCCTTAGTAATGATGGCACAAAATAAAATTTCCGAACAATTTAAATATGAACGATGTTTGTAAAAAGGATAATATAGATAATAAAAGTGGTTCGCGGCTAATGTGAACCATTAGAATTGAGAAGCCAATGGCGTTAAATGTTTTAAAGGCTGCTTGTGGTTGCCTGAATATAGAGGATTTTGAGATTTAGTTGTGTTAGAATCTCATAAGTGTAAGTATTCTATTCCTGTCATTTCTGATTAAATGTATCATTATCAGAAGAAGTTGTACTGATGGCAAATTATGAAGGCAGACATCGCCTCATACATTAGTAAACGTCTAGCTATCGCAAAGGTCATTATCTGAATTTGATTTGATTTGGGTCATCGTCGACAGACTGACCAAATCTGCCAATATCATTCTCGTTAATGATAAATTCTTGATGAAGAAATTGACTCTTTTGTATTTAAAGGAATTATATAAACATAGTGTGCCTGTATCGAACATCTTTATCAAGATCCTCGCTTCGCATCGAATTTCTAGAGAATTGCTCAAAAGTCATTGGGAACGAACCTTGATGAGAGTACTGTTTACCACCCCAAATCGAAGGGATGAGGTAAAGTAATAGTACAAAACACTAGAAGTCTTGTTTTATGTTTGAATGATTGACCTTTGGTAATGAACCGTATAATCGTTTTCCTTTGGAGAGATTATCATTGAAAACTATCGTATTAGGATCGAGATCGAATCTTGTGAGGATATATATTAGAGCATCTGTAAGCAGGAGTTGAGATGAAGACACCCGACATACACCCATTGTGAGTTGGACATGTCTTTTAGGTTTAAGTTTTCCAATGATGGCGAACCTAACCTTACAAAATACTCGACCCGCGAGACCTGAAATAATTGTTGAAAATTAGGATCTGATTATCGACTGTCGGTAGCGGGCAGGAGGGTATGTGAATATGAAATGTAGACCTTGAAGTGCCAGATGGGTAGCGAAGTCATGCCAAGAATTTTAACCATGGAAAAAAAATGAATTGATCATCTGAAAGATCATGGGATATAAGTCCCCGTTGTATGGGACCATTGAGATGATGTAAAAGATTGGTTTGAAAGGCATATAAGCTGGATCTACCCTAGGACATCAAGAGCTGCGTGAATTATGATTCTTAGATCGAACTTGATAAAATGTCTATCAAGTGAAAATCTGATTGTTTCTTAGTAATGTTTAGATCGGCGAAAAGTTGCATTCATCAAAAACCCGTGAACATCATGGATAGAGAAAGTAAGTCAACAATAAGCCTGATCTTATTCCCGTAGTTATGTTTGATGAAACTCGCGTATTGTAATGAATTACACTTGTGAGAAAATACCGAATGTGGAGGAAATACCCACATGGCTTTAACTCTATAAGAAGCGAGTAGTAACATGATCTTTGAGGACAAAGATCCTGTTTAGGGGTAAATGCTGTGACAATCCGTCAATTTATGGTTGATATTTTATTCTCAGATATTATTTAAAAACATTATTTTAATGTTATATTATGAACTCACTTATTTTTGGGAAGTAATTTGGATTTACGTCTTGAAGTAGCATCGACTACGTCTAAACCGGAGGATTCAACGTTACGTGCTTACGTTTACATATACCATTTTTGTGACAGTCCGACATTTCAGAAAATAAATTTATCCGTAAATATTATTTTGGGATTTTAATTTTGAGTTGGTTCATAAACTCACAAATTTACGAGAAGAGATTAGGACTTACGATTTTATTTTAACGTCCTTTACGACTAAACCGGAAACCCTAGGATTATGTATTTACGTTTTCGAACTCCGTTTTTGATGAGACGATTTTTATTAGATTCGTTTTGTGTCGTTGATTCATAATTTATAAAAACATTTTTCGTAAAACGAACCGAGGGCACGCAAATCGAGGAAACTAGAATCGAGGAGTACCCGTAAATAAATGGGGATGAGACAAGTGGGACACTTGTCCCACCCCCACTATAACCGGCCACAACACTATAACACACCACTTGATGTGTCAAAGTGTTAGCTTAATACTTACACATGTAAGTTAAGCTTACAATGTAAGCCTTCCACCAACAAAACCACTAAGCTAAAACTAGCAACCTCATTTCATCCATGCAAAAGCTTCTATTTTCTCTCTTGCTCTCTCTTTGTGCCATCCAACAAACACCATCAAACACCCCATTCATACAAAAATTAACCACAAAATCTCATGTTATTCATACATAAGTTGAAGCCCTTTTGAAGCCCTATTGATTGGTGGTGATTATAACATCCAAGGAGGAGTTTCTATGGAGTCTTGGGCTGATTTTCCACAAGGAGTTCATGAATATTGGTGGACTTGAAGATGGTCTTGATTTATCACAAGTTTCTCCATCAAAATCCATGTCTTGATCATAACCTACATCATCATGGTGGTATAAAGATTGTTCTCCCCATTCTTCTTTTTATTTTGATTATGTAATCATGTATTTTATTTCCTATTATATATGTATATGATGAATATATGATGATAAAAGTATTCTGTGGGGATTTGGTGTTGATAATCATGGTTAAAAAGATGAAAAACTATATGTAAAAAGGTTAAAATCATGCTTAAAATGATAGCTGTATAAAATAGTAAAGAACCATGTGATGAACTGATAAAATGGCATAGATTAATGTATATAAAATAATTAATATGTCTTGTACACATGTGAGAGTTGTCCATGCAATGGAATCATTAGGATGAGCGAGATATGATCAAAACAAGTTTAGAGTGCAAATCTGAGTATACTGTTTTGGGAGATTTTTAGAAAATACTTAGAGGCTGATTCAACAGTAGCTATAGGAGAGTTAAATGGAGAACATATCATGTAGTTTATTTCATAAAAATTTGAGCTTCTATCTCTATATAGAACTCTAGATATGGCAGTTTTGGTGAACATGAAAATAAAAATCAGATTTTGGAAATTAAAGTATAATAGTATTATATAAGCACTCAAATAAAAATAGTATAAAATGTGAACTAAAACCCACTAACTTATATAATACATTTATATAAATATGTATAAGGATAAATAAATGGACATTTTATAAAAATGGTAGTTTGATAAGTTTTATAAGTTATAAAACTATAAACATGATTTTTACGACTTTTTTGGCTATTACCGTAAAATTAACGTTTTTGTTAAATAAAACTTAGACGGTTGGACCCGTCTAATGTAAACTTTTATAAACTCATATACTGATATATAAACATATATAACAAGTAAAAACCGATAAAACCCGAATTATATAACATACGGACACTAACGGACCAAGTTAACGTTATTGGACTAATAATACAACAAAATGGGCTAAAACACTTATAAACTTATTTATTGGGCTTAACCCATTTGGGCCCAACATGTAAAGTATAAATACTTATAATAAAAGTATGAAATGGATTAATACAAGTTAATGAACTTATAATAGGCTTATTTTTCTAAAACATGTAAATAGGTAAAACTAGTAAACTAGTAAGAAGTTACCAATACATAAACACTAAAATGAGTAAAAGAGAATATGTAACCCCACTTGATCATCATATATATAAAATCATCATATGTATACATAATTGTTATTTTTATAAAGTCATTGGACTAGAGTCTAAGACGAGTATTATTTGTCTAGGTTTCCGTGATCGAAGCACGCACCGTACGTCCGAATTGCCGATAACCCGCTTTCCCACATCAACGTGAGTTCATAGCCTCGCACTCTTTTAAATGTTTTTATGAAATGCTTTAGAAACCCGCGAGGGAGATAACATGTTAGTTTTTATAAAATAGGACACATTTGTCCCGAATGTTTGTTTATTGATTTGGACCCGAATGATTGTATGACCTGATGAATGATTAAATGACCCGATAGATGAAATAAAATAGATTATTAGAGTTAGGTTATGTCACTAAAAGTCCCATTAGCATGAATTGTGAACTACCGGGATTTGGTAGATGCTTATGCATATAATAGTACTATTTGGGGACGATCACCCCAGTTCGCGCCTTGACGGTTGATCCCTGTCGTGCCACATTGATTGGTAAGCGAATTTATGTATGAGAAGATTTCCATAGCGTGACCTTTGTGACGACACGCTAATTTAGATGGGCAAATTGAGTTTCGGGCTAGCTACCCGTTGTTTGTTGTAGTAAGGGTAACAATGTCATGCGGCTTATAATAATCCAATTAACGAAATACTTCTATACGCACCGAATTACGATGTAATCCCTGACTAGCAATACGGGGTCATACTATTAATATTATGTTTGTGTTTTGGTTTCGTAACCATATTCATATAACGGTTTTTATTTAACTTTATACAACGTCATAAGACGTATTGTATGATGTTTTTACGACATTGGCTCGTATAATGATTTTTAAGGCAAATGCCTACATTATGATTTTGACAAGGATTTGTATAAAATGATTTTGGCTATCTTATGGCCTACTACATGGATTTGTACAAAATGATTTTCGGTAATAATTTTATACCGATGTTATATTGATGTATTTTATTTAACTCTATGAATTCACTCGGCGTTATCGCTGACCTTTTCTTTTAGCATGTTTTATCTCATGTACTTGAAGGTAATTCTCGGGAAGACGACAAGAATTCATGGCCCGCACTTAAACAATAATTTCCATTCAAATTCTTTGTAAAACTTGTATGAAATAATATGACTTGGGACCGATGTAACTTTGATATTTATGAATGGAAATGCTTTTATTATTAAACGACGCGATTTTTATGTGTTGTCTATAATGTGAGTAATGTGATATCCCGTAACACCAACGAGTCTTCCGCTGTATTGAATTGTATAAATTTGGGGGTGTTACATAATCACCTTGTCAGATCATGTGAGTCTTATCTATCCCCGAGGAAATTCACTAAAAATATTAAGCTGTGTTACAACTGGCACTTGACTAAGCCTCGCAACCCAATCAAACAAGAACAGCCTTGAGGTCTAGTCAAGTATTAGTCGTTAAACTTCTTAATATCTTTGGTGAATTTACTCGTCTTTAGATATTACTCACACAATTTAACATCGATTAAACCTACACCAAACTCATCAAATATGTTATAACTTAACTATCAACTAATCACGCAACATGTAAATTCAGGAGCTTTACCCATCCTCAAGAAAACTCATCAAAAACCCTAAGTTGTATAACGACGGGCACTTAACTTAGTCTCGCAACCCAATCAAACAAGAACAACCTTGAGACCTTGCTAAGTATCGTTATACCTCTTAACGTTTTTGATGCTTTGTCTTGGCTTTAGGTTTACTCACGACTTATCATCAACCATTACTAAATCTCACCGCGCCCAAGTACTGTTTTGGCGTATATTTTTATCTTGGCGTATATCGATATAGGGTAGCATAGAAACACACAAGTGTTTAAATAGTTCATAGTAGTCCAGTGGACTGTTTCAACAAAATATGTAATAACATAAATATGTGTACGTTTTACTCCAATATAAACATGGCACATACCATTGTAGTTCGAATAAACATGGCACAAACCATTTTAGTAGCATAACAATCCAAACAAGGATGTTAGGTATTTTACTTCAAAATATAAAAAAATCATCTTAGTACACAATCCTATAAGTAAATCTTACATAAGGATCATTCAAACAAGGCAGAATATATACTTAATGCTAATAACACGTAGCAATCAAGTTTTAAACTAACATGGCAAATCACATTGAATAATTCAAGTCACAACTTACTTTTATCGAAGACGCGGAGTGTAGTGGTCCTTGGAGATTTTATAGTTAGTTATAGTCTAGAATTATTTTTCTTAAAATTAAATTTTTGACTCACATTTATAAAAATCATTTTGTAAAATAACCTAGTTCTCTATAACTACAGCTCTGATACCAATCTGTCACACCCCCAATTTATCAGAGTAAGGCAACACAATGGGGTGCGACGGTCATGACTATCACAAGACATAGATACAAAGAACGACTATGTAAAAGCCGTTTTCATTTAATTAAAATTATAAACTTGTTCGGAAGCGAATTACACAAGATCATAATAAAACATTGTTTCAAAAGACTTTAACATTGATCCAAATATCCATACACTAGTCACGACCATTTTCATTTAAAAATCTCCCATGCATAACCACGTCACTCCTCCGCCTTGATACCTGAGAAAAACATTGCTAAAGCGTCAACACAAAGGTTGGTGAGTTCATAGGTTTAAGTTTAAATAGTGTGATGAACCATAATATTTTTAAGACAACCGGCATATAATCTTATAACAAATACAAGATTATAATCAAAAGTATACGTTTCAACAACCTACGTCTAAGCTCATGACACCGAAGCGTTAACCAATCAACAAGATATAATGAGATCCCGAGCAAATGCCTATCCCAAAGCATTCGTAACGACTCAAATGTAAGTGTATCTAATTTGGTCACACAACCAACATTAGATAGGGAGGTTAATCCCAATAGATCTATCCATAACATTCGCGCTTACACAAAGTAATTAACGGTTCACGATAGTGGGCTAAAGCATCTAGGGATATCGCTACTTAGACATCACGTAGGCGAACGTATCAAGTTTTAGCACTTATGTTCATCCATTTAAAACAAGCAATGTTCTCACCCCAAAATAGTTAAAACAATTAAAAGTGGGGCTATGAAACTCACCTCGATGAAGTAGTGAATATGATCAATAAGGATAGCGCGGAAAATCAAGGCACGCAAAACGATGTGCAAACGATCTACTCGTAACCTAACTAAAATACCCGTACTTAGGCTAAGTACAATAAATAATAACGTAAAATGCACTTGGTTGATAATATATACTTGCTCTTCATTTATAAAATGTTTTTTTACATTTTTCATGTTCGTCCATTTTAGTCACGGGGTCGACTTTGGGTCACGAAAACTCGTAAAACATTAGTCCGAAAAATAAACGGGTTCTCATTATAACAACTAGGCCGCGAGGTCTCCTATATTTGATAAATATCGTATTTTTTATGAAGTCTCTATGTATAGAAAATAATTATGCAAAGTGGTGCACTCACAAGAAAAAATAAACAAGTAATGCTTCATTTGTTTATATGTGTTAATCAAGCATTTTTGAAAGCAATTTCCGAGATCGTTACTAAGTCTAAGGATAAACAGAAAATTGTTATGAAAACTAGTTCGCGTCAAGTTTAATAGGGTATTTTCATATTCTCGGGGGATGATCATTTAACTGATTAAAAACAAGCATGGGGTGTGGTATATGGGTCGAAATCCCTTTTGTTACAATTACTCTTTTGGAAATAAAAGGAAATGAGGCTATTTGTGTTCACAGCTATACATACATACATACACAACAACTCAATGATAGAATATAAATCAAAAGGTTGTTTTGGTTTGCTCTTTTTTCCACTGTACACGCAAGCTACAAAAGGGGAAATGATGGTTTTGTACTTGTTTTACATACATGGTCACACATACATACACGCATGCAACATATTAGACCATTTGAGTCTAGTACTAGTTACACTCTTACACGAAATAGGAAAAAAGAGGGGGGACTTCTTTTGCCTTCACTTTCCTTAACCCACACATAAATATAAAGTTATATCTATATTTGTTTTGGGTTTCTGGTTCCATGACACACAAACACGCAACACACATAAACTTTCTCAATTAAATAACACGCCATACTCTTTTCCTTTCTTGTATTAACTGTTTTTCTGAGCCACTGTTTTCACACATGAAACCCACACCCATTTTATAACTAGTCATTGTTCATATATATATATATATATATATATATTGCATTACATATACTCACCAACACACACCATGACATAACACCTATCATGTATAATAGTATTGTAAGAGGGAAAATGGTTTTTGTTTGTCTTTCATGTTCGTAATAAACACACCCACATATAAGCATGCAATATAATCATTCATGAAACATATGCTTGCAACCTATTAGCACACACACAGGGACTCAATGGGTGAAAAAGCACACACACTTGCACATCACAACAGCCCTTCGTGTCATTTTGTTGATAGTTTTCAATACACGATCACAAGTCATGCACTCATGATCATACACACAACACATTTGGTAGTTCATACTCACACCTCATATAAACCATTTTTAACCAAGCAAGGTAAGTTTTATGTCTACACACAATACATATATGTGGGGTCAAGTCATCATTTTGATGATCAAACAACAAGGGAACTAGTCTTCATTCAGGAGCTTCACTCCTGACATACACACAACATACCAGCCCTAAACACATACGCATATTGTATACACATGGACTTGGTGGTTCCTTCTTGTTGACACGCACAAACCTAGAACACAAGGCCCAAACATATACATACTAAGACTAAATATTCACTCATATTGCATACAATGAAAAGGGTTTCTCTTGTGTTTTCTTCCTATTTGTTTTACATAACATCGGATCTTGAGTTCTCATATTGATTTATGCTTGTCCTTCATAAAATTATATGTACATAGTTTCGTTTTTTTTTCAAAGGACTAGGTCGTTAGGTAACCTCCCAAGTCGTGATCTTTTGATATAAAGTAAACGAGACTTAGTTCCTTTAGAAATACCCATCAACCCAAATCCGTGACTAGCTCTTGCTCGTTTAGTATAGTTTTATATTTTCAAATGTTTTAAACAAGTATGTTATCAACCAAAGTGATATGAACAAGGTCATGGTTACTTACGAAAGGTCCTAAGCTATTTGATGAAGACGAGATCAAGAACTAGAGATCTTTACTCGAACAAGTACCCACGTACCAACTATCTTAGCGTCCTTAGCTTGCTTCTAAAATCAACCCGACTCCTAGCTTGTTTTATATTTGTCGTGACCTAATAAGCAAAGTGGTTTAAATGTTTTCTTTATTGATCTTTAAGTTTGAGTGTGAGATTATGATTGAATGGGGTTGGTATTTATAGGCAAAGGAGTGATATTAGGGTTAAGAAGTCTTAGTTAGGGTTTATTTAATGTTCTTGTTAGCTTGTAACTAGATCTTGCCAAAGGAAACTAACATTGGAAGTTGCACAAAGATAGGGAAGATGGAAAGTACCTTGGGTCTCGCCTAGGGCAGAAAAGTGGAGGAAGGGTGTACTAACATTTTGACTAACATTATTATTGTTAGTTGTAGAATTCAAAAGTGTATGAAACCATGGGAAATGTGATGCATCCGTTGGGTATGGAGGATAGAAAGGAGACAATAGTACATGGTCTTAATTGGAGGGGTGAAGTACTAGTTGAATTCATAAGTTTGAAGTGTGGGGATGATATAAAACGTGGGTTTTATATCTCTTGTCAAGGGATGACTTTTGGAGTGTAGTAACAAAGGAAGTGAACTTGTTTTTCTCTTTTATTTGGGTATTTTGTAAAAGTTGTATTGTAGTGTGTAAAGTTGTAATGTTTTAGTAATAGTAGTTTCAATAGGTTTTTGGTTTGATGAAAATAAATGATAACTTCTAAGTATGTCGTAATACATTGGTGAACTATTACGTTTACGTAACGACTCTCTTAAATTACGTTGCTCTAAAAAAAGCGTCGAGTTCAAAAATAGAAATTACTATCATGTAATGTAAGAAAAAAAAACTAAGTCATTCAAGTAAAAATTTCATGAGCGTCATTCATAAAAAAAATTAAATTCGTACACAAAATACGCGTAAGCAATCAGGAACATCAATAGACACACAAGTCTAACCCGAACATCGCGTTTCACGTAAATTAAATAATTTAAAATTCACGTTTGTGACATCTAAACCTATGACTCTCACCAACTTTATGTTGACGTGCTTAAGTGTCTCTTTCAGGTGAGAATGTGGTTAAGCGTGAGAATAGGAGTGGCTAGCTGGAAGGCTTAGGATTGCATTTGGAGGAACCCCCATTCCTCTAAGCCTTTATTTTATGTTTGAATAAGTGATTCATTGTGGACACCTATATGTTGATGTGTGTATTTGTATGTCTTTGGTAAGGGGTAGACCTGTAACCTACTTACCTAGACTCCTGCATTGTTTGTGATATTGTCATGACATTGTGTCACCTATTTACGATATTTCCATTCATTTAGTTATCTCTATAGACACGCTATTGTTGTGATGATATCCATACGTCGCACCCCATATTCCGCCATGGTGGGGTGTGACACGGTTTCCCTCGGATACCAGAGTCCCAAGTGAATGTTATTCTTGAGGTACCGAAAGATTCGTTTAACCTCCTTGAGGTTCTTTTCAGTGGTTCGTGCTTGATATCATACACAATAACACGTAGCATGTGAAATATCAGGTCTGCTTGATGTCAAGTACATGAGGGCACCGATCATGGAATGATATCTCGTTTGTTCTATGGCATTTTCCTCCAAGTCAGCATCTAGGGATGTGGTTGATAATCTTGTCCCAACGGGGTCACATGAAGTCATGCCATGCTTTTTGATTATCTCTTGACAATACTTAGCTTGGTATATAAAGATACCACTTGGGGATTGGTGAACTTGAATTCCTAGGAAGAATTTTAGTTTTCCCATCATTGACATTTTAAATTTGTTGTGCATGACTTTTTCAAACCATTTTGAAAGTTTTGGGTTTGTAGACCCGAAAATAATGTCATCAACATAAATCTGCAGGAGCAAAATGTCATCCCCATATTTATAAGTGGACAGAGTTAGATCAATGGAACCTTTTGAGAAACCTTTGGATACCAGAATTTGGAGAGCTCATCGTACCACGCTCTTGGAGCTTGCTTGAGTCTATAAAGTGCTTTGTGGAGACGATACACCTTGTCAGGATAATGAGGATTGACGAATCCTTCTGGCTGTGTAACATAGACTTCTTCCTTCAAAGGACTGTTAAGAAATGATGTCTTCACGTCAATTTGATAAACAGTGAATCCCTTATGTGCAGCATAAGCAAGAAAAATCCTGACCGCTTCCATACGAGCAACTGGTGTAAATGATTCGTCAAAATCAATTCCCTCTTTCTGGCAATACCCCTTAGCCACTAGCCTAGCTTTGTTCTTGATGATCGTGTTTTCTTCATCCATCTTATTTTTCCATATCCAACGAAGATTTAATGGAATCACATCGTATGGTCTGTCAACAAGTTCCCAGACATTAAGTCTTTCAAATTGTTGAAGTTCTTACATCGTCGATTCAATCCAAGCATGATCAGCCATGGCGTCTTTGATATTTTTCGGTTCAACTATACTCACGGCGAGTGCGAACATACAAACATCGCCATTAGTGGCTAGTTGTCGTCTTGTACGAATAGGCTGTGAAGGGTTTCCAATTACTTGAACCAAAGGATGTTCTCGGGTCCAATGATGTATTGAAGGATGTCAATGGTAGAACGTATGTATATTTGACGGATCAACATGGCGAGTAGAAGACTCTCCACTTTCGTGTATCGATGTACCGAATGGGTTGTGAAAATCGTCATCGTCAGATAATGCATCGACTACTTGATTTGTGTTCTCTGGAGAAATGACAGTAGTTGTGGATGTATTAGGGTCGATTGTTGAAGAGATATTTTGAGGAGGTAAATCTGCAGCAACCCGTGTTGAAGTATATGAAGTTGTATCCTTTTGTTCACGATGATCGGTATCACCATTCTTATCATGAGTGACAGCGGAAGACTTTGATATAACATGTTTCTCCCCCGTGAAATATTCATCAAATGGTCCATATAACATTTCCAACTCTTCAAGTGCCGTGTCCACTTTCATATCTGCTCTAGGAACATATTCAGGAACCAGCTTTGAACTTGATGGTTCATTGATGTGGTCTTGAGTTCCGAGTTCCGTGCGGGTGTGAACGGAAGTCGTTTGTCGTTGTGGATCGGGACTTAAACTGTTTTGTTCAAGTTCCATTTATTGCAATTCATCGAATCTGATATGAATAGTTTTGACTATCAATTTTGTTCTCTTGTTGTACACTCTGTATCCCTTAGACTGAGTTGCATATCCCACAAGAATGCATGCATCACCTTTCTCTTTCATCTTGTTCAAATTTTCACCATCTCGAATAATGTAACACGTACATCCAAAAACATGAAGGTGTTTGAGTGAAGGTTTGCGATCATTAATTATGTGATATGGTGTCTTTTCGAGTCTTGGGATAATTAAGGAACGGTTTTGTGTGTAACATGCGGTTAATACGGCTTCGGCCCAAAAGAATAATGGTAGTTTTGAAGCAGATAATAATGTTCGAGCAGCCTCAATTAAAGTACGATTTCGTCTTTCAACAACTTCGTTTTGTTCAGGTGTTCGAGCAATAGATGTTTCATGTTCAATCCCTTCGGCTTCAAAATATTTCTTCAGAGTTAAATTCAAGAATTCGGTGCCTCTGTCGGTACGTACCACTTTTACTTGATCTTGAAGACCAAGTTGTATCAGCTTAAGGAAGTTAATGAGAACCTCAGGTGTTTCATCCTTGGACCTTAAGAAGAGGGTCCACGTGTACCTTGAGTAGTCATCGACAATTACCATAACATATTTCTTCCCTATGATGGTTTGAACACGCATGGGGCCACACAGATCTATATGAAGAAGATCTAACTGTCCTTTAGAGCTTGGAGTAGTCTTTGTCTTGAAACTAATCCGTTTAGCTTTACAAAGCTCACAAGAAGAACAAAGATGATCTTTGATGAATTTCAAGTTAGGAAGACCTCGCACAATATCTTTCTTCGAAATCAAGTTGATGGTATCAAAGTTAAGATGAGATAAATGTTGATGCCATAACCAAGCTTGAGTCATTGAAGCTTTAGCCATGAAACAGATTGGATATGAAGATGTGGAGTCTTGTAGTGAAATAGTGTAGAGATCAGTACCCCGTGAACCGGTAAGTAAATCATTCCCATCATAATCACGAACAAAACATGTCTTCTTTCTAAAAGCAACCTCCAAATCCGCATCATAGAATTGACCAACCGAGAAAACATTATGATTGAGCCCTTCAACGTAGTAAACCCTTTTAATGGTGATGTTCCCGTGAACCAAGTCTCCATATCCTAGGATCGCTGCAAACTGATCATTTCCGAATCTGGTCGTACCCAAGAACTTCTCCACGAAGTTAATTAGAAGCTTGAGATTCCCCGTCATGTGCTTCGTGCATCCAGAGTCCAGTATGAAGAGAATTATCTCGATCACCTGCAGAAGAATTAGAACACGATGGAGCATTTGCTAAATTGGATTCCATGTTAGTTGTGATTCCCGATTCATTAGTTTCCCTAGTTTCATCACTTAAAGGCATACTAACGCTCATTGTCACATTTTCTGTCCTAACCTTAGGCATCCATTTATATCCTGGAGGACATTGACTAGCAAACCACCATTTCCAAGACTTGCTAGCAGACTCATATAATTCCCTAATTTTGCTTCTAGGGTTCTTAGTGGTGGAGTCTGATGTAATAGTTTTCTCAAGGGGTAGCTACAGAATGGTTCACTTTGCGTTTGGGTGTTCTAGCACTAATAAGCATCGCAGTTTGCTTCTTAGTTCTAGTATCTACGCCTTTGACATTATTGAAACACACATAGCATGATTAGCATTAGCACACTTTCCACATTTCACACAAACAAACTTAACATTCAAAGCATTCAAAGTCGAATCATTCAAGTCGCCATTTCACGCGATTACAGACGTTTTATTCTTAGAACATCTAAAATCCTAGGGTGGTCTTCTATTGTCTTCATCTTTCATTGACTTTTGTTTTGCCAAACCTTTTCATGCATGCGAGTGCTCGTAAAATGAGGCGACTAACACTATTAGTGGGGACTACTCCTGTAGTAAAAGACACACGACTATTAGTGTTTCTAGAAGTCTGAGGTGATTGACTTTCTTTGTTGTGTGTGGGTTTAGTGGCCAATCTATACATCCCTGGTTTAACCACATTTTTGTTCTTAATGCTTTGTGATCGAATATGTGTTTTGGGATTGTTTTGTGGTAACCTATCCTTCCCATCCGTCTTAGGGGCAAACCCAGGTTTTGCAAACGCAGAATTAGAGAAAACAGATGGTTTTCACAAGACAGAGGGTCTAGTCACTTTGTGCGCATTGGGTTGTCTTAAAACAGGTTTCTTAACACTAGGTTCCACAATTTTCCCACCCATCTTAGCAACGAGTTTCGTCAACTCTGCTATCGCTATTTCCCTGTCTTGTAACTGAGCTTTCAACCATTTAATTTCCAAACTCTTTTCATTAATTTCTTGACACATTTGAGAAAGTTTCTCTTGTAATTTATTTTCATGTAGAAAACTTCCTATGTATTTTTTCAAAGCAAGTTCAAGAGAATGACAATGTTTTTGAACGAAAATCAGTTTTGCGTTGAAGTAACTCAAAAGCCTTTTTATCAACATTTTCTTTACGTTTCGAAAGCTCAAGTTCAAGACGCTCACATTCTTTGATCTTATCAAGATATTTGCATCAAACATCAGAATATTCATCGATATCAGCAAAAGATTGAAAAGTAACACACAAAATATCTTTGGAGAGACATTCTTCTAAGAGTAGATCATATTTGTTTGAAAATGAGATTTGTCATTTTGAAGTTCATCAATTGATTTTTCAAGACACTCAACATATTTCAAATCATCATACATTTCAGACCGAATCAATTTTTCGAACTCAAGAACATTTTCTTTGATTATCTTAGTATTTGATATTAAAAGTTATTTCACAAGTACAGTTATGTAATGAGGAATCTCTGTTTTCCACTTATCTTTTTGACGTTTTTCCCAATCGCTTTCAACAATTGATTGAACATTATCAATATATTGTTTAAGAAAACCAAGTATTTTTTCTACTTTTTCTTTTAGAAGCATCAAGAGGCAAATAGTTAATATATTTAAAAACATTCGTTTTGTAACACCCCCAAATTTATACAACTCAATACAGCGGAAGACTCGTTGGTGTTACGGGATAGCACATTACTCACATCATAGACAACGCTTAAAAATCGCGTCGTTTATTAATAAAGCATTTCCATTCATAAATATCAGATTTACATAGGTCCCAAGTCATAATATTTCATACAAGTTTTACAAAGAATTTGAATGGAAATTATTATTTAGGTGCGGGCCATGAATTCTTGTTGTCTTCCCGAGAATTACCTTCAAGTACCTGAGATAAAAGATGTTAAAAGAAAAGGTCAGCGATAACGCCGAGTGAATTCATAGAGTTTAATAAACCATCAATATAACATCGGTATAAAATTATTACCGAAAATCATTTTTATACAAATCATTTTAATAGGCCATAAAATAGCCAAAGTCATTTTATACAATTCCTTATCAAAATCATAATATAGGCTTTCGCCTTCAAAATCATTATACGAGCCAATGTCATAAAAACATCATACAATACGTTTTATAACGTTGTATAAAGTTAAATAAAAACCGTTATGTGAATATGGTTATGAAAAACCAAAACACGAACATAATATCAATAGTAAGACCCCATATTGCTAGTCAGGCAATATATCGTAATTCGGTGCGTATAGCAGTATTTCGTTAATTGGGTTATTATAAGCCGCATGACATTGTTACCTTACTAAACCAAACAACGGGTAGCTAGCCCGAAACTCAATTTGCCCATCTAAGTTAGCGTGTCGTCACAATAATCACGCTATGGAAATCTTCTCATACATAAATTCGCTTACCAATCAATGTGGCACGACGGGGATCAACCGTCAAGGCGCGAACTGGGGTGATCGTCCCCAAATAGTACTATTATATGCATAAGCGTCTACCAAATCCCGGTAGTTCACAATTCATGCTAATGGGACTTTTAGTGACATAACCTAACTTTAATAATACATTTCATTTCATCTATCGGGTCATATAATCATACATCGGGTCATACAATCATTCGGGTCCAAATCAATAAACAAACAATCGGGACAAATGGTGTCCTATTTTAGTAAAACTAACGTGTTATCTCCCTCGCGGGTTTAAAAAATATTTCATAAAAACATTTAATAGAGTGCGAGGCTATGAACTCACGTTGATGTGGGAAGGCGGGTTATCGGCAATTCGGACGTACGGTACGTGCTTCAATCACGGAAACCTAGACAAATAATACTCGTCTTAGATTTTTGTCCATTGACTTTACAAAAATAACAATTATGTATACATATGATGATTTTATATATATGATGATCAAATGGGTTTACATATTCTCATTTACTCATTTTAGTGTTATGTGTTGATAATTTTTATACTAGTTTACTAGTTTTACCTATTTACATGTTTTAGGCCCAATAGGCCTATTACAAGCCCAATATATTATATTAACCCAATTATACTTTTATTATCAGTATCACACTTTACATGTTGGGCTCAAATGGATTAAGCCCAATAAATAAGTTTATAAGTGTTTTAGCCCATTTTGTTGTATTATTAGTCCAATAACGTTAACTTAGCCCGTTAATGTCCGTATGTTATATAGTTCGGGTTTTATCGGTTTTTATTTGTTATATATGTTTATATATAAGTATGTGAGTTTATAAAAGTTTACATTAGACGGGTCCGCCCGTCTAAGGTGGCAAAAACGTTAATTTTACGGTATTAGCCGAAAAGACGTAAAAATCATGTTTATAGTTTTATAACTTATAAAACTTATCAAATTACCATTTTTATAAAATGTATCATTTATTTATCATTGTACATACTTATATAAATGTAATATATGAGTTAGTGGGTTTTAATTCACATTTTATACTATATTTATTTGAGTGCTTATATAATACTATTATACTTTAATTTCCCAAAATCTGATTTTTACTTTCACTTTCACCATTTTTACCATATCTTGAGTTCTACAAGGAAATAGCTCATTTTTGGACACCATAAACTACATCATATGTGCTACAATTAACTTAGCTTTAGCTACTGCTCAATCCAACTCTAAATATCCTTAACAGTCCGTCCAAAACTAACTATTCAGATTGGTGCACTCATCTTGTTTTGATCATATCACTCATTTTGATGATTCCATTGTATGGCCAACTCTCACATGTGTATAACACCTAATACTTACTGTATATTGATTCCACTTTACCATTTTATCAGTTTATCATTTGGTTACTTACTGTTTTTATACAGCCATCTTTTTAAGTAAGATTTAACCATTTTTACATGTGGTTTTTCCATCTTTTTACCCATGTTTATCAAATCTATCAACACCAAATCCCCACATAATATTTTTAATCATAATTCATCATCATATACATATACATAAATAAAGAAAATAAAAGATTACATAATCAACATAACAAGAGGATAGGAAGAAACAATCTCTATACCACCATTTGTGATGAAAAGATGAGTTTTTGATGAACAAGGCTTGGATTTTGATGGCAAAACTTGTGATAAACCAATATCATCTTCAAGTTCACCAAGATTTATAAACTCCTTGTGGGAAATCAGCCATATGACACCAAGAAATCTCATCTTTGGATGTTAGAATCACCTCCAATCTTCATATCTTCAAAGGGTTTTCATCATATGCAAGTTATACATATGATTTGTGGTTAATATTTTTCATCAATGGTGATGTTTTTGGTGTATATGGGACGTTCAAGGAGAGACTAGAGAGAAAAATGGAGTGGTTTTGCATGTTGCAAATGAGTTAGCTAGTTTGTTTTGGTGGTTTTATGTGTCTAGTGGTTTTGTGTGTAACTAAGGACAAGTGTCCTTAGTAATCATGCATTATGACACCTCAAAGTGTGTTAGTAAAGCTTGCTATTTTATTTAGTGGGGATAGGACAAGAGTTATCTTGTCTCATCCCCATTTATTTACAGGTATTCCTCGATTCTAGTTTCCTCGATTTGCGTTCCCTCGGGTCGTTTTACGAAAAATATTTTTATAAATTATGAATCAACGACACAAAACAAATCTAATAAAAATTGTCTCATAAAAAACGGAGTTCGAAAACGTAAATACGTAATCCTAAGGTTTCCGGTTTAGTCGTAAAGGACGTTAAATTATAATCGTAAGTCCTAATCTCTTCTCGTAAATTTGTGAGTTTATGAACCAACACAAATTGAAAATTCCAAACTAATATTCACGGATAAATTTATTTTCTGAAATGTCGGACTGTCACCAAAACGGTGTATGTAAACGTGAGCACGTAACGTAGAATCCTCCGGTTTAGACGTAGTCGATGCTACTTCAAGACGTAAATCCAAATTTCTTCCCAAAAATAAGTGAGTTCATAATATAACATTAAAACAATGTTTTTAAATAATATCTGAGAATAAAATATCAATCATAAATTGACGGATTGTCACATCATTTACCCCTAAACAGGATCTTTGTCCTCAAAGATCATCTTATCTTACTACTCGCTTCTTATAGAGTTAAAGCCATGTGGGTATTTCCTTCACATTCGGTCTTTTCTCACAAGTGTAATTCATTACAATACGCGAGTTTCATCAAAAATAACTACGGGAATAAGATCAGGCTTAATGTTGACTTACTTTCTCTATCCATGATGTTCACGGGTTTTTGATGAATGCAACTTTTCGCCGATCTAAACTTTATCAAGAAGTTATCAGATTCTCACTTGATAGACATTTTATCAAGTTCGATATACGAAACATAATTCACGCAGCTCTTGAAGTCATAGGGTAGATCCAGCTTATATGCCTTTCAAACCAATCTTTTACATCATCTCAATGGTCCCATACAACGGGGACTTATATCCCATGATCTTCCAGATCATCAATTCATTTTTCCATGGTTAAAATTTTTGGCATAACTTCGCTACCCATCTGGCACTTCAAGATCTACATTTCATATTCACATAACCTCCTGCCCACTACCGGCAGTCAATAATCAGATCCTAATTTCAACAATCATTTCAGGTCTCGCGGGTCGAGTATTTTGTAAGGTTAGGTTCACCATCATAGGAAACCTTAAACCTAAAAGATAGGTCCAACTCACAGTGGGTGTATGTCGGGTGTCTTCGTCCCAACTCCTGCTTACAGATGCTCTAATATTTAGATCCTTACCAGATCCGATCTCGATCCTAACACGATAATTATCAATGATAATTTCTACAAAGGAAAGCGATTATACGGTTTATTACCAAAGGTCAATCATTCAAGCATAAAACAACGCTTCTAGCATTTTGTATCGTTACTTTACCTCGTCCCTTCGATTGGGATGGTAAACAGTACTCTCATCAAGGTTCGTTCCCAATGACTTCTGAGCAAATCTCTAGAAATTCGATGCGAAACGAGGATCTTGATAGCGATGATCAATACAGGCACACTATGTTCACATAACTCCTTTAATTACAAAAGAGTCAATTTCTTCATCGAGAATTTATCATTAGCTGGAATGATATTAGTAGATTTGGTCAGTCTTTCGACGATGACCCAAATCGAATCAAATTCAAATGATGACCTTTGCAATAGTTAGACGTTTACTAATGTATGAGGCGGTGTCTGCCTTAATAATTTGCCATTAGTACAACTTCTTCAGATAGGGATACATTTAGTCAGAAATGACATGAATGGAATACTTATACTTACGAGATTTCAATATGACTAAATCTCAAAATCCTCTATATTTAGGCAACCACAAGTGGCCTTTTATACATTTAACGTCATCGGCTTCTCAATTCTAATGGTTCACATTAGCCGCGAACCCCTTTTTATTATTTATATTATCCTTCTTACAAACATCGTTTATTTTTATATTGTTCGGCAATTTATTTTGCACAGTCATTATTAGGTAACACATCCTAATTGGTTCTTTATCTTTTCTACATAATATGTCAGCAACTATATTCACCTTTCTTGATGAAATAATTATCACAACCACAATTCACACAAAAATTCTTTCTTCATATTTTCTAAGTTTTAGTTTCGTCTCAACTATCATTTTTATCAGTTTTGCTCAATCCGGCGTCTAAAGCGTCGATAATTATTACAAGTAATTAAATAATAAATATTTAATTTTTATGAAACGTAAACGTAAGAAGTTTTAAATTTTCTCGGTTCGACCAATTATATAAAAAAATGTTCAAAATAAATTTGAATTTAATTAACACGATTTTTGTTGATTTATCGAAAATAATTAATAAGATTCATAAATGTTCGAAAAATTCTTTGGTTATACTTTGGTCAAAATTTTCTTAGTTGAAAAGCAAAAAGTGTCGTTTCAAATTTCAAATCATGGTTTAGATGGTTTCCTCAATCCCTCTTAGGTTGTCTTGAGGTATATAAGAACATTTACCCCTAAACAGGAGTTTAGTTAAATGTTCTGGGTATAAGGTAATAATCCCTCAAAAGTTCTTTTTGATAAAACATTTTTCAAAACACATTTGCACTTTCTATTTGGTAAAACCCAAAGTCTTAAAAGGGCTCTAAATTTTTGAAGAGTCAATATAGATTCCATTATCTTATTAATCACACGGTCAAATAATGTAAAGGATTAAGTCTTTAACCACATGTTAAATACTCAAGGTACAAGTTTTCATTGTTCGGCCAATTTAGGGCAGTCTATAACTAATTATTAACTCATTCTTATTCTTATAAACAAATAGATGGTCCTTAATGATTGCAAGCATGAATTTAGCAATTTACAGCCTACACACGTGATTCACCCAATTTATGGATGCTACATGTGCATTAGTCAATCCAAACGACATAACATGAAACTCATAATATTCATTACAAGTTCTGGATGTATTGATTGGAATAGATAATCTTTTTCACGGACGCGAAATTGATGATAACCATGCCATGGATCAAATCTTTAGAACATACGCTAGAACCTTGTAAATGATCGAACAAATCTTCCATTTCGAGTCATGGATATCGTTTTCGATTGTCAATTTACTCAGTTCACAGTAATCTATAAATATAAGGAATGATAACACCATAGCTCTTCATGATGACGAGCTCGGTAGAATAAAATCTTTCTCCGACAACTCTCTCATTTGTACGGTAATTCCTTTAATTCAGATGGTGCTGACGTACAGTGCACAAGCCACAGGTGCAACACCGGAAATATAATCAATACCAATTTCAACTTGCCTTAATGGCAAAAGTCTAGGTAATTTACCAACAAATACCTTCTAAAATTTCAGATAACAGAAACATCTTTTATTAAACTCATATTAGGTTCTTTCTAGATTATAATATCTATGACTAATTCACAACCATTCACGGTATAATTTCAAGTCTAAATGCAGGATATGGTCACCCATCAAGAATTATTTAGATCACTTTTGATAATCAACATCTTATCCTTTAGGGGAATTCCACTCGAGTTCCCATCAATTAAGACAATGTCGTCATGTCATAATCAATCAATCCATTCTACTGGCACTATCAACTTTCCAGTTTCATTACCGTCGATAAGATGGGATCTTCTCAAAAGACTAAAAATAACTCATGATTCTTCACAAATTCAAGGATATCCGGAGACATAACTAACCTTAAAAAAGTAAGGTTAACGCATAATCTATGCGAGAGAATTTCAAATCAGATACAGACGAAAACATTTAACGAATATGAATATATCCCATGTTTTCATAATTTGAGTACGCATTCGAAAGCTCCTCGGATCGTTACCCAGGTCATTCAAATGAAATCAAATCAAAAGAAATGATAGGAACGTCGATACATCCAGTCGGGTATCAACACTCGGTAATAAGATACTTCTCCTAAGAATCTCACTACGGGATAATTGGACAAGAAAGAATTGTCAATTGTCAAATAATACAATTTCTATAGATGAGTAAATTCGACTCAGAAGAATAGATGCTACAGGCACATATGTAGGTTTCCCTAACACTATGTCCTTATTTTTCACTTCTTGCAGATCTCATAAATTTTAATCTTTCACAATCTTCAAAGAAGATTTAGTGTTTATTAATAATTTCATGGTGACTACTAATCAGCCTTGCATGGTCACTTCCAAATTGTATGTAGGCGCGCAACTATATAAAATTTCAAGAGTGACGATGCAATACTCAGTTCGTCAAAATTTATCCTCATGTTTATAACAAAAACATTTTCATGCTTAATTCTTAAATAAGAATCAAAAATAAATTTACAAAGATTTTCTTTATTATGAAAACAATTAAGTTTTTCCAAGGTGTTTTATAAACAGCCTCATTTCGTTAACAATCACTTATAAATCTTACTTTAAATAATCCTTATAGTAATGAAAATTCAACTTTTCTCAATGGATACTGTTTTATCTTATAAAAACAATGAGTGATCTGCAAAGGAGTGATGAAAGCTTGTTCACCAAGAACTAACCACAATATGCTAGGAAATGAGCTTAGCCAAATAATCATGAGGTTCAGGACCTCGATGGCACTCAAAAAGAATAATTCACAATGTAACTCAAATCGAGATGAGTACTTGTTCTATGATTGCATCACTAATGCGAACATTAGGATGAAGTAAGAAAGATAGATAATCATCGATACATGTAGAATTTAGCAATCAATGGTAGTCTTTTCATTAATCATAAACAAGTCAAAATTGTACCGTAACACATTGTGTGTCACTATGTCATACAATTCCAAGAACTCATCCTACCAACTGATGTCCCAGTTAAGTTAGGGATTATTTTTAAAAGATACCACAATGAATACTAATCTACAAGAGTCATTAGGTGTTCCACCTGTCCCAGAAGATCCATCGGTCTCAATTCAGAAGAAGATTACTTCAATTTATTTCTTGGACACTGGGCATCCTCATTATTGGACAATGGCCTAGGAACAACCCTTAACACGATCTAATCAATCATTTAAAACCTTATAATTCAATCACAGGACTTAACGACTTCCTTTTAACAATATTATATTCCATACAGGTTAAATTTTACTTTATTCAAGTTTTAACCAATTTTATACTCAATTCGACATCCTACCTCATTTTTCAGTACTTTCAACCTTATTCATAAACCTTAAAAGTTCAGTAAAAGCTCGATATGAACAACACTTAATTTCCAATCCTATAATTCTTATAACAACAATTATCAAATGAGTCACTAGTATGAAATGACTCACATAATCAATTAGATTTCTCGGAAAGGTACTTGTGGCATGAGGCTTTTGGGTAATGGATCCATTGACAGCCTCAAGTGCAACATTCACCCTTTCGATTTCAATTTAAGAATTGGGTGACAACGAATCAGATGACATCTTTCTAGGTGGTAACGTTTTTTCAAACTACACTCTATAAAGAAAGATCGTCATAACATCGATATAAATTCTAATCTCGCCAATTCTTTAATGTCACAACTAATACCTATATTTCTACGAATGTCAACCATTTTGTTTGGATCATAAATATCCGCAACTTGGTTAAGATCTTGAATAGCTAGAATTCCTACGGGAATAGCTTCGATTTATTTACTAGGGGAATTAGGGTTCCTTGTGACAATCTACGTCGTATAAATACCTCGTATAAATATAGAAATAATCATCAAACAATCATGTAATCAAATTACATCATATATATATATATATATATATATATATATATATATATATATATATATATATATATATATATATATATATATATATATATATATATATATATATATATATATATATATATATATATATATATATATATATATATATATATATATATATATATATATATATATATATATATATATATATATATATATATATATATATATATATATTAAAATAACACTTCTCAGTCTGGCCTTGTCGGTAACTCGGGAATTCTTCGGCACCGTTATAGTCAAAAGATTTTTAGACATTTTTTTCAGAAAAATGTTTATAGTTAAAAGATTTTGAAATGTTTTATTCAAAACCTTAGTTTTAAAAATCTTTCGTTCCCTAGAACGAGAGCTCTGGTACCAAACTGTAACACCCCAAATTTATACAACTCAATACAGCGGAAGACTCGTTGGTATTACGGGATAGCACATTACTCACATCATAGACAACGCTTAAAAATCGCGTCGTTTATTAATAAAGCATTTCCATTCATAAATATCAGATTTACATAGGTCCCAAGTCATAATATTTTATACAAGTTTTACAAAGAATTTGAATGGAAATTATTATTTAGGTGCGGGCCATGAATTCTTGTTGTCTTCCCGAGAATTACCTTCAAGTACCTGAGATAAAAGATGTTAAAAGAAAAGGTCAGCGATAACGCCGAGTGAATTCATAGAGTTTAATAAACCATCAATATAACATCGGTATAAAATTATTACCGAAAATCATTTTTATACAAATCATTTTAATAGGCCATAAAATAACCAAAGTCATTTTATACAATTCCTTATCAAAATCATAATATAGGCTTTCGCCTTCAAAATCATTTTACGAGCCAATGTCGTAAAAACATCATACCATACTGTTTATAACGTTGTATAAAGTTAAATAAAAACCGTTATGTGTATATGGTTATGAAAAACCAAAACACGAACATAATATCAATAGTAAGACCCCATATTGCTAGTCAGGCAATATATCGTAATTTGGTGCGTATAGCAGTATTTCGTTAATTGGATTATTATAAGCCGCATGACATTGTTACCTTACTAAACCAAACAACGGGTAGCTAGCCCGAAACTCAATTTGCCCATCTAAGTTAGCGTGTCGTCACAATAATCACGCTATGGAAATCTTCTCATACATAAATTCGCTTACCAATCAATGTGGCACGACAGGGATCAACCGTCAAGGCGCGAACTGGGGTGATCGTCCCCAAATAGTACTATTATATGCATAAGCGTCTACCAAATCCCGGTAGTTCACAATTCATGCTAATGGGACTTTTAGTGACATAACCTAACTTTAATAATCCATTTCATTTCATCTATCGGGTCATATTATCATACATCGGGTCACATAATCATTCGGGTCCAAATCAATAAACAAACAATCGGGACAAACGGTGTCCTATTTTAGTAAAACTAACATGTTATCTCCCTCGCGGGTTTACAAAATATTTCATAAAAACATTTAAAAGAGTGCGAGGCTATGAACTCACGTTGATGTGGGAAGGCGGGTTATCGGCAATTCGGACGTACGGTACGTGCTTCAATCACGGAAACCTTGACAAATAATACTCGTCTTAGATTTTTGTCCAATGACTTTACAAAAATAACAATTATGTATACATATGATGATTTTATATATATGATGATCAAATGGGTTTACATATTCTCATTTACTCATTTTAGTGTTATGTGTTGATAATTTTTATACTAGTTTACTAGTTTTACCTATTTACATGTTTTAGGCACAATAGGCCTATTACAAGCCCAATATATTATATTAACCCAATTATACTTTTATTATCAGTATCACACTTTACATGTTGGGCCCAAATGGATTAAGCCCAATAAATAAGTTTATAAGTGTTTAGCCCATTTTGTTGTATTATTAGTCCAATAACGTTAACTTAGCCCCTTAATGTCCGTATGTTATATAGTTCGGTTTTATCAGTTTTTATTTGTTATATATGTTTATATATCAGTATGTGAGTTTATAAAAGTTTACATTAGACGGGTCCGACCGTCTAAGTTTTATTTGGCAAAAACGTTAATTTTACGGTATTAGCCGAAAAGACGTAAAAATCATGTTTATAGTTTTATAACTTATAAAACTTATCAAATTACCATTTTTATAAAATGTATCATTTATTTATCATTGTACATACTTATATAAATGTAATATATAAGTTAGTGGGTTTTAATTCACATTTTATACTATATTTATTTGAGTGCTTATATAATACTATTTTACTTTAATTTCCCAAAATCTGATTTTTACTTTTACTTTCACCATTTTTACCATATCTTGAGTTCTACAAGGAGATAGAAGATCATTTTTGGACACCATATACTACATGATATGTGCTACAATTAACTTAGTTTTACTCAATCCACCTCTAAATATCCTTAACAGTCCGTCCAAAACTGACTATTCAGATTGGTGCACTCATCTTGTTTTGATCATATCTCACTCATTTTGATGATTCCATTGTATGGCCAACTCTCACATGTGTATAACACCTAATACTTACTGTATATTGATTCCACTTTACCATTTTATCAGTTTATCATTTGGTTACTTACTGTTTTTATACAGCCATCTTTTTAAGTAAGATTTAACCATTTTTACATGTGGTTTATCCATCTTTTTACCCATGTTTATCAAATCTATCAAAACCAAATCCCCACATAATATTTTTAATCATAATTCATCATCATATACATATACATAAATAAAGAAAATAAAAGATTACATAATCAACATAACAAGAGGATAGGAAGAAACAATCTCTATACCACCATTTGTGATGAAAAGATAAGTTTTTGATGAACAAGGCTTGGATTTTGATGGCAAAACTTGTGATAAACCAATATCATCTTCAAGTTCACCAAGCTTTATAAACTCCTTGTGGGAAATCAGCCATATGACACCAAGAAATCTCCTCTTTGGATGTTAGAATCACCTCCAATCTTCATATCTTCAAAGGGTTTTCATCATATGCAAGTTATACATATGATTTGTGGTTAATATTTTTCATCAATGGTGATATTTTTGGTGTATATGGAACGTTCAAGGAGAGACTAGAGAGAAAAATGGAGTGGTTTTGCATGTTGCAAATGAGTTAGCTAGTTTATTTTGGCGGTTTTATGTGTAACTAAGGACAAATTTCCTTAGTTATCATGCATTATGACACCTCAAAGTGTGTTAGTAAAGCTTGCTATTTTATTTAGTGGGGATAGGACAAGAGTTATCTTGTCTCATCCCCATTTATTTACGGGTATTCCTCGATTCTAGTTTCCTCGATTTGCGTTCCCTCAGGTCGTTTTATGAAAAATGTTTTTATAAATTATGAATCAACGGCACAAAACGAATCTAATAAAAATTGTCTCATAAAAAACGGAGTTCGAAAACGTAAATACGTAATCCTAAGGTTTCCGGTTTAGTCGTAAAGGACGTTAAATTATAATCGTAAGTCCTAATCTCTTCTCGTAAATTTGTGAGTTTATGAACCAACACAAATTTAAAATTCCAAAATAATATTCAAGGATAAATTTATTTTCTGAAATGTCGGACTGTCACCAAAACGGTGTATGTAAACGTGAGCACGTAATGTAGAATCCTCCGGTTTAGACGTAGTCGATGCTACTTCAAGACGTAAATCCAAATTTCTTCCCAAAAATAAATGAGTTCATAATATAACATTAAAATAATGTTTTTAAATAATTGTTGGAAATACGTTTTTCCCAATAAAGTCTCGGTCACATCTTAGTTAGCATAGATCACGAGATATAGAATATTTAGAGCTTTGTAACTTGGAGCGACCTCCCTTATGGGAGATTGTTGGAAATACGTTTTTACGTATTTATGAAGGATCGGTCGCTCCAACGATATATTAATTTATTAGGCTCGTGATCCAAGTATAGCCCATATAGCCCACATGTAGGGTGGGCTATATATAACCCCTCCTAGCATGTTAGGAGGGGTGGTTGTTCATTTCACACTTAATCATTATTCATCTTTACTTTCTCTCTCTACTTTTCTCCCTTCTCTCCTTTCTCTCTCTAATCCTTCATCTCCTTTCTTTATTTTCTTTATATTTATCATCTAATCAACCATCCAAATCCATCCAATCAATCATCTTAGAATAGGCCAATGATCACGTAGACCTTCAATTGGTATCAGAGCCAAGGTTAGTTTGGTTTATTCTTGTTTTTCTTTTATTGATTTTGGTGGGTTTTGATTTAATCAAGCTTTTATATTAAAAAGTTTGTATTTTTTATATATAAAGTTTGTGTTTTTATGTTTTAGATCATAAAAAGTTTGTATTTTTCATAAAAAGTTTGTGTTTTTATAAAAAGTTTGTATTTTTTATTGTTTTTAATCACAAATTTAATCACAAATTTCTATAAAAAGTTTGATTTACTTATTTTATATAAAAATCACAAATTTTTTGGTTAATCATCAATTTCTATAAAACGTTTGTATTTTTTTCTTGTTTTTTTAATCTATCAATTTTATCAATTTCTAAATTTTTATCAATTTTATCAATTTTTTTATTTTATTTTAAAGTTTGTATTTTTTTATTTTATTTTTATTTTTATTTTTATCAGTTTTATAAATTTCTCGTTTCTGTCAAGTTTTTGATTAACTGTTTTTACTGGGTTTTCTATAATCTGTTTTTTTTTATATAACCATTTTTATTTTTTATATATAATCAGTTTTTTTATATAACTTTTTTAATCAGTCTTTTCGTTTATCAGTTTTATCATTTTTTTTGGTTGGTCAACTGTCAAACTGTCCAAAGTCATAACTGTCCAAAATTTGTCCCATCATTACTGTTCTTCCACTCAAAGTTCCGGACGAAAAAGTTCCGGACGAAGAAACTTCCGGACAAAGAAAGTTCCGGGTGAAATAAAGTTCCGGGTGAAATAAAGTTCCGGGTGAAATAAAGTTCCGGGTGAATATAAAGTTCCGGGTGAACGAAACTTCCGGGTGAAAGAAACACTTCCAGGTGAAAGAAAACTTCCGGGTGAAAGAAAACTTCCGGGTGAAAGAAAACTTCCGAGTGAAAGCAAAGTTCTGGGTGAACGAAATACTTCCGAACGAAATACTTCGGAACGAAATACTTCCGAACGAACGGAAGTTCCGAACGAAGCATCCAATTCAAACATAACGGGACAACAGACTCAAACCAAAGACTCTCACGTTTGTTCTTTTTCGACACAATCCACACAAATCTTTACTCGATTTCTCGACTTCAGTCACAAGACTCGACCATCGACACAACAGCTCGAACTCTCAGACCCAAGACTCGACATCCCTCGGATTTACGACTCCAACACACCTCTGACCCTCGACTTGACTCAACTTGAAACCACAGACTAAAACACACGATTCACAACTCCATCTCAAAAACTGACTCAAACCACTCAACCCCCTCACCAGCACCCTCATCCCCTCTCGTCTTTCGACTCCCTAACACTCACAACCCAAACAAACACCCTCATTTACAAAATATTTTATACACCTCTCGACCCTCCCTCGTCACAGTAAAACCCACGATACACTATCTCTCTCTCGACTCTCCCAGAAGTCCAAAACCAACAAAACTCTCACAACACCTCTCTCTTGACATCCTCGTCCCAATCTCACACTCGTTTAACAGAATCCTCTCACACTCGTCTCAACCATCACCCACAACCCTCGACGCCTAGACCCTTGAACACCTCACTCCATCGGACACCCTTAACACCACCCTCACCCTCGAATCCCTAAAACAAAAACCAAAACCAATTCAAAGATCTCTGATTTGTTTTGTGACATGCATGTCAAGATTCATTAAGATCTAAACACAAAAAAATTAATCATCATTGATCTTTTCTTGAACAAACATCCAATTTTAATATTCGAATGAAAAGAGTAGATTCATAACAAATATGTTAGAATCCATTCATTTGTTTCGATTTGTGTGACAGAATGACTCGAAAGATGAGAGAAGACTTTGATTAAACGATAAAAATACCTACCTGAGACCCCATTTTCGGATCTTGAAGACCTGTTCATTCATTGATTGAGCGATAATCTGAGTTTTGAGATTGATTTTGGTGATTTTAACAGGGTTGTTTCACTTGGGGATAAGGATTTGATTTGTATTCTGGTTAAGTTTAGATTATAGTTGTGAAGGAGAAAGAGACGGTAGAGAATTATTTTGAGAGAGAAGAGAGATTTACGTTTGTAAGTTTGAGGAGAGAGAGAGACAACAGTTGTATATTGATTTAGTGGGACGGAGAAACCGAGAGTTATCAAGTTTGTGTTGTTGAGTGTGTAACACGTGGAAAGAGGGAGTTAAGGGGACGGAGTAAACAAAGCATAACATTTCAAAAACATTTATTTAATTTAATAGATTGGGTTGGGTTTTTTCAAACGCACGATTTTTTTGTCTCAGTATTTTTTATTTTGTTTCGTCACAATTTTTTTTTATTTTATTTTCTCAAAACATTTATTTGGCAAAACATTTCCAAAATATTGTGCAAACATTTATTTTATTTGGCAAAACATTTACAAAATATTGTTAGGCCGTATTTATATCACACTGTGAAAAATATTGTGACGTTTTTCAATATTTACAAAATTTGTTTTTTATTGATATTGGAAATATTTGAATTAATGACATCGGGTCGAGTATAATGTGTCGGAAAATATCAAAGAATCGGCTTTAAGAGACATTATTTCGTCACGGTTTTCACGATTTGAGTTATCTGGGCTTCAGACTAACTTTGACGATTTCAAGCACCGTTTTATTTTTCCAATCAAAGATCCAAGACTTTTTCATCATAATTCAATGGAGTCTTTGAATTCGAATCTTCAAAAGGGAGAATCGCATTTAATGCAAAACAAAGTTAGGAAAAGTGGCATCACTTCATTTCAAATGCTTCAGTCCCATCTTGTCACTCTGTCGAGGATTCAAGGAGGGAGCGAATTTGTGACCATCTTTGGACAAGATCGTCATATATTCATCGACTCAATATTCACCACTTTGAGCCAACTCGCCGAGCAACTCAACAATGACAACTTTAATCACTCTGTATCGGCACTTGTCTATAAGGCTCTTGTGACACAACTCACGCCTTTCCTCCAATTCAATATCATCAAGCCTGAAAGCTCAGTGATTTGCCAATCATTTCTTCGAGATACACATACCGAGCTTCGAGTTTTCCGTGATACGATTTTGAAACTCATGTCATCGGTCTCGTCTTCGATTTATGAAAGATCACAACTTCAGCAAGCGTATGATAATGGAGTGCAAGAATCAATGACGCAGATGCAAGAGGAGAATGGTCATACGGTTGACAACTTGGAGCCTCACGATGGCAAGAGCACGGAATCAGGAGGACAACATGATACCAGTGGCACGTCAGGGAATGTTCACGCGATCTCTCTTGATGACTCCTTACCCGTTTATGACGAAAAGCCGGCAAACATGGTACAATGTAATGTTGTTTATGATGTATATGCTGATGATATGCCGCATATTGAGAATTCTGAACCTAATTATGACAAACATGGGATGGAAACGAGTGATAGCAATACCACTTCTGATTCATCCGATGTAAGTCATAATGGGGGAGAGATTGTTCAGAATGCTATAGTACATCATGATAATTGTATTATAACTGCTTCATTGACTGCTTCTGATTCCAAGATTAGAGAGCTCGAAACGATTGTAGCTCGGCAATCAAAAGAACTTGAGGATGCCAAACTTGAATTTTCTAAGAAAACGGACAAATTTGAAACATACTTTGAAAAACTTGAAAAGTCAAACGTTGTTCTTGAAAGAAAATTGGATCAAACTGTTCTAGATTCTAAAGCTGAAAAGGATAATCTTTTGAAACAAATTCAACTGCTTGAATCTAAGTTGGCATCCCAAGATAACTTGCTCAAAGAGAATGAGACTTTAAAGGCCCAAGTACAGGAAAAGGTTTTTGCTATAGCTGCGTTGAAAAACGAGTTAAGGAAAACTAGAGGACCTAGTGTGGACACTAAGCTTGAAAAACCATCAATCTTGGGGAAACCGCCTACAAATCAGTTCGTCAGACAACCGATTGTCAGACAACCTACTGCATTTAGATCCGAGCGACCACAATCCTCGAGACCGCGGTTTGCCTCCCAAGTTGATTTGGTTCACTTTCCTAGACCAGTCACTCCACCAACTAGGCCTAATATGACTAAATCAGTTTTATCAAGACCTCATCACATGATTGCCCCTAGTCTCTCTAAGAATAGTTCAATGAACATGTCTAGAACTAGTTCAACTGATGTACGCCATGATTTTGGTCAAAGGGAAGCTATTCAAAAGACACAAGTAAGAGATAGGAATTTCAAACCTAGTCAGATGCCTTCTAGTTTACCCAACACTGCTAACCGTAGCATGTCACATCCTAGGAGCATCAATCAATCATCTAGGAATTCTAGATCTTACTCGGACATTAAATATGCTACTTGTAAAACATGTAGAAAATGTGTCTTTACGGCAAATCATGATTCCTGTATCAAGAAATTGCTTAATGAGGTGAACTCCCGTGCTAGACTTAAATCCCAGTGGGTTGCTAAAATCAAACCCGTTGGTAAAATGTGGCGCCCCACTGGTAGAACTTTCACTCTTGTAGGAAACGAGTGCCCTTTAACTAGGATAGTCTCTGATTCTACGAAGACTACTAGGGAGCAAATTGCAAAGGATGATACATCACTTAAGCCTGAACTTAAGGTTTTCTATAAAAGGAAACGTTTGCCAACTAAGACAAGTGAATCATCTCTTCAGGCCACCTCTGACACAAGAAAAGAAAACCGTGAACCCCCACGTGCTTCTAAAATAGATATCTCTAACCCATGCAAAAGTATACAAACTCCTAATGAGAATGCAGGTACCAAAGTTGATGTTCCAAAAGAACGAAGCGGTCCAATCATTGTATACCGTTCAACTAAGGACACTCTTAGAGTTTGGTTGCTGAAGAAGCAGATATCGGAGAAACAAATGTCTCAGGGGATTCATGGTTAAGCTGCACTAAGGACTTATAGTCACATCACAGACTATAACTCGCTCTTCAAAGAAAGGAAAGTTTATCGCCGATGGTAAACTTATCCTAACAACGAGAAATTAATTTTTCTCGGGCATGAGCTTACATCAAAAACATTCCAAGTTTTTAAGCTCATGCACAATGGCTTATCGTTAAATTTCAGACAATAACCCGTGCATCAAATAAAGGAAAGTTTATCACCGATGATAAACTTATCCTTACAACGAGAAATTCATTTTTCTCGGGCATGAGCTAATATTAAAAACATTCGAAGTTTTTTAAGCTCATGCACAATGACTTACAGTTAAATGTCAGACTGTAACTCGAACTTAAAATAAAGGAAAGATTATCTTTTATGATAACTTATCCTCTTAACGAGAAATTCACCTTTCTCAGTCATGAGCTTGTATTAAAACATTCGAAGTTTTAAGCTCATAAAGGAAAGTGTATCTTTTAACTAAGAGAACTTTTCCTCGTAACGAGAAATTAACCTTTCTCTGTCATGAGCTTTCCGTTAAAACAGTCAAAGTTTTCAAGCTCATGAACACGACTTCTAAGTAAATGTCAGCTTAGGACTCGTCCTTCAGATAAAAGGAAAGTTTATCGCCGATGGTAACTTATCCTTAACAACGGGAAGTTCACAACTTCTCGGACTTGAGCTCGCTTTTAAGATATTCAACATCTTAAGCTCAAGTAATTGTTTTTCAAAACTTTGAACACAATTTTTCAAGAATTTCTCAAAAGATTTTTCTAAATCTTTCAAAATTGTGTGTTCAAAAACGTTTTGATAAAACGAGCATGTCTTCTGGAATCGATAATATTTACGAACCTAGAAATGTCATTCAATAATGACACGGGGTTGTAAATAAAGTTCGAGCAGAAGTTTAAAAAATTTAAAACATGCTCCATATGGTTTGCTATTATTTCAGATAGCAACCCGCTTTTCATAATCAAGTCAAGCATTTCACCGGAAAGCTTTGACTCAACAACGGGAATTAATTTTCTCGGGGACGTGACGAGGTGACCAACATTCGTGATCAAGAACCATGTGAATCTTTCATATGATGTTCTCCATCATTCAGGTCCTACCTCGTAAATTGTTAATCTTGTGAATTCATTATCATATATGATCTTTGCACGTGATAAATACCTTACACTTTTGTTTCAAAGGTATTTAATTTATGTTTCAGCACACCCTCATTAATTTGAGGGGGAGCTTGTGTAATTCATGAAGATAATTGGACTTGCATTTTTCTTCCCAAATTTTTCTTAAAATGCTATTAAATCATTTGATATTAAAAACATCGATTGGGTTAATATTTTTAATATGGGGGAGAAAATGTGATTTAATATAGGATATGATCAATCATAAATGGTTTGACTTAACGTGATAGCTCATCCCGACATGTGCAAAATGTTTTCGGATATCGTGGCATATGTTAAGGGGGAGCAAATTGGATTTGCACTTCAAAATGGATTTCATGGTGACATACACTTACCCAAAACATCTCTATTCACGATGATGAAGATTGTGGTGACATAAGGATGGTAGGATAGGTTAAAGTCCAATGATTCCTCTAGAACCGGAGGAATCTTCCCAAGGACATTCCATAGCTAGAAATAGTAGTCCTTAGGAAAGATGGAGAAAGATTGTGAACGTAGCTGAATTCTGACCAAGTACTTAAGTTAGCACTGGAACAATCACAACAAGGTGCTAGTGATGACGTATTGGTAAGCATTGAAGGGGTTGAAGAATGAAAAAGAATTGTAAAGATAAAGGGTGTAAAGAAAGAAGCCCTCCTTACAACCTTAGGCAGAAACCGGGTCAATACATATGCTATTGAGATCATTTTTTAATGATTCTTGATATTGAAGAAAGACATCATGGACCCAGTGATGCAATGCACAACCCTTCCCAGCTAACTCAAATATCTCTCAAAAGGTATTTGTTTTAATCACACGGAGATCAACACATCATCTATTGGTTTATTCACTCCGAATAAATTGGTATTGAAAAGGTGGCACTCCTCTCTAGCCTCCGATCACTAAAAATCCAAAATGCACGATCGAGTCTAGAGCCATTTGAGATCATCAAATATCTCATTAGGACACACTTTCATATTTCCTTGCTTCTTCACACACTGTGAAAAGTAAGAAAGATCTTAAGAGTCCTACGCAAAATCTTCATGATCTTGCCTGAACATCCGAGTAATACGAAAGTATTTACAATGAAGATGGAAATCCTTCTTGAGCGAATATCAAAAAGCTCATGGTAGGTGACTTATGCGATTCTTTATGAATCAAACTTGTGATAACTAGAAAGCAACAGTGGTTTAATTCTTAAATGAATTTAAACACGTTCCAGGCCTCTACGCAATATCTTAGTGATCTTTCCAGAACATTCAGAGTAATACTATTAAGTATTTACAGTGACGAATGGAAATCCTTCTAGTGTTAACATCAAACAGCACTTGGTAGGTAACTTGCAAGATTCTATATGAATCAAGCTAGTGACAACTGGAAAGCAACGATGGTGCGGTTCTTAATTGAACTTCACTTGTTCCAGGAACATGAATTGATGGCTTCAAATCATGCGGATAATATTCTCCAAATGATTCACTCTTTACGTTCGCAGTCAGCTTTGGACGGTCGAGTAAAGAGAACGGGTTTACCCGCGAAATCTTGTCAAGGAGGTTCTTTATTGAAACTACCTGCCACAAGTACGATATTTAATATCGTCCAACGGTCTTCATCGACCGGAGGTAAAATGCTACCGAATTAGAATGAAATGTTCAAGGCCATTTCATCCGTGTATATTGTTTGTTGCTAACTGTCTTATGTAGCGTAACAAGAAGGTGGCATTGCGGTGTACAATCCAGAAGAAGTCGTCACCACATGCTTATAATACATACAATTAGTACTTCAACAAATTCAAGAAAGCCTGAAGGTCAAGTCTTCCGCTGTATCAAACTCTGAAGCTTTCAAGAATTTAAAAGTATAAGTATGTGGAAGATGAAGTCACGAAGAGGCAAATATCACAAGTGAAGAATGCACAAGGTCAAGGCAAGGAAACATGCTCAAGACTAAAGTCAAAGATCACATCAAGCATATTCACAAGAACAAGATCGAAGACTCAAGCATAGATGCTAGGTTTAAGATTATGTAAAAAGATGTGACCTCCCTTAGGGGGAGATTGTTGGAAATACGTTTTTCCCAATAAAGTCGCGGTCACATCTTAGTTAGCATAGATCACGAGATATAGAATATTTAGAGCTTTGTAACTTGGAGCGACCTCCCTTAGGGGGAGATTGTTGGAAATACGTTTTTACGTATTTATGAAGGATCGATCGCTCCAACGATATATTAATTTATTAGGCTCGTGATCCAAGTATAGCCCATATAGCCCACATGTAGGGTGGGCTATATATAACCCCTCCTAGCATGTAAGGAGGGGTGGTTGTTCATTTCACACTTAATCATTATTCATCTTTACTTTCTCTCTCTACTTTTCTCCCTTCTTTCCTTTCTCTCTCTACTCCTTCATCTCCTTTCTTTATCTTCTTTATATTTATCATCTAATCAACCATCCAAATCCATCCAATCAATCATCTTAGAATAGGCCAATGATCACGTAGACCTTCAATAATATCTGAGAATAAAATATCAATCATAAATTGACGGATTGTCACATGTTTTCCTCTTAGTGGCAAAAGCTTTCTTCCATTTAATTCGTCTTTGTTTGAATTCTAAAAACAATTCCTCACGAGACTTCTGTTTTTGTGGAGTGAAAAGACCATAAAGACTGTTTTCATAAGCATAATTATATGGTGTCACAAAGTCTTTGTTGACTGGTGATCTACTCTCATCATCCAAAAGGGACGTCTCTTCACTATCGAGGCTAGCTACTGGGCAATCATGATCGGTCCATTCAGACTCATCAAGATATAAGTGAGGGTTAGCAGCTTGAGCTTGTTCGAGGTACTTGGGGCTAGCAAAACTAGGTTGACCTTTGAAAAACGACCGAGGAGCTATCATTCTAACGGTTTGAATAGAGTCATGCGTTTTATAAACAACTTTTTTCAAAAAGTTGACTTGTTCTTCGAGATCCTTCACTTTTTCAGTATTTTTGCCTTGTCTATTTTTGAAATCTTGTTTTAATTTTTCAACCCCTTGCTTCTTTTCATCAAGAATTTTAGCAGAATCGGTGGTATTCATAGAAAGCCTCTGTTCAAGTTCGTTAACTTTTGTTGTGGAAAGGTACGTATTTTGACGTTCATCACTTAATAAGACATTAAATTGACGTTTTTCTTCTGTTAACAAAGCAAGAGCTTCGCTGTATTTATTTTCAAAATCGTCCTTTTTAACGTTGAGAACACGACTTTTGTACCCCTCAAGCTCTTTGGTCCTTTGAAGAAGCTCAACCCTATAACTGTCAATAGTCTCACTAGATTTATAAGAGCGGCTTTGCTTTCTTCAAAGTTTTGAGTGAGCGCTGCGTTTGCCTTCTTTAATTGCTTTTGACACTTTCTATTTTCACTGACATCTTTTTTTAAACTAGCAATTAAATTAGCAAGCGCGACACGCTCCTCATCATCATACTCATTTGCATGTTGATCATCCTCAAACTCATTATTGCACATGTCTGATGAATCGGGTGTGGTATTGCTATCAACCGTTTCCATCATACACGTGTCAGTAATTGTTGTCCCTTATATTTGTGATGATTAAACAAGAAATGTAGATAAAAGATGGAAGATTTCTAGGAAGAGAAAGTAGTGAGAGAAAGTAGAGAGAAGTGTGTGAAACAATGGGAAGGTTAGATTAAGAGAAAATGAATAAACCAACACCCTTCCTAACATGCTAGGAAGGGTATTTATAGCCTTTGCCTACATGTGGCATAATGGGCTATATGATTATGGGTCGGGCTTTCCTTTTGGGCTTTGGTTACTTATGAATGAACGTTAGCTTAAAGTTAAGCCCGTAATACACGACTAACATACTACCTATTACAACGTTCTAATATACGATACATACTAAACATATGACCGAGCATTCTTGTTTGACTCAATATTTTGAGGCTAACACCTATTTTGCAAACTTAAACTTTTATCAACAGCTTTGAAGTTATGTCTTGTGTCCTCTGCGTTAACTGCTGCCCTAGCTTGTCTGTTATAGATGTTACTGTAATTTTTCATTGCTGGTTTTGTATGCTTCATTCTGTGGTTGTCATTTGTAAGTGCTAGTGATCTGGGTTGCTGAGTTGAAATCCGTGTTAGCTTATTATTTAACTATTGTTTCGATTGCTGTCGTATTTCTTGTGTGGCTACATTTGTATGCATGCTGATGTAGCTGTAGAAGAGTTCAACTCGCTGCCTTGTTTTTTTACATTATTGCTAGCTGTTACTATAGTTACGATTTCTGCGTTCGTCATCGTTTTACTAATGCTACCGTATTAGATTGCTGGTTGGTAAGTTTGAATTGCTGTTGACTTCATATCGTTGTTTGAGCATTAGACGTTTATGATTTAATACTTGTTGCCGTGTTTCAATTTCATTGCTGTCCTTATTAGTTGCTTTAGTTTAGTCGCTATCATGCGTTTGATGATCACTGATGTGTTCGAATGTTGTACCTTAACATATTGCCGCCACTAAACATGTTTATTGCTCTGTTTATGGATTTTTCATCACTAAAGTTGTATGTTATTACGTTTTTGGAATTAGGATTAAGGAGTTCGGTTAGCTTCTTCTATGAACTTTTCGATTTATCGTGGTTAGTTCTTGCTGCTATGTTTTAATTTTCGCTTGCTAAATTGATGTTGCTGCTACCTTTAAATACTTTTACTATTGTTTTTTTATATTCAGTTGATTGCTTCATTGTTTTATTAAGCTGCTGTAGGATTGATAATTGCTGCTGATATAGTTGTTACGATTGCGTTTGTTGTTGGTAGTAGTTGTTATACTCTTTTGTTGTTTGTTATTCTTGTACAATTGACCAAAGATATATAGTCGTTGTAGTTCTAGCTGTGCTTGCATTTCCTTTGCTGTATAACAAGTCCACGTTTAGGGGGGGTGTTTAGGTCTCTGATCTGTTGGTATAGGCGGGGTTGTTTGGGTCTGAAGATAGTCATTTGCTTAAAGAAATTGAATTGCAAAATGACGACCCCAACAAGTCTCGAACCAGTGACCACACTAGTTCCAACCCATGCTTTTGAACACATGCACTCAACCATCTGCTCTACTCACAATTTCTTGTTATACATGCGTTTTAAAGTCTAATATACAGTCCTTAGCTTTTTGTCAATTGACATATGAACTGTTTCTTAAATCCGTTTTGTGAATTTTTTTTCCATAAACGTGTTTCTTCATAAGTTGTATTCGGCAATATATAATTTTCACTTAAAAACTAATAGTTTTGAAATTTTGTTTTAGAAAGTAACAAATAGATTAAAAAAATGCTTTAAATAATAATTTCTAAGATAAATAAAAAAGAAATATATATTAAAAGTAGATTTTAATTCTTTTTAAACTTTCTAGGTTTATAGAAAGTAATTCATATTTTTAGTTGATAGAAATTATTGAGGTTTCTTTGCATCAAATTGCGTAGTTTGCGTTTTTAAGTCTTCGTCATTTAATTTTCGAATCGTAAGATTTTAGAAAGATCGACTTTTAGATAAAATTTTATTTACGATTCATGCACTTTAATAAAACGTAGGAATTTTAGTCAATCAAAACCGAATCTATTCAAATCAATTGTCCAAACTAAATCGAACGTCTCAAATTCACATTTTTTCGTGTACAACGAATCGGAATCACTCTCGTATTTAATAATTCGTCTTAGTGAATTTTTAGACTATTACTTTTTCCTAAAGGTAATTTTCTATATTTTACTCTATAACGTATAATTAATACAACGACGTGTTTCCCACACATCAAAATTTTGGCGCCGCTGCCGGGGAAATTGTGTACGATTCTTTCGTGACGGTTTGTCGATCGTAGATTTGAAAACCCTTTCCATTTTTGAAAGGTTTCGTTATTTTATATATATAAAAAAATATAAAAAATATCGGTTTTTCGTGTTCTTATGTGTGAATATATATAGTATTAGATAGAGAACAACAAAAATACATAGATTCCAAAATTATTGATTTGCAATGAACCACCATTGTTTGTGTTCCGGTAACTTGGTGTGTATCGATCAAACAAAAATAAGGAAAAATAGATAAATACTAATAAAAATTTTGAACTCGATTTATAGAAACTATAAGGTGGGTATAAGGCGACGTGCTATAAAATGTTGTCTAAAGAAAAAGGCTCTTAAGTGCTTCGTGCCGCCACGTTTCTCCGCTCGCTTGTGCGTATATTGAGAGGGAAGACCGATTATTGGTTTGCCACCTCCAGTAATGAACCATACTTTTGTTTTGTATAAATATTGAACCTCGAGACGTTTAGGTTTTCACCTACGTTTCAAAGTCGAACGAGAGTCGTTTACATTCCAAAGTAAATACTCTCACTCCTCGTTTTTATTTATCAATCTTTGATTGATTTAGAATTTTTGTGAAAAAAATAATCTTCTTCTCATCTAAATTCTTATCTTCAAGCCTCTAAATTCTCGTCATTTCGGTTTATGCGAACTCATACTAATCGTCTGTTGATTAATTACAATAGACTTGAAAACATTCCTCGAAGGAACCGAAATCGTCAATAACGAGTAGTGGAAACCGAGCTTCCAACTATTGTTGTAGAGATGGTCGATAACCGAACAATGGAGGAATCTCTTCGTGCACCCACCGAATGGTATGGTGAAGCAATCGTTGTGCCCGCTATTTTGGCGGATCATTATGAGATTAAGACATGTCTTTTATCACTCATTCGTGTCGACCAATTTTGAGTCAATGAGACGGATAACTCGGATAGTCACATTCGAAATTTTCTTCGTTTCACCTCGACTCTCAAGTTTAGAGATGTGTCGAATGAAGCGATAAAGCTTATGCTTTTTCCGTACTCGCTCGAAGGAAATACTAAACGTTGGTATGAAAAGGAACCACCGGGTTCGATTTTGACATGGGACGATTTAGTGTCAAAATTCATGAATTACTGCTTTCCACCATAAAAAACAACTCACTTTAAAAATGAAATAACTAGATTTGAACAAAAAGTGCATGAATCGTTTGGTGACGCTTGGGAAAGGTTTAAGGATTTGTTGAGACAATGTCCACACCACGGTTTCAGGGAGTTACCTAAAATCAATACTTTTTATAATGGACTTAATATGGTTGACCAACATTCTTTAAATTCCTTCGCGGGTGGTAATCTTTTAAGAAAAACTCCGAGAGACGCGTGGGGTATCATTGAGAATAAATATAGAGTCCAATATTTACGAAACACAATGGTTGTTTCTCATGTGAATTTGTCTAATTCCAAGATTGCTAGATTGGACTCTAAGATTGACACTATTTTGATTGAGATTAGGAAGAATCCTCATGGTTCGATTAATGCGGTTGAGAATTTTTTTGTATCATGTGGTGGAGCACATCCGAATTATGCTTGTTGAAGCACGGGGTTTGATCAATCTAGTGCTTTTTTGGGTACAGGAACTTATGGCCCTAACGGTCAAGCTCCTCATCAAAACCGTGTTTCTCCACCGGGTTTTCCACCAGTTCACAATAGATATAACAATGGTAACAATATGGGAATAATTTTAACCGTGGGAACCAAGGGAATTTTAATCAAGGAAATGGCTTTCATGGTAATCAAAACAATCAAGGTTTTCAAAACAACATCAATATGATTTGTCAAGCTATATCAAAACAAATGAGGCAAATTTAAAGGCTTTTCAAAACAATCTTCAAGGACAAATGAACACTTTGAAACTCGATTTTCAAAATTCGATCAAGTGGCAAAATAATAAGATTGATCTAAATCAAGCTAGATTAGAGCAAAATCAAAACCGTATTGAGGGAAATCAACTAAATTTTAAAATAAAATTATTTCGATGTTCGAAGTGATAATGAACAAACCCTCCTCTTCTTCGGGTGGTATTCCTAGCAACACCATTCCAAACCCAAAGGGTAAGATGAAAGCTATAACCACACATAGTGGGAAGGCATTAGATGGACTTTGCTTCCACAAGTTAGTACCTCTCTGGTGAGGGAAATGGAGCAAGAACCCAAGGTGGTTAAGGAAAAGGAAATTCCTAATCCACCAAAGGTAGACCATGTGCCTATTCTGGAACCCGAGATTCTGAAGACTAAACCCACACTACCCTACCCTTCTAGACTTAACCAAGAGAAGCTCCGTGAAAGATCCAATGCTCAAATGTCTACATTTCATAAATGTTTAAGCAACTTCATATTAATGTTAGTTTCTCGGATGCATTGCTTTATATGACTAAGTTTGCTTCGACTTTCAAGAAGTTAATTACTGATAAAGGGAAGCTAGATGAGCTTAAACATTCTTTTGATGCTAATTGTTCGGCGGTTCTCACCAAAAAGCTAATCGAAAATCTTGGAGACCCCGGAAGATTTCTTATTCCTTGTGAATTTTCTGAAATGAAAGAATGTTTAGCATTAGCCGATCTTGGCGCTAGCATTAATTTGATGCCTCTTTCCGTTTGGAAAAGGTTATCACTTCCCGAGCTCACACCTACTAGAATGACTCTCGAGCTTGCGGATCGATCGACCGCCCTTCCGGTAGGTATAGCCGAGGATGTCTTTGTTAAGGTAGGGAAGCTTCATTTTTCGGAGGATTTTGTAGTTATCGATTACCCCAAAGATTCACGTGTATCTTTGATCTTAGGAAGACCATTTTGAGTACGGCTAGTGCCTTAATTAACTTGAAAAGTGGAAAAATGACCTTAAGCTTTGATGATGAGACCGTTACCTTTGATATCAAGCACGTATCTAAGTATTCGTATGATCATTCCGGGGAATCAATCAATTGTGTCGATATGATTGACGTTGCTTGTAAAGAATATTCTCAAGAAGTGCTTGGTTTCTCAGCTAATTCTGAAAGTGGCAATCCTTCTTTATCGGATCCTATTATTGCCCTTTCTTCTTCGCCCCTTACTCCATTTGGGGCTAGTGATTTTATCTTGGAGGAGGTTAATGCTTTTCTTAGCACATCGGATTTTCCATCGACATATGATGAAGATTATCATGATGCGGATGGAGATATCGATTTGGTTGAAGCATTTTTAAACGAAGATCCTTTTCAATTACCTCCGATAGAAATTAAAGTTGTGAACGAGAATGAGACGAATGTGAAAACCTCTCTTGAAGAAGCACCCGAACTTGAGCTTAAGGATCTTCCCACTCATTTGGAGTATGCTTTTCTTGAAGGAACGGTTAAATTACATGTGATTATCACAAAAGGATTGAAGGATGACGAAAAGGAGGCACTTATTAAGGTTTTAAATAAACATTAACAAGCCATTGCATGGAAAATCTCCGACATCAAGGGTATTGACTCAAAATTTTGTACTCATAAAATTTTGATGGAGGAAGATTATAAACCCGCTATTAAAAGTCAAAGAAGGGTTAATCCAAAGATTCATGAGGTGATCAAAAAGGATGTTATGAAACTTCTAGACGCCGAAATGATCTACCCTATCTCCGATAGCCCATGGGTTAGTCCCTTGCATTTGAGAGGAGGAGTGACGGTCGTGACTAATGAAGACAACGAATTGATCTACTCGACTCGTGACCGGATGGCGTGTTTGTATCGATTATAGAAAGCTTAATGATGCCACAAGGAAGGATCATTTTCCATTACCTTTTATGAATCAAATGTTAGATAGACTAGCGGGAAATGAATTCTATTGCTTTTTATATGGATTTTCCGGCTATTTTCAAATTCCTATCGAACCTCGTGATAAAGAAAAAACCACATTCACTTGTCCTTATGGATCATTTGCTTATCGTAGAATGACTTTTGGGTTATGCAATGCTCCGGGACTTTCCAATGGTGTATGATGGCCATTTTTCTTGATATGATTGAGAAAACCATGGAAGTCTTCATGGATGATTTCTCGGTTTTTGGGGAGTCCTTTGATTCATGTCTCTCTAACTTGTAACAAATGTTACAACGTTGTGAAGAAATAAATCTCGTGCTTAACTATGAAAAATTCCATTTCATGTGCAAAGAAGGCATTGTTTTAGGACATATGATCTCTAAGGCCGAAATTGAGGTAGATATGGCCAAAATCGACGTGATTACCAAATTGCCTCCACCCACCACCGTTAAGGGAGTTAGGAGTTTTCTCGACCATGCTGACTTCTATAGACGTTTTATCCAAGACTTCTCTAAGATAGCTCGGCATGTGACCTGTCTTTTAGAAAAAAGAGACTCCATTCTTCTTTTCGGATGAGTGCATCAAAGCCTTTGAGATGCTTAAAAGAAATTAACCGAATCACCCATTTTAGTTGCCCCGGATTGGGATCTACCTTTTGAAATAATGTGTGATGCTAGTGATTACGCGGTAGGTGTGGTTTTGGGGCAACGTATGACCAAACATTTCTTGCCTATACACTATTCAAGTAAGAGTATGACAGATGCTCAAACTAAGTATACTACAACGGAAAAGGAAATACTTGCCGTTGTATATGCTTTCAAAAGTTTAGACCATACCTCGTCTTGTCTAAAACCATAGTGTATACGGATCACTGGGCTATAAAATATCTTCTTAATAAACAAGATGCAAAGTCGAGGTTGCTCTGGTGGAAATTCCTCCTTCAAGAGTTCAATGTCAAAATTCTTGACAAAAAAATAGCCGAGAATCTCGCGGCCGATCATCTATCTAGACTTGAGAATCCTCACCAAAGTGATCGAGAGAAGAAGGAAATTAATGAAACACTTCCTCTTGAGACGCTTGGTATGATTACTTTTCGTGATGATGATAGTACCCCATGGTTTGCGGACATCGAAAATTACCATGCGGGGATTTTCTTGATTAAGGGTATGTCGTCCCAACAAAAATGAAAAATTTTCAAGGACATATCTTACTATTTTTGGGACGACCCCTATTTATTTCGAGTGTGCACAGATCAAGTGATTCGTAGGTGTGTGTTTGGCAAAGAAGTTAAAGATATTCTTAAAGCTTGTCATGAAGGACCCACCGGGGGACATCATGGTGCCAACTACACCACGAAAAAAATCTTTGATGATGTTTTCTTTTGGCCTTCAATATATCGAGATTCCCATGAATTGATAAGACTTGTGATGCTTGTCAATGTCAAGGAAAGAATTCACAACGGGATGAGATGCCCCAAAATATAATACAAGTTTGTGAAATTTTTACGTATGGGGAATCGATTTTATGGGGCCATTTTCATCATCAAAAGGAAATAAGTATATTCTCGTAGCCGTTAAATATTTGTAAAAATGGGTTGAAGCTAAGGCTTTGCCTACTAATGATGCTCGAGTTGTGGTGAAATTTCTAAAGCAACTTTTTGCTAGGTTTGGAACTCCGCGGGCTATAATAAGTGATCGAGGGACCCATTTTTGTAATGAACAATTTGAAAAAGTTCTAAAGAAATATGGTGTCACTCATCGACTTTCGACGGCTTATCATCCTTAAACGAGTGGTCAAGTGGAGGTTTCAAACCCAGCTCTTAAGCGAATTTTGGAGCGTTCTATTGGAGAAAATTGCACTTCATGGTCGGATAAATTGGATGATGCATTGTGGGCCTTCCGACAGCCTATAAGACTCCCATTGGTTGTACACCATTTCGGTTGGTCTACAGAAAGGCATGCCACTTGCCAATTGAACTCAAACATAAGGCGTATTTGGCTCTAAAACATTGTAATCTCGATTTGAGGACTGTGTATGATCATCGCAAGGTTTAAATCAATGAACTAAGTGAATTAAGGGATAAAGCTTATGAGAACTCTTTGATCTATAAAGAGAAGACTAAGAGGATTCATGACTCTAAGATCAAAAACCTCATTTTCAATGTTGGTGATCAAGTCCTCTTATTCAACTCTAGACTCAAGATTTTCTCGGGCAAGCTTAAGTCCCTTTGGTCCAGACCATTTACCATTTCACAAGTATTCCCTTATGGCACCGTTGGCTTGCTCAAAAAGATGGGCCTAACTTGAAGGTGAATGGTCATCGAGTTAAGCACTATTTTGGAGGGGACATACCTACGGAGGTTGTTCCAGATCTCCAAACATTCCCTAAGTACCAATGAATGCGGGGACCAAGTCGAGCTCATGATTTGGTTACCAAAAACGAGGTTCCTTGTGGAGGATTTCAATACATTCTATCTTCTTTCTATTTTCTAACACTGATAAAGGCTTGTTTTTTCAAGCCCGTGCTCGTGTTTTTCTTGTGATGTGAATCTTAGGGATGACCCATATCATTGAAGACTCTCGTGTTCGGTTTTTTCTCGGGCCACTCGAACTTCCATACTTTGATTGTCATATGGGGAATTCGATATCCTTTGACTTTTATCGACTAACGTTTATCTTAAAGCATAATTAATAAACGGCTTATTGAATTGCGTACCCTTACCATGTTAGGACTATTGCATTCGACTCTTCATGTTCTCGCATGGGGGTGTTATTCTTATGCTAGGAAACATTAAGGACAATGTTTGGTTTTAGCATGGGGGAGTCAATTGATATAATTGCTTGCACTTTCTTTTGTCGTGTTCTTACGTAATCGTTTTTCTCAAAATAATAAAAAAAAATTAATTTTTAGTGTAATTTTGTGTTTAATAATAAAGGAAATAAGTGTTTTGACACAAATGTAGGCTTTCCGTTGGAGAAAATAAGAATAGTTTTTGGCTCGACCGGTTTTTACCTTAGCTCATTCCTTAACCCGCTTAAATCGAGTTTTGCTAGACTTTTATATAGGGGACTTTAAAACGCGAAAGTCTTAACTCGAAAGGGCTTAAGAACAAGAACTTTTTGCAAGTTCCTATAATCGATCCTAGAAAGTCATTTATCAAGGGAACTTTTAAACGCAAATTCTAAACTTGAAAAAGTCTAAGAAGATGCAAGATCCTATAGATGACTTGAAAACCCAAAACTTCGATTTAATATAGTCTTAATTTAGCTAATTTCATTATGCTAAATTTTGACTTACAAGGCTAACTATCCATTAGTCTCACATCTTTGAGATTTTACAATATGGAGAACAAGAGATGATAGAGTTGATCATAAGTTTTACGCTAATTCTTCCTTATATAAGTTTTTGTTGCTTTTCTCCTATTATTTATTTTTCACACTTGAGTATTTAATTGTTTAATAAATGAAGTTTTTAGCGATTTAGGTTCAATATCTTAGCTCTTAACCAACTCTTTTATTTCCCTTATAATTAAAGTAAAAACACATTGAGGGTGTTAGCGTCGTGGACTTTTTGATCATGGTATTGCAGAATTTGGCCTACTATATGTATCATAAATAAAGAAGAATAAATAAAAATATGTTCTCAATGAGCGTTAGGGTGTGAGACATGTAGCACTAGCCTTGTCATTAGAGCCTTAGGGTGTATGGCATGGTGAAGTGTTTAATAGAAATTGCTTCATCATTATTTCAAGGAGCCTTAGGGTGTGAAGTAATGATTAATATCAATTCCCTTGTCTATGGTTCAAGGAGCCTTAGCGTGTGGATCATAGATGAGGAGCACTTTTACATCTTAAAGAGTCTAAAGGTATATGCTGTAAATATTTCTAACTTCATTATAAAGTCGAAACGACTTTGGAGGAATAAATGTTGCTTATGTAGTCCTAATAAGCCAAATTTCATATCCGGGAATTCATTCCTAAAATCGTGTTATGTTATCCTTGATGTGGTATTTTTTTAGTGACAACGGTTTTTGAAGATGAGTTTAGGTTCTAAGTGTTGGGTTTACACCGGCTTTTCCTTCATTTTTGGACTAATAATTATTAAATAAGTCAAATGATCCTATGGGTGAATGACAGTCTTTAAAATCTAGAGATACAACTAGGAATAAGGGATATTGAGTTCTACACGAATTACTTATATGAGTGGTCTTAACATTGGAACTTATGGTTAACAATGATCTTATTTTTAAGCTTGGCATGGAATGAGTGAAAAGTCAAGGACGATGAATCTATTCAAGTTTTATGATCCTAAAAGTTATTTTTCAATAATGAAAGCAATAGATTATGTCTTTGTATAAATAAAGTGTCAAAAGTTTAAAAATAAAGTTTTTAGATGCCTTATTTTAACATTGCGTGAGGACACGTCAATTGCTTAGCAAGGGGGAGTTTGATATGAGTGGAAACACTCATATCATTTACCTAATAAAACGTGGAATAAAACAAGAAAAATGCTTTAAATCCCATTGTATTGGATTGTTTTGCTTGTTTCATGTGTGTAGGTATCAAGATCACAAAACCGACAAAAACCGACAAGGGATTGGAGATTTTATCGATATCCGAATGACGAGTTCAATTTTATTCATGAAAAGTAGATTTATCATGATATTGGGCCTTATGTTAGAAAATAAGCTTATTGTCCATTAAAACAATAATGGTCCAAGAAGGAAGTTGTTAAAAAATCGGGTCAAGCCCATGAAAGAAGAAAGTCACGGGATATATGTTTCTTTGGTCAATATTCATCAAGACATAAATAAAAGAGAGAAAAGGAACGACAAAGAAAGAATTGGGGAAAAAGTTCATACTTTCCCAGCCATGAACCTTAGCAATTAAATCAGGCCAGTTGAGGATTCATCAAAAAGCAATTGATAGCCACGCATTGTAATCAGAGAAAAAAAGGAAACAATGGAGCGTGTGTTTCATAAAGATTCCAAGTACCAAGCTGTAACGTAGAGGCTCAAAACGTCATCAAGGCACCCTATTGGTCTATTCTCTGCCATGTCAGCTGCAAAGAAACACAAATTTGGTAAGATTTTACACTATTTCCTTTGTTAAAGAAGCCCAAAAGTGGAAAAGTCACGCGGATTGTCAGCGTGGCAATCATTGGGAGTAGATTAATCAGAGGGCTATGATTAGAGATGCTCATCTAAGGGCTCGAAATTATTCTTCATCAACAACCCCTCACCCTCTTCTTCAACTATAAAAACCCTCCCCTTTCTTCATTTTATGTATCCCTTTTTTAGTTATAATGTTATAATGTTAGTTTGTATTTAGGTTTATTTTTACTTTCAAGCTTTGTAATCAATTTACAATTTAATAAAATTATACTTTGTTATAATTCGTCTCTATTTTTTGTTGGTTAATGTTTATGTTTTGTTAAAATCTTAAATATGAACTTCAGTATAAAGTATATTAGTCATCTAAGCTTCATCGTAGCTTAGATGTTTGATATTGACTAGGAAAGGGAATCAAGCTTATCTAATTGATAAGTTTAGAAAAAACAGGTTGAAGATTTTGATCTATTGTCAATAGTTTGTTAGTTGCTATAAATGAGAATGGCGATTTGGAGTGGTTTTAGTGCCGCGGGTCGGTGTTAGGATTAGATTAAGTTTATAAAAAATATAAGGCGTTTAGTCTGTGGCTCGTCCTACGGGCGCAAAGAACAAGCTCTGTTTGAGCATTGAGATCTCCTGTTTTGCTGGAAATCGAGGTATGTCGATTTCTTTTTGTTTCTAGTTTGTTTTTATTTATTATGAAGATGCTAAGTTGTTAATCTGTCATTTGAATGCTTGTATTTTATTTTAGTATAAACCTGTTTGGAACTGCTAAGTTTATATGGTTATAGTTCATAGTTATTGATATCCGTAAGTCAGTTTGAGATTTATAAGTTTATAAGATTCAATTTGAACCTATGATATTCTGCTCATGTAATTTAATGATTTACTTCATGTATAGTTATATGGAGTTTTCTCGTATTCTTTGGTTTGTGAGTTTGAATGGTTCATGATTAATCTAAGCTAAAGGTCCCCTTGGCGTTGGTGTTCATTTAGATTTGCTGTGAGTTTAGATTTAGATGAATTGTGTTGAAATTGCTATGCGAATCTATTAAAGTTAGGGGATGTGAGTATATCATGGTTGCTTATGTAGTATAAATTTTTGTTGTAAACCATTCGTGAATTGAACGCTGAGTTTTCTCTTTGTTCATTGTTGTCACTTAAGTAAGTTGTTATAATGTTTGCTTATATAGATGCGCTTTTAGTCCTTGCTGCTGATTCATTGTTTGTACTGTGTGATTCGGAGTCGTTTTTCTACTAATTTTGACTTGATAGTTGATTAGTTGTTGTATCGTATGCATGCTATTGTGGTTGTAGTTAAAATTGAGTGGATGTTATTCTTGAATTAGTTAGGTAAATCTTTATTAATTGGTATAAGTTGCTGTCCAAATTCATAGCTGCTGTTAAATCTTCCATCAAACCTATTTTGCAAACTTAAACTTGTATCAACAGCTTCGAAGTTATGCGTTGTGTCCTATGCGTTAACTGCTGCCATAGCTTGTCTATTATAGATGTTACTGTAATTTTTCATTGCTGATTTTGTATGCTTGAATCTGTGGTTGTCATTTGTAAGTGCTAGTGATCTGGGTTGCTGAGTTGAAATCCATGTTAGCTTATTATTTAACTATTGTTTCGATTGCTGTCGTATTTTTTGTGTGGCTACATTCGTATGCCTGTTGTTGTAAGAGTTCAACTCGCTGCCTTGTTTTTTTACATTACTGCTAGCTGTTACTATAGTTACGATTGTTGCGTTCGTCATCATTTTACTAATATTGCCGTATTAGATTGTTGGTTGGTTAGTTTGAATTGCTGCTGACTTCATATCGTTGTTTGAGCAATAGACGTTTATGATTTCATACTTGTTGTCGTGTTTCAATTTCATTGTAGTCCTTATTAGTTGATATAGTTTAGTCTCTATCATGCGTTTGATGATCACTATTGTGTTCGAATGTTGTACCTTAACATATTGTCGCCACTAAACTTATTTATTGCTGCGTTTATGGACTGTTCATCACTTGAATTGTATGTTATTGTGTTTTTGGAATTAGGATTAAGGAGTTCGGTTAGCTTCTGCTAGGAAATTTTCGATTTATCGTGGTTAGTTCTTGTTGTTGTGTTTTAATGTTCGCTTGCTAAATTGATGTTGTTGCTACCTTTAAATACTTTTACTACTGTTGTTTTATATCCAGTTGATTGCTCAACTGTTTTATTAAGCTATTGTAGGATTGATAATTGTTGCTGATATAGTTGTTGCGATTGCGTTTGTTGTTGGTAGTATTTGTTATACTCTTATGTTGTTCGCTATTCTTGCACAATTGACCAAAGATATATAGTCGTTGTAGTTCTAGTTGTGCTTGCATTTCCTTTACTGTATAACATGTCCACCTTTAGGGGGGTGTTTAGGTCTTTGATATGCTGGTATAGGCGGGGGTGTTTGGGTATGAAGATAGTCATTTTCTTAAAAAAATTGAATTGCAAAAAAACGACCCCAGCCGGTCTCGAACCAGTGACCACACCAGTTCCAACCCACGCTATTGAACACATGCACTCAACAATCTTCTCTACTCACAATTTCTTGTTATACATGAATTTTAAGGTCTAATATACAGTCCTTATGTAGCACCCTATTTGTTAAGATGGAATGCTAAACTAACTTATGGCGTGTCATCAAAGCATGCAAGGTAAATGTCTAAACATTCATGACCATAAATAGAAATACCGGAATCAAACATCGGTAGTCTAGTAACTCACACACAAGCAATATTAAGTACTGTAAATGAAAGGACTAAACAATGTCCAAAATATGTAAACTATGATAAAGTAGGAATAAATGCATAAGGTAAGAGAGGTCGGATAACTTCTAATTCGAATGCACATACTCTGGAGTTTCTACTTGCGACCTTGGGTACCTGCCGTTTGGGAACATGGAAAAGTAGACGGCTGAGCATAACGCTCAGTGCACGGATATACAATAAAGCATGGAAGACATAGAATATGAAATCATATAAGAGCATAAAGCATGAATAGTAGCGGAAATGAATAAGTCCTGGAAAACCTAATTGTCTGTCATGTTCACTAGTTTTAGTTCTAAAGACATAGCTTATGTTACTTAAAAAAATATGTATTAGTTAAAATACCAAAAGCCAATATAGGTCATGAGGTCAACAACGTGCATGAATACTTGGAGGGTGACCTCGTCATGCAATTAGAGGGGATGCCTCTAATTAATTGGTAATAGGTAGGAGGGATCAGATCCTTGTGAAGGATGCAAGGCACACACCACATTCACCATGAAATCCTGACTGAAAACTGAACCTAGGATGCACCTATACGCCCCACATGATAATAATAATATAATAATGTCCAATAACTGAAAGGGACGTCATGAGCTATCACTCCGTCGTGGTGAAGTCATAACACTAGTGCCTCTAGTGTTATGGTTATGGTACCTCCATAACTAGGTGAAACTTGTCATGCATGTATATGGCTAAGGTAATAATGCTAAGATTTTACTCGTTGAAAGAGTTCGTTTTCTCGGTATCTCCTCGAATTGATTTCCGGTTAATTGTGTGAGATTAGTTGTTCTTGGTGAAACAAATATTTTTGGTTTTGGTAAAAATAAATGTGCAAGACTTAATAATAAAGGACGGGAAGTTAAAACTAAAACTAGTTGAAACGTAAAATGGTGTAATATTTAAAACGTTAAAAGTAAATGGCGAGAATTTAAATGACGTGAAATTAAAAATTAACAAAAAGTAAATTGACAATTAAATGAAAATGCAAAACGAATTTAAAAGGAACTAAAAATAAAATGAGAAAAATTGACACTTTAACCTAAGCAAAATATTAAAACAAGACAAAACATTCCATCGGAATACACCCGATCGGAATCCATAAGGATCCGATCGGAATGTACCCGATCGGAATGATGCAAGATCGGAATGAGTAAAAAGGGGGCAATCGGAATACATTAAAATAATTCAAATCGGAATGAGTAAAACTTGTTACAATCGGAACGTTTGAAAATTAGACTAATCGGAATAACTGAAAATCACTCAAATCGGAATGTGTTGGAAAAGTGGCAAATCGGAATACATGAAATGGAACCGGTCGGAATACTCTAAACCCTTTTCCGATTATACGATCGGAATGAAGGGAGGGTCTGCTCGGAATGTGTAGATCGGAAAGGGGTTTATAACCCTTTCCGATATCCCTATGATCCGAAATTTAAGCAAGATGAGTAAGCTATGAATAAGCCAATCACCAAACTATCTCGAATCCAACAATAAGCTGATCAAATAAGCACTAGGAACAACTTTTCAAACATAAAATAAACAAACTTTAAAATCAAAACATAAAAAGATGAACTTTAAATCATGAAAATTTAAAAGATCAAAACTTTAAATAAGAACTTGATGAAAAAGATGATGAGAACAAGATTGAGATTAACAAGAAAGATTAATAAAATGAAGATTAAGACAAGTAAAGGTTTGATTAAAAACAAGAAAGATAAAAGATGAAAGATTAAAGTTCTAGTGAGAGAAACTGTCACTTTCTCTCCCTAAAACTAAACTACTCCTACTCCTAAAACTAAAACTAACCTAAATGACTAACACCCTTCATGTGGTGAAATGAAGGGTATTTATAGGAAAGGGGAGTGGTTGGTGGCTTCCTCTTTTCTTTCTTTCTTTCTTCACGTCTTTTCGTCTTTTAACTTCTTCGACTTTTTTCGACTTTGTCTCGGGATTAATTTAAACTTGTCTTATAATTTCTTCATTTATTAGACTCGAGTTCTTCGGCTTTAAGTAAACTTCCGTCTTTAGACTTGTTCTTCGATAAATCTTCAGAATAGGCCTTGGACTTCCGTTCTTTTTGCACTCTTGATCTCTTGACTTCGTCTTTTGTCTTTTTCTTCGATAAAAGCCCGTGAATGTCGTGTTTTCTCCACTTTTCACCTTTTCGTCCTAAATTACAACAAAAACACAAACCACGCATAATTCCGACATAAATGACATAAAGTACACGTTTTGGCTCGGTTATTATTGTAATTAAGTGGTAAAAAGGATGGGTGTTTTCACACCTATCAAATCCCCTACACTTAATTTAACAGCCCCAAATTTACACGCAGCGGAATACATCTTTGGGTGCTAAACAATGATACAACAACACATAATTTATAAAGAACGACCCAAAAAGAGACGTTTTAGATTTATCGTTCCTAAAACATTTGTCAGAGTAGCGTAGTCCCAAGTAATCGTTACCAAAAGATAAGTTAAAACAACATATTGGTTTGTTTTGAAAATGGAACGATAAATAAATCAAAGAGTTTGAACAACAAAAGCAGTGCACAACTTCATTCCCCGTGACCTCCACGCTTCCACTTCTTGATTACCTGAAATACATGTGAGTAAAACAATCAGCAAAAATGCCGAGTGAATCTATAGGTTTATGAAATCAATTTGAACACAAGCAAAGATTATAAGTTTGTGGCATGCTTATAAGCATCAAATAGTAATTTGCATCAACAATGATAATTGTATATAGCATAAATTGCAATAAGCTCATGGAACCGAGCCCTTAGACACTCCCATATCAGTCTAATAAGACGAGAGATTTATTAATTGTCGGTTACCTCCAGATTATTGGTACATTGCCGTATACCTGACTTCTCAATACAATATGCTCAAACAGTGTGGAGGTCGGGCCTAAGCTTCTATGACAAGTCCACAAAAACTGAACCGGGGTGGCTTCCCCCATAGATCTATTAATTGTACTAGCGGTTAACCCATCATAGGTTAATTAACGGTCCATAATTGAGGTTTTAACAAAGGCAATCACTTAATGCAATTTAAAGGCAACCACGGGTCCATTCATAGAGGGACAAAGCATACCATAAAAATCTTGTGTTCTAAGTTTATAAAACATGTATTCCCCCTCGCGGGTTTAAAATCATTTAATAACTAGTATAAAGCGAGGCTATAGACTCACCTTTGCCAATAGTGGTAATGAGACGATCGCCGACGATAGATGATGCCTTTCAAACACGAGAACCGCAACCTATCAAATGAGGTGCGTTCATTAATAATAGACTCGAGAAATAAACCATACATAAGAATATAAAACTCGACTCATAAAATCACGACAAACTCGAGAGAAAACGATACAAGTGATACTATTACACTCTCCTATATATTCATTTTATTGTTCTATGTCTTTAACAAAAATCTGCCGGAACATACCAAATGTCCAAGCCGTTTTTCCATACTTAAACATATCAAATTTTTATGATACTACTCAGAGAACTCACTTACTATATGTAGAAAATCCTCCCAAGAGACCATTAAAAGATTTTACTTCTAAAGTTCCATGCCCGACTCATATTTGAATCACAAAATCCGGACAGTTTAGTGACCTTGACTTACGAAACCATTATGACCATTCTAAACAACTCCATTTGTAAAACCGCCACTTGATTCTAAAAATAGACTCAAAATACTAAACTTGGAGCCTGAGAACAGCCCTTGAATCATTTTGAAACTCATTTTATAGTCTCCGAGATTCGATCCAAATATCGACAACAATTTTCGGATTGTGTCGACACTCGTCTCCCGGTACACGAAAATCAAACTAGTGTATCTTCCACCTCGTTTGGAGTTGGAAGGCCTACTTTATATCAAATCAAAGCTAACGAAATTCTCTACAACATAATCCCATCATATCAATCTGTTTTCAGACTTAAGACCCTCGAAAATGGCCTCAAACCTACTGCCCAAAATCACCTTTCAAAATCTCTCACAAAATCATGTTTTTGATCAAAACCAACAACTTTTATCATCAACCTAAGCCCCTAATATCATCATAACCCAATCCTAACACTTGTATCATCATCAAAATCAAAAACCCAAAAATTAAAAATAAGTTTTTAGTGAAAAACTAGCATAAACATCATTTGATGATTACAACTAACACATGCATGATCATCTTTACAAAAATTTTAAATATTTCAACCACAAAAACTAACAAATCCATGGATACAATATAAAATCAATATAATAAGATGATCATACAACTATATAAATAATCAAAATTTATAAAATTAAAAAGTATGATGCATGTATGAAATTTTTATACCAAGTTGATCCTCTTGAAATTTCTAGGATGGGTCTTGATTTAGTTTTAGAAGAATCAAGCTTAAAATCAACAAAATGTGAAGGTTTTGGTGTGTTGGGGTGTATGGCCAAAGAAGAAAAAGGGAGGAAGGAAGTGGTTGTTTTTGTTTAATGATTTTAAAATAAAATGTGTTAGTGGAATTTTTATATATAGTGTAAGGTTAGGGTAGTTTTTGCCAATTTGTGATAGTTTTGGTCCAAAATGTAATAAAATAGTTTAAAAGGGTAGAAAATGTAAATTTTAAATTTTGAAATATTTACGAGACTCGGGTTTCGTAAAAATATTTTTTTTAAAAGCTTAAACGCACACGAAAAATAATAATATAACGACTCGATACGTAATTAAAATGATATCGTCGAAAATATTAAATATCGAAACGATCGATAATAAAATATAAAATTTTAGGCATCCGTCGGTATCGCGATCACTAGTAGTCCTCGTTACTCGTCAAAATATTAAAATATAATATTTAATATCGTTTTCAACTTAAACCGTTAAACATAATAATATTTAACGTTATAAAATACTTCAAAATAATTGAAAGTAGAATTAAATTATGACCTTATTTTTACGGGTTTTACATCCTCACCACCTTAAGGGAGCGACGTCCCGGCGCTCAACTCGCCTCATACACGAGTTGTTCACTACCCGGAAGGATGACGACATTCCTTGTTAAGAAGTCTTCACGTTCCTACGTGAATCTTGATCCACGATCTCCACTGGTTCTTTTACAAAACGCAACTTGTCGTCAAGTGGTATCTCACAAAAAAGGAATAAATAAATCCTTATCCACCAGTCACCCGTCAAGTTCGACACATGAAAATTTTATGAATCACACGAAGCTCATTCGACGACAAGAATAGGTGACAGGATTTTTGGGTAAGTCCAGTTAAAAAGAATGTTGCAATTTAAAGGATAACCACTGGTCGGATAGCCATGGACACACATCAAAAAGAATTAACAAGAAAAACATTTTCATAATCGGAGGGTGCTCACACGCGGGTCCTCACTCAAAAGATAATACAAAGACACCATCTCACTTTCGCCAACGCGCATTAAAGTCTCAATAAACATCGTCGTTGAAAGTCAAAAAGATATTACATAATATATGTTCTACATGATCGGACGTCATCGGATGATGCCGTCTCAAGTTCTCACAACTTACGATCATTTGACTAGATCACATACCACATAAGTACATAAAAAAATAAAAGGTCTATCAATAACATCAAGTATAGATTTCCATCGTTAATCATCGAGAAAACCTTGAACGAACCGTTGATGATAACCACTTGATCACAAGAGTCTTTCCACTTGCGGTGTCGGCTTCAACATGCTCCTCGAGGTTGTAACAAATTTATTAACTCCATTCATTAAGAGATTCGGTCCTCAATCATTCCACAAGTACACGCATAAATCCTGGTGACACTTATCGTTTCTTCTTATACAATGCTTCCCGAGATTCATTCTAAACTCCGAATAAAATAGTAATCTTCAATACGAGGAACAAAACGAGATAAAAATGACTTCAATAAACGCATAAACGAACAAGATGTGGTAAAATGATTTAAGGTTGACGATCGACGAGGGATCTCGACTCACGTAACCGTAAAGCATAATAATTCACAATACTAGGAAAATGAGAGCGAAGAATGAATTAAATATTAACATTAAAATAACTTTTGTCACAATTATCCGTCCCGGATTTGGTATTACCTTAAGACTCAGTTGAGGTACTTTCTTGATAAAGATGATATATTAAAATAGAAGTTAAATAGCTTCATAATTTATTTTGGTTGTCTTAAGAAACTTTGAAGGAATGACATAAATGTATTAATTAAAGTCATACTGACGGTTACGATTTAGAAATATAATTTCAAAATTAAATCATTATTAGGAATATAAATTAAACCGGTAATTTCATTACATTAAATGTAAAGTATAATAAGTCACTTAGTTCAAAAGATATAGTATAATTTCATGTTAAACATTAGTTTTAGTTATACAAAATATGATGCATAAATTTGACCTTTTACTTGTGATGGTTATTTTGATAATTGAAAATCATTGGAAAAATGTATAAAAGTTCCATAAAAAATTTTATAATACGTTGTAGAAATACATAAAGGTGTTTATTATTTCAAAATAAACATGGGATATATTCGGTTTGAAAATGTGACAAGATAATAAACGAATACGAATGGAATTAATAGTCAACAATCAATACGAAATCAATGGTACAAAAGGGGACGAAGCAAATGTCGTATAAATTCTTAAAGAGAATAATAAAATAAAGGCGTTGATGGTAAGACAATAAGAAATAATAGATTAAACAAGTTGTCAATTTTGTTAGTGCGGTCGGTGGTTCACCAATATCAGCTCGTTAACTTAGCGGTGGTCGATACATGATCGGAAAGAAGATCCATACCAAAATAATAATCACTTGTAATTAAAATAAATCAAATGAACGATGTTAGTGCTTAAAGAGATAAGTCAAAGCACGGTTCACAAAAGTAGATTTCGAGAAAAACGAGAGTGACGGACGTCATCCCGGATATACGGAAATCACTCTAGTGATAATTCATTATTCACGTGCGGAGACATTCTAAAGATCTACCCAGTCGCATAAAGAAGATTGGACGAGAAGGAAGGATAAAACATCGAGACTTTCAAGTCATTTATCAACAGTCAGTAATTAGATGAACGGTCAAAAGAAATCAGTTATAAGATAAAATAAAGTAACAAGTTGAAAAACGATCGTCGAGTAAAAACGTATTCATAAGCGCGTAATTCGTTTAAGAAAAAGTAAGAAAACGTATACGGATGCATAGAAATTGCGCTACTTGCATAAAATATAAAGGTTTTCAAAACTTCTTTTCACTTTATTTCATTTTATTTAACTTTATCATAAATACAAGTAAAAAGCTGATTATTATCAAGATTTTTAAGGTGACTACTATTCAGCCTAGCATGGCTCCTTCTAAATTAGACATAGGTGATCAGGCCATGTATAATTTAGGAATAGCAATGCAATGCTCAGTTTCATCGAAAAGTATTACGTTTCTTATGTTTATATATATAAACCATGTCATTTGTAAAATGGAATTTCAAAATAGTTTATAAATTTATAGGATACAAGTAATTTGTGAGATAATCTATAAGCAACTTTTAATGTTACGAAAAGTATTTTATAAGGCCAAAGTAAGAACAATTGGTGAAAATAATCGTAAAACAATATCAGATTTATTTATAATATGACATTATGACAACGTATAAAGTAGTCAAAGTTTTGCAAAAAGTGGCAAATAGTAGCTCATAAAACAACCAATGAAATGGTTACAAGTTGTTAAGGTTTCAAAAGGTTATAAGGTTTAGACAAAAACGCCATGAGACACGCGATAAAAACATCGACGAAGAATGTGAAGGCAAAACTTCAAACTCAGCCCAAATCAGTGGAAGGTTAGAAGAAAATAAAAATAAAATAACATCGAATGACAATTGAGTCATATATATAAAAAGAATAAATCAATCCACATGTGTATTCTATGTAAGATATTCAACATCACATGCTTTTAAGAAAGTATATTATTCATTTTCAAATTACACCATTAATCTGGTAATAGCTAATCCTATAATGTTTCTATTTTTTAAATATTTTCACATGAAACTAGTATTAGTTATTTGTAAAATAATATTCGTTAAAATTTTACGATCTCAAATGAACTCAAAACTTTTTAGAAACATTTAAAATTCATGTTCTGAATTTTCTATCAGATTTAACTTTTAAATATGAGCCGATTAATTGACCCGATAAACGACATCTCCAAGACTCAGAGTCTAAAGCATTTTGATGCAAAACGACGTTTCAGACGACTTTCTAGTTTTACCCGAGACCTGAAAACCAATGTAAAATGACCAAAATACCCCTGCAAGTTCTGTGCAGGTTTGACTATTTTATTTTAAAAACGCAGGTTTTACTTTTAAGTTTTGACATGTTTATACTGCCCCTACAGTTTCTGCATAAAGTGTATTTTTCGACACTTCTTAACGGCTCAAAATATATATACATATATACACACATGTCTTGTGGATTTTACAACAACGAAAAAAAAAAATCTCGTAATGAGCATCAAATAATATATAGCATGATGAATGACAGAAAATGCTTAAAGGTATTCAACAGGAAATTTAGGAAGCAAAACGGTGAAAGACGTTCGTAATTTAGATTTCAAAATGCAATGTAGGCAAATCTCCTTGGTGCCACGATTGTCAAAAACACAAAACATAGCAAGAAAAGAATGGAACATTAACATGCTACACTCCGGGAGCGAGAAGGTTAATGAAAAACAAATGATACAATTTTATATAAGTAAAATCGTATTCCATTTCTAGCGCCATAATCTAGACGATGATTTATAAAATAACGATGACGTTACCGAGATATAAGTGCACAATACACTTCGGAGTCGATACATATAAATGTCAATAAATAGCGGTTAGTCTATTCCAAGGACACATTGAGCTACACAATGGTCTAGAAATTTCGTTAAAAGACGTCCAAGCACAAATAGCCGGAAGACGATTGAATATCTATATAGATATCACAAAGGGTTAAACAATGAAAGTAACGCGCGTAGATGAAGTTATGTAAGGTCATAATATAAAAATTTTGCAATAAAAGCAATTTAAATACTTCAAAAATAAATACAGAAAGATCTTGAAATTCATTGTATTTATTTAAGTTAATCATTAATAAATGATAAACTTTTATCGAAAAGTTTAACGACATAAATATATACCGATAAAGGGATCCTAGATATAAATATATATCCATAAGTGGATCATAGTATTTATTTATAAATACTTGGCAATAAGGTATACGTAATAACGCATACTAAAGTGGTAATCCCAGAAGTAGCTTGAACCTGAAGTCACGCGAAGTTATGTGCACCGACTCTTTGAAAAATAAAAACTGACAGTTATAGTTTAGGTTTTTAAAATAAAGACCTAGTTCTCTATAACTCATGGCTCTGGTACCAATCTTTAACACCCCCAAATTTACACGCAGCGGAATACATCTTTGGGTGCTAAACAATGATACAACAACACATAATTTATAAAGAACGACCCGAAAAGAGACGTTTTAGATTTATCGTTCCTAAAACATTTGTCAGAGTAGCGTAGTGCCAAGTAATCGTTACCAAAAGATAAGTTAAAACAACATATTGGTTTGTTTTGAAAATGGAACGATAAATAAATCAAAGAGTTTGAACAACAAAAGCAGTGCACAACTTCATTCCCCGTGACCTCCACGCTTCCACTTCTTGATTACCTGAAATACATGTGAGTAAAACAATCAGCAAAAATGCCGAGTGAATCTATAGGTTTATGAAATCAATTTGAACACAAGCAAAGATTATAAGTTTGTGGCATGCTTATAAGCATCAAATAGTAATTTGCATCAACAATGATAATTGTATATAGCATAAATTGCAATAAGCTCATAGAACCGAGCCCTTAGACACTCCCATATCAGTCTAATAAGACGAAAGATTTATTAATTGTCGGTTACCTCCAGATTATTGGTACATTGCCGTATACCTGACTTCTCAATACAATATGCTCAAACAGTGTGGAGGTCGGGCCTAAGCTTCTATGACAAGTCCACAAGAACTGAACCGGGGCGGCTTCCCCCATAGATCTATTAATTGTACTAGCGGTTAACCCATCATAGGTTAATTAATGGTCCATAATTGAGGTTTTAACAAAGGCAATCACTTAATGCAATTTAAAGGCAACCACGGGTCCATTCATAGAGGGACAAAGCATACCATAAAATCTTGTGTTCTAAGTTTATAAAACATGTATTCCCCCTCGCGGGTTTAAAATCATTTAATAACTAGTATAAAGCGAGGCTATAGACTCACCTTTGCCAATAGTGGTAATGAGACGATCGCCGACGATAGATGATGCCTTTCAAACACGAGAACCGCAACCTATCAAATGAGGTGCGTTCATTAATAATAGACTCGAGAAATAAACCATACATAAGAATATAAAACTCGACTCATAAAATCACGACAAACTCGAGAGAAAACGATACAAGTGATACTATTACACTCTCCTATATATTCATTTTATTGTTCTATGTCTTTAACAAAAATCTGCCGGAACATACCAAATGTCCAAGCCGTTTTTCCATACTTAAACATATCAAATTTTTATGATACTACTCAGAGAACTCACTTACTATATGTAGAAAATCCTCCCAAGAGACCATTAAAAGATTTTACTTCTAAAGTTCCATGCCCGACTCATATTTGAATCACAAAATCCGGACAGTTTAGTGACCTTGACTTACGAAACCATTTTGACCATTCTAAACAACTCCATTTGTAAAACCGCCACATGATTCTAAAAATAGACTCAAAATACTAAACTTGGAGCCTGAGAACAGCCCTTGAATCATTTTGAAACTCATTTTATAGTCTCCGAGATTCGATCCAAATATCGACAACAATTTTCGGATTGTGTCGACACTCGTCTCCCGGTACACGAAAATCAAACTAGTGTATCTTCCACCTCGTTTGGAGTTGGAAGGCCTACTTTATATCAAATCAAAGCTAACGAAATTATCTACAACATAATCCCATCATATCAATCTGTTTTCAGACTTAAGACCCTCGAAAATGGCCTCAAACCTACTGCCCAAAATCACCTTTCAAAATCTCCCACAAAATCATATTTTTGATCAAAACCAACAACTTTTATCATCAACCTAAGCCCCTAATATCATCATAACCCAATCCTAACACTTGTATCATCATCAAAATCAAAAACCCAAAAATTAAAAATAAGTTTTTAGTGAAAAACTAGCATAAACATCATTTGATGATTACAACTAACACATGCATGATCATCTTTACAAAAATTTTAAATATTTCAACCACAAAAACTAACAAATCCATGGATACAATATAAAATCAATATAATAAGATGATCATACAACTATATAAATAATCAAAATTTATAAAATTAAAAAGTATGATGCGTGTATGAAATTTTTATACCAAGTTGATCCTCTTGAAATTTCTAGGATGGGTCTTGATTTAGTTTTAGAAGAATCAAGCTTAAAATCAACAAAATGTGAAGGTTTTGGTGTGTTGGGGTGTATGGCCAAAGAAGAAAAAGGGAGGAAGGAAGTGGTTGTTTTTGTTTAATGATTTTAAAATAAAATGTGTTAGTGGAATTTTTATATATAGTGTAAGGTTAGGGTAGTTTTTGCCAATTTGTGATAGTTTTGGTCCAAAATGTAATAAAATAGTTTAAAAGGGTAGAAAATGTAAATTTTAAATTTTGAAATATTTACGAGACTCGGGTTTCGTAAAAATATTTTTTTTTAAAAGCTTAAACGCACACGAAAAATAATAATATAACGACTCGATACGTAATTAAAATGATATCGTCGAAAATATTAAATATCGAAACGATCGATAATAAAATATAAAATTTTAGGCATCCGTCGGTATCGCGATCACTAGTAGTCCTCGTTACTCGTCAAAATATTAAAATATAATATTTAATATCGTTTTCAACTTAAACCGTTAAACATAATAATATTTAACGTTATAAAATACTTCAAAATAATTGAAAGTAGAATTAAATTATGACCTTATTTTTACGGGTTTTACACTTAACCATTGCAATGTCCTCATGCAATGCATTAGTTACAAAGCAAGTTTACACTTTTCATCATAATCAATCCACGTTGGCCTTTATTAAAGAGATAGAAAATTATAAACATTCAAAGTAAAGAAATTAAAAACATACCTTGGGTTTTGGAAATGTCGTGACTGATCATCATCCTCAAGTTTTCACTTTCTCCAAACCAAGCTTAAAAACGAGATCATTGTTGTTATAAGTTAGTAAACTAACACGAACTCATGTGGGCCAATTATTCACTTAAACTCCCTTATTCCTAGGTGTATCTCTTTTATTTTATTGTTGTCTTGAATGATCACGAGGATGCATTTTTGACTTATTTCGATAGTTATTTAGGCCGAAAATAAAGTGAACGATTTAATCAATAGTTAGCTAAAGGACCAAATCTTTTAAAACTGCTTCTCGGGACCTCATAAAGTTCATATCTTGGCATAACTCGCTTCACGATTTGAGACCTTTCTCGGACCGATATTTGGCAGCAACTTCATACTTCAAATCTTTGAGAGACGTTCTTGAAATTATGGTCTTCTCTTCATAATAAGCATTTCTTCACTTGAAGTTTTGAGAGATTCTTCGTCTTAGGACCACGACTTCTTCATTTTTCTCCAATCTTTATTTTGGACTTTGATATGCAACGATCCGCCTCCTTTTAGGACTTGGATCTATTTATCCTCATACCTTGTTAGGGTCTTTTCGGATAGACTTCTCCATAATCTTTTGGGGAGTATTTGCTTTTCGTCGTGTGTCTCGATCCTTCATATTGATTTTCGATAAATGATTCTTCACATCACTTTTGGATCTTTAGCAATAAACTGTAGCCCTCATGCCTTGTTAGGGCCTTTTCGGACTCGCCAATCTTCGCATCCCGCTTCAATAAGTTATGCCTTGGCTATGAACTCTAATCCGTACCGAGCAACTTTTAAACGATCTGGGGCTAGAAGCTAAGTAACCTTTTAAATCGTACTACCTTATTTATTGCAGATAAATTTATTAACAAGCGGAGGGAGAATAGGCTTATAATTTACTCACATAAATTCACGAAAGAATACCGAACTTATAATTGACTCTATCATCTCTCGTTCTCCACAGTTTAAAATCTCAAGGAATGAGACTTGTGGATGCTTAGCCTATTAAATCAAAGTTTTGGGTTTTCGAGTCGCCTATAACATCTTGCAAATTCTGAGACTTTTTCAAGTTTCGAAATCGCATTTTAAAGTTCCCTTGATAAACGACTCTCTAGGATCAATTATAGGAACTTGCGAAAAGTTCTTGTTCTTAACCCGTGAGAGTTAAGACTTTCGCGTTTTATAGCTCCCTATATAAAAGCCTAGCAAAACTTGACTTAAACACGTTAAGGATACTAGCTAGAGCAAACTCAGATAAGTAAACTCGGGTCGAGTCAAAATATTCACAACGTTTGAAAATTAAAACCACTTTATTAAAATTTTATTCTAATAAGGAAAGAAAATAACTAAACAGAGGTAAAAACAACTATACAACTAGGCCAGAATAGATTAAAAATTTTGAAAAATGTCGAAAAATCAAATTTTCCGGTTAAAATGAGGACAAATACAAGGAAAAGGCCACTTAACTTCGATAGAAGTCCCCCTACACTTATTATAAACATTGTCCTCAATGTTTAAGCATGTGGGAGTAAACTCCCCTACACTTAGGACATTGTGCACTTTGTTTAAATCTCGTTAAGGAAAAGACAACTAAGGAGATTCCTATTTTAATATTGAGAAATATAAAATAGTGAATCGAAAAGAGTTTAGGATAGAACCGGGAAGAAGGGTACATGGAGTCACGGTTCGTCAAAAGTCATCAAGAGTGTGTCTTTGAAGCTCTAATCCCTGCACATGATAAGAAAGAAAGCAAGAAACACCACGGGGCTCCCCCTACACTTATGGTGAAAACAGGAAAGATAAATAGATAATTAGGTTGCCTCTCAAAAAGCGCTTGTTTTTGTTAACCGAGTCACGAGCCTGACTCGTCCCCGAATTAAATGGTCCATGGGGAAGCCTCGAATGCAATACCGGGATCAAAGACCTTGTCCTCGTTCCCGGTTGACATCAACAAAGGAGAGGCGGGGGGATAAGTCTTGAATGGGAGAAAAACCCTTTCAACATACGAGAAGTATGGGAATTCAAGATCCACGGGAGGTGGGTTGGGTATAGTCAGCACATTGTCATCCCCCAAAGACAATGGAGGCTGAGCATTCGGCAAAGCCGTGATGTTATCAATGATAGCATAATCAATGTCACCTCCCGGGTCAAAGCACTCATCCTCCGTGATAGTGGCTAAAGGGGAGGATGAAAGGTGCTCGGGAGGGGGACTTGGGACAATTTCTTCCTGCAGCAAATTATCAAAAATAATGTCTCCTCCAAATCATCGTCATCATTACCTGGTGGTATGGAGTGAATGTCGATTTCTTCCAGCAATGGGTTATTATCTTCAACGGGAGGAATAGAGGGAGGCAAAGACTCGGAAAGAGTAGGAGAAGTCAACGCTTCGATTTGAGAAATAAGAAGGTGCACTTTCCGTAATCTATCTCGAAGAAGCACGTCTTCCACCTTATCCACAAGATCATGTTCATCGGTGAACTTCTCGTAAACCGGAGAGAATAAATCGTCATCGTCTGCATCTCCCGGTGGAGATTGAGAAATTTCAAAAGTGAATTTCTCATAGCAGAGAGAAGAATCGTCATCACTAGGATCGACCTCTTCCATAACAGCAACGTCGTCCTCAGGCTCCATAGCAGGTAAGTCACAAACCTCATCATCAAACACTTTATCAAGACCAACATCACTAAGCTCATTCAATGTATCGCACTCCTTAGACACGTTTGGGATATTGAGAGGAGGGATGACAATTGCACTAGGACATTGGGCAGTAAGGTCATTCCAAGAAATAGTAGGCTCATCGTCATCATCATCATAATAGTATGGATACACCGGGGGAGGAGTATAAGTCTCTATATTCGATATTTGCTCCTGTCGTTGATCCTCTTGATATTTTTCGATGATCTTGTTGAAAGCTTCTTGAAGTTGTTGACCTTGCTTAGCAAGAGTGGCCCATTGTTCGTGGGAGCTCAAATGTTCGAAGGAGGGTTGATGATCGATGATGTGTTGTGGGGGTTCGAATTGTTGAAAACCTGAATTATAGCATGGTTGTGGCTCATAGTAGTTCATCGGTTGAGAAGAATTAGAAACCGGGTTTGGTTCATAATAATCCATCGGTGAAGAAAATTGAGGACACGGATATGGCTCATAATAATTCATTGGTTGACAATAAGCGGTATCGTGAGGACCCCCACAGTTGTTGCAAACCGGGTATGGAGAAAAATCAGGTGCGTCTTGTGGATAGCTATTTTCATTGTCATAATTGTACCCCGGTTCTTGCCCGTGTCCATACGGGTATCGAACCGGGCACGAAACATGCCAATAAGAATCGCTTCCACAATAGATGCACAGGGGAACAGGAGGAGGTGGGTTCAAAAAGGACGAATTAGTCGAGTTGCACAAAGGACAAAATCCGAATAGGAATTGTGTATTGTCGAGATCGTTTCCACACCGCTCACATGTACACCATTGACAAGAGTTGTTCCCAGATAATTGTTTCCCACACCGGACGTAATGGACATAAAAATCCATAAAGAAAGATAGATAAGCAAGAAGAATATTTTTGGTGCAAAACTTTGAAAAAGAAATGCCTTTTATGATTTTTCAAATTTTTTTTGGTTTTTTAGAAAATTTTTGGACTCGAAAAATAACGTTCACAAGTGAACGGGTCCCAAAAGCCAACGCCTCTCTCACAAGAAACCGTAAATCCTCACGAAAAGAGCCGGCAGCGACGCCATTTTAATGCTAAGATTTTACTCGTTGAAAGAGTTCGTTTTCTCGGTATCTCCTCGAATTGATTTCCGGTTAATTGTGTGAGATTAGTTGTTCTTGGTGAAACAAATATTTTTGGTTTTGGTAAAAATAAATGTGCAAGACTTAATAATAAAGGACGGGAAGTTAAAACTAAAACTAGTTGAAACGTAAAACGGTGTAATATTTAAAACGTTAAAAGTAAATGGCGAGAATTTAAATGACGTGAAATTAAAACTTAACAAAAAGTAAATTGACAATTAAATGAAAATGCAAAACGAATTTAAAAGGAACTAAAAATAAAATGAGAAAAATTGACACTTTAACCTAAGCAACATATTAAAACAAGACAAAACATTCCATCGGAATACACCCGATCGGAATCCATAAGGATCCGATCGGAATGATGCAAGATCGGAATGAGTAAAAAGGGGGCAATCGGAATACATTAAAATAAGTCAAATCGGAATGAGTAAAACTTGTTACAATCGGAATGTTTGAAAATTAGACTAATCGGAATAACTGAAAATCACTCAAATCGGAATGTTGGAAAAGTGGCAAATCGGAATACATGAAATGGAACCGGTCGGAATACTCTAAACCCTTTTCCGATCATACGATCGGAATGAAGGGAGGGTCTGCTCGGAATGTGTAGATCGGAAAGGGGTTTATAACCCTTTCCGATATCCCTATGATCCGAAATTTAAGCAAGATGAATAAGCTATGAATAAGCCAATCACCAAACTAGCTCGAATCCAACAATAAGCTGATCAAATAAGCACTAGGAACAACTTTTCAAACATAAAATAAACAAACTTTAAAATCAAAACATAAAAAGATGAACTTTAAATCACGAAAATTTAAAAGATCAAAACTTTAAAAAAGAACTTGATGAAAAAGATGATGAGAACAAGATTGAGATTAACAAGAATGATTAATAAAATGAAGATTAAGACAAGATTAAGCTTAAAGAGTAAAGGTTTGATTAAAAACAAGAAAGATAAAAGATGAAAGATTAAAGTTCTAGTGAGAGAAACTGTCACTTTCTCTCCCTAAAACTAAACTACTCCTACTCCTAAAACTAAAACTAACCTAAATGACTAACACCCTTCATGTGGTGAAATGAAGGGTATTTATTGGAAAGGGGAGTGGTTGGTGGCTTCCTCTTTTCTTTCTTTCTTTCTTCACGTCTTTTCGTCTTTTAAGTTCTTCGACTTTTTTCGACTTTGTCTCGGGATTAATTTAAACTTGTCTTATAATTTCTTCATTTATTAGACTCGAGTTCTTCGGCTTTAAGTAAACTTCCGTCTTTAGACTTGTTCTTCGATAAATCTTCAGAATAGGCCTTGGACTTCCGTTCTTTTTGCACTCTTGATCTCTTGACTTCGTCTTTTGTCTTTTTCTTCGATAAAAGCCCGTGAATGTCGTGTTTTCTCCACTTTTCACCTTTTCGTCCTAAATTACAACAAAAACACAAACCACGCATAATTCCGACATAAATGACATAAAGTACACGTTTTGGCTCGGTTATTATTGTAATTAAGTGGTAAAAAGGATGGGTGTTTTCACACCTATCAGGTAACTAATAAAACATAAGCATTAAATCTTTAACTACTAGGGAAAATAGTTGGGTGCATACGGGAAATCCTAATGAAGGAAGAGATTGTCATTACTGAAGGACTGGAAATCCGTACCTAATGTCCAGTAGAAGCTAATGAAAACGATGAAGACTACTCCGCCTCGACGGATAATACTACATAAGAAATATGGACGTGTATGAGTTTTCTGATTTACGTGTGTTTTAATGGTTTCGTGTGTTATTAGCTTGTTATACGTATTCTTTCATGTTTTACTGTTTAATGTGTTAACTGTAGTTATTCTGATGTTCTGTTGTGTATTATTCATGTATTAGTGTATTATAATACTTGTATTGTAATACTAAGTAACTTTCTAAAAATAGCAGGTTTCCATAAATAGTAAGTTTCTAAAAATAGAAAGTTTCAAAAAATAGTAAGTTTTCATAATTAGAAATAAGATGGATTATAAATAATAAATAAAGTTTAACTAGTATAATACAAGTCATGGTTATAGCTTATTAATTAAATAACTGGTTAATTAATTAAACTACACGTTAAATGGAATTTAATTAAAATACATGTTTTAATTAAAGTAAGCTAAGTTAAATACTTTAGGTTATACATGTAACATTGATTTTAATATTTAACCTAAGTCATGAAATTAATTAAATTAAAAAGGTCTAGTAATTAATTTAATTAACATGTTTTTCTGATTTTAATAATTAACCCGAGACCCGAACCCGTGTTTTAAAAATTAACCCAAGCCCGAAACCCGGTTCACACCCAAGTCGAGCCACAAGCCGAATAAACAGCCCTACCAGTGGCTAGACTGGCTAGCCGGTTGCCACTGGTGGCTTACAGTACCCACTGCCGAGCCACGGTTCATACTGGTTGGCCACCGGTTCACACCGGTTCAACCCAGTTTCCCCATGCTAGTTGCTCGGTTCCCACTGTTAGCCAAAAGAACCCCCAACGAGACCCTATAGGTCTCGGCTGGCTCTCGGTCCAAACCAAACCACACCCTGACAAAACGTCGGGGGTTCCCCTTGCTGCGTTAGAGCCACAGGACCCCAACACCGAGACCATGAGGTCTCGATTGGGCGAAATCAAACACCACCGAGAGCCCTATGCTCTCGGTTTGGTGCTCGGCCGAAACAAACAACACAAACACCCCTTTAATTCCACGATTTAATTAATCCCATGTGTTTTGTTTACTTATTTTAATGATTAATTAGTTTATAACGTGAATTCATAAAGAATTAAAAAGAAAAAGGAAGTATTTAATTTACCGAACACGTGGAAAGAAAAGGTTATGAACACGATCACGTACACACAAATAATCAACAAGAAAATTGTCCGGTTTGTACTTGTGGTTGCTCTATGGCCGACGACAAAGGAGAGAGAGGAGGCAAAGGAAGAACTTTTTCTGTAACCTAAATTATGAAAAGGTTTTCCTGTGTTTTATTACTTATGGGTTTATGTTGGGTCATGGGCCAAGGCCCGTCTTCTCCTTTTCCCTGTGTAGCCGCAGCGTAAACGGTGTCCACGGGAAAACCCGTAGCTTTTCACATGTTCAATTATTTACGTGATCATTCATGTTTTAATTGTCGTGATTTTATATGTCGTGTACTTAACACATTTATAATATATACGTAACTACAAGTTATTAAATACCGTGACACGTGAATTATATTATAAATGGAAAGTTTAAATTTTATCGTATTTTCATGTGTGTACTGTTCATGTGTACTTTTCATGGTATTTTAATGCGGGTTTTACAACTCTTCCCCTCTTAAAGAACAATTCGTCCTCTAATTGGAGAAACATAAACTGAAAGAAAACATACCCGAATTAGAACTGGAAATGAGGGTAAGAAGTCCGTTTCGACTCCTCCGTCTCCCAAGTGGCTTCCCGCTCAGGATGATCCCTCCAGAGGATTTTCACGAAAGGGATCGTCTTCCTGCGCATGACACGATCTTGTCTCTCAAGAACTCTCTCGGGTTCTTCGACATATGAAAGATCCTCTCGAATCTGATTAAGTGGATACTGGACAACATGAACTTTATGATAGTTGTATCCTCTGATTAAGGACACATGGAACACGTTGTGAACGTGTGATAGCTGTGGTGGTAACGCTAAACGATATGACACTTCACCAACGCGTTCTATGATGTCGAACGGTCCGATAAAGCGAGGACTGAGCTTCCCTCTGATTCAAAATCATTTAATTCCTCGTGTAGGTGATACCTTTAGGAAAACGTGATCACCTACGTTGAAAGACACATCTCTATGAGGTTTATCAGCATAGCTCTTCTGACGAGCACGAGCTTCCTGAATCTTTGCCTTGGCGATAACGACCTTATCATTGGTCACCTCAATCATCTATGGCCCCTCAAGCAGTCGTTCGCCCATCTGATCCCAGTAGATTGGGGCGCGACACTTTCTACCATACAACATCTCAAAAGGAGCACACTTGATGCTAGTGTGCCAGATGTTGTTGTATGCAAATTCTACTAGAAATATATGATCATCCCAGCTTCCTGACTACTCTAGAGCACATGATCGTAGCATGTCCTCCAATGTCTGAATGGTACACTCCGACTATCCGTCAGTCTGAGGATGAAATGCAATGTTGAGCTTAAGTCTGGTGCCCCAAGCTTTCTGCAGACTCTGCCAAAAACGTGATGTGAAACGGGGATCTCTGTCAGAGATGATTTCTGATGGAGTACCATGAAGTCTCATGATCTCCTTCTGGAATATGTCTGCTAATCTGCTGACCGGATGATCCTTGCGAATCGGCAGGAAATGAGCAGATTTAGTCAACCTATCAAAAATAACCCAGATAGCGTCGTTCTTCTTTTGAGTAACCGGAAGACCAGTAACAAAATCTAAGGAGATTTTGTCCCACTTACATGCTGGAATATCTAATGGTTGTAGTAAACCACTAGCTCGATGGTGTTCGATCTTCACCTGTTGGCAGATCATACATTTAGAAACAAAGGTGGCGACATCCTGCTTCATACCACTCCATCAAAAGTGTTGTTTGATGTCATGGAACATCTTGTTAGAACAAGGATGTATGGTAAATAGAGAACTATGAGCTTTAGTCAGCACAACTTCCCTGAGTGTAGAGTCATCAGGAACCACTAGTCTAGTGCCCTGCCATAAGATACTGTCGTCGTCGATACGAAACTCCGTCTGTTGATCAAGGTTCTGAATGATAGCCCAAATCTCATCATCGCCCTTCTGAGCTTCCTTGATCCTAGAATGTAAGTCTGGTTCTACTCTAAGATTAGCCCAGTAATCATGCTATCCTCGTACACAAAACTCCATATCAGTCATCTCTAGGTCACGGATGATCTCCTTTGCAATCCATATGCCAGCAATTATACCCGACCTTCTGCTTAGAGCATCTGCCACCACATTCGCTTTACCAGGATGGTACTGAATGTTGGTTTCGTATTCCTTCAATAGCTCTAACCATCTCCTCAATCTCATGTTCAGTTCCTTCTGGGTGAAGATGTACTTGAGACTCTTATGGTCGGTGAATATGTCACATGATTCACCATACAAATAATGTCTCCAGATCTTCAACGCGAAAACAACTGCTACAAGCTCTAAATCATGAGTAGGATAGTTTTCTTCATAAGGTTTCAGCTGTCGTGATGCGTATGCAATAACCTTCCCATGTTGCATGAGAACACAGCCTAAACCCTTTCCTAAAGCGTCACTATATATCTGAAATCCACCTGAGCCAGATGGGAGAGTAATAATAGGTGCAGTCACTGACTTCTGCTTAAGATCTTCAAAGCTCTTTTCTCGCTCTTCTGTCCAGAAAATTTCTCTCCTTTCCTCATCAGCTTAGTCAAAGGTAAGGCTAACCGTGAAAAGCTCTCTACAAACCTGCGGTAGTAGCCAACTAAACCTAGAAAACATCTAACTTCAGTTGTAGATGTAGGTCTCGGACACTTAGTGATAGCTTCAACCTTTGCAGGATTCATGGTGATCTCCTCTGCGGATACAATATGGCCCAGAAATGCCACCTTGCTTAAGCAGAACTCACACTTAGAGAACTTGGCATATAGCTGCTTCTGACAAAGAATCCGTAAGACTGTACGAAGGTGTTCCTCAAGTTTCTCCTTGGATTTGGAGAATATCAGGATGTCATCAATGAACACGATAACGAACTTGTCTAGAAACTCATGGAAGACGCGGTTCATCAAATCCATGAAGACAGCTGAAGCATTAGTTAGTCTGAATGGCGTGACTACGAACTCGTAGTGCCCATAACTTGTACGGAAAGAAGTCTTGGAGATGGCCTTCTCTTTAACCCATAACTGATGGTAGCCGGACCTTAGATCGATCTTGGAGAAATACTTGGCGCCCTGGAGTTGATCGAACAGGTTATCAATACGCGGTAAAGGATAACGATTCATGATCTTGATCTTGTTCAGCTCACGATAGTCTATTCACAAACGCATGATGCCGTCTTTCTTCTTCACGAAAAGTGCCGGTGCATCCCATGGCGATGAACTGGGACGGATGAAACCTCGTTCCAGAAGTTCCTTCAGCTGATCTTTTAGTTCCTTAAGCTCTAAAGGAGCCATACGGTAAGAAGCTTTGGAAATCGACTCTGCACCTGGTCTGAGCTCGATCCCAAACTCGACTTCATGAACAGGTGGTATGCCCGGAAGTTCATCTGGAAATACGTCAGGAAACTCTGACACAATAGGCTGATCTTGGATCGATGATGTGACAATCCGTCAATTTATGGTTGATATTTTACTCTCAAGTATTATTTAAAAACATTATTTTAATGTTATATTATGAACTCACTCATTTATGGGAAGAAATTTGGGTTTACGTCTTGAAGTAGCATCGACTACGTTTAAACCGGAGAATTCTACGTTACGTGCTTAGGTTTACATATACCGTTTTTGGTGACAGTCCGACATTTTAGGAAAATAAATTTATTCGTGAATATTATTTAGGAATTTAAATTTGCGCTGGTTCATAAACTCACAAATTTATGAGAAGAGATTAGGACTTACGAGCATAATTTAACGTCCTTTACGACTAAACCGGAAACCCTAGGTTTACGTATTTACGTTTTCGAACTCCGTTTTTGATGAGACAAATTTTATTAGATTCGTTTTGTGCCGTTGATTCATAATTTATAAAAATGTTTTTTGTAAAACGACCCGAGGGCACGCAAATCGAGGAAACTAGAGTCGAGGAGTACCCGTAAATAAATGGGGATAAGACAAAACCACTTTTTCCCCACCCCCAATATGGGACGGCGAAACTAGCTACACACACCTTGAGGTGTCAAGCTTACAAGATAAGTAAGACACATGTCTTACTTACTTTCATAAATTAGCTAAAAAATCAAAACCACTCACATACAAACCACTTCCTCACTTTTCCTACATGCAAAACAACTCACTCTCTCCCTTTTTCTCTCTACTTGCCGTCCACCACCACCCATAAACCACCACCATTGATCAAAATTCATCCATGAATCCTATGTTATTCTTACAACAAGAAGATGTCCTTTTGAAGGCTTATTGATTGGAGGTGATCATAACATCCACAAAGAAGATTTCATGAAGATCAAGGGTTGATTTCTCAAGGAGTCTACAAATACTTGGTGATCCTAGAAGTGGTGTTGATATCTTATAAGATTGGTTACCCAAAACCAAGTCTTGATCATCCAAAAACTCATAATTTCATCACTTTGGTGGTATAGAGATTATTTCTTCCTATCATCTTGTTATTTTGAATATGTAATCTTGTATTTTCTTCATTTATGTATATGTATATGATGATGAATGATGATCAAAAATATTATGTGGGGATTTGGTGTTGATAGATTTGATTAAAAAGATTAAAATCTACTTGAAAGGATGTTAAAATCATGGCTAAATATGTAGGCTGTATAAAACAGTAAAGAACCTTATGTTAAACTGTTAAAATGGCATGGATGAAATAATATACAGTAAGTTATAATACTTGTACACATGTGAGAGTTGGTCATACAATGGAACCTTTATAATGAGTGAGATATGATCAAAACAAAATTGAAGTGCAAATCTGAGTAGTCTGTTTTGGATGGACTGTTAGGGACATTTAGAGTTGGATTGAGCAGTAGCTAAAACTAAGTTAATTGTATCACATAATAAGTAGTTTATGTCACCCAAAAATGAGCTTCTATCTCCTTGTAGAACTCAAGATATGGTAAAAATGGTGAAAGTGAAAATAATAATCAGATTTGTGAAATAAAAGTATATAGTATAATATTAGCACTCAAGTAAATATAATATAAAATATAAACTTAAAACTCACTAACTTATATATTAAATATATATAAGTATGTACATTAATAAATAAATGAGACATTTTATAAAAATGGCAATTTGATAAGTTTTATAAGTTATAAAACTATATACGTAAGTTTTACATCTTTTCGGCTAAAACCGATAAATTAACGTTTTCGTCAAATAAAACATAGACGGTCGGACCCGTCTAATGTAAACATTTTTACAACTCATATACTGATGAATAAGTACACATTACAAGTAAAAACCGATAAAACCCGAGCTTTATAAAATATGGACATTAACGGGCCAAATTAGCCATATTCAACCATTAACCTAACTAATTTGGCTAAATACTAATGGACTTACTTATTGGGCTTAACCCACTTGGGCCCAACATGTAAGCATAGGGCTGATGTTAAAAGTATAAAACGGACTAATATAAGGTAATGGGCTTATAATGGGTTTATTGGGCCTTGACAAGTAAAGAAGTTAAACTAGTGAAACTAGTATGAATATTTACCAACACATGACACTATAATGATGTAAAATCTCACTTGATCATCATTATATTTATAAAATCATCATATATATACATAATTATTATTTTTATAAAGTCACTGGACAAGAGTCTAAGACGAGTATTATTTGTCTAGGTTTCCGTGATTGAAGCACGTACCGTACATCCAAATCATCGATAACCGCCTTTTCCAATCAACGTAGGTTCATAACCTCGCACTCTTTTAAATGTTTTTATTAAATGTTTTATAAACCCGCGAGGGAGATAACATGTTAGTTTTGATAAAATAGGACACCATTTGTCCCGATTATTTGCTTATTGATTTGGACCCGGAGGATTGTATGACCCGATGAATGATTATATGACTTGATGAATGATTATATGACCCGATAAATGAAATGAAATGGATTATTAAAGTTTTGTTATGTCCCTGAAAGTCCCATTAGCATGAATTGTGAACTACCGGGATTTGGTAGACGCTTATGCATATAATAGTACTATTTGGGGACGATCACCCCAGTTCGCGCCTTGACGGTTGATCACCGTCGTGCCACATTGATTGGTAAGCGAATTTATGTATGAGAATATTTATATAAGCGTGATTATTGTGATGACACGCTGTTTTAGATGGGCAAATGAGTTTCGGATTAGCTACCCGTTGTTTGTTATAGTAAGGTAGCAATGTCATGCGGCTTGTAATAATCCAAATAAAGAAAATACTGCTATACGCATTAAATTACAATATATTGCCTGACTAGCAATACGGGTCTTATTAGTGATATTATGTTCGTGTTTTGGTTTTACATAACCATATTCATATAACGGTTTTTATTTAACTCTATACAACGTTATAAGACGTATTGTATGATGTTTTACGACATTGGTTCGTATAATGGTTTCGAAGGCAAAAGCCTATAGTATGATTTACAACAATGATTTGTATAAAATGTTTTGGCTTATTTTATGGCCTACTACAAGGATTTGTACACAATGATTTTCGGTAATAAATATATACCGATGATATATTAATGCTTTTCATTAAACTCTATGAATTCACTCAGCGTTTTCGCTGACCTTTTCTTTTAACATGTCTTATCTCAGGTACTTGAAGGTAATTCTCGGGAAGACGACAAGAATTTATGGCCCGCACTTAAATAACAATTTCCATTCAAATGATTTCTAAAATTGTATGAAATACTATGACTTGGGACCTATGTAATTTTGATATTCATGAATGGAAAATGCTTATTCTTAAACGACGCGGTTTTTAAGCGTTGTCTATGATGTGAGTAATGTGCTATCCCGTAACACCAACGACTCTTCCACTGTATTGAATTGTGTAAATTTGGGGGTGTTACAGTTTGGTACCAGAGCTCTCGTTATAGAGAACGAAAGATTTTAAAACTAAGGTTTTGAATAAAACATTTCAAAATCTTTTAACTATAAACATTTTTCTCAAAATGTCTAAAAATCTTTTGACTATAACGGTGCCGAAGAATTCCCGAGTTACCGACAAGGCCAGACTGAGAAGTGTTATTTTAATATATACAACTTGGATTATATATAGATATGATGTAATTTGAATACATGATTGTTTGATGATTATTTTAATACTTATACGAGGTATTTATACGACGTAGATTGTCACAAGAATCCCTAACTCCCCTAGCAAATCAATCGAAGCTATTCTTGTAGGAATTCTAGCAATTCTAGATCTAAACCAAGTTGTGGATATTTATGATCCCAACAAAATGGTTGATATTCGTAGAAACGTTAATATTAGTTGATTGTGATCTTGAAGAAGAATTGGCGAGATTAAAACTGATATCGATGTCATGACGATCTTTCCTTATAGAGTGGAGTTTGACAAAACGTTACCACTTGGAAAGGTGTCATCTGATTCGTTGTCACCCAATTCTTAAATTTTAAATCGAAAGGGTGAATCTTGCACTTGAGGCTGTCATTAGAACCATTACCCAAAAGCCTCATGCCACTAGTACCTTTCCGAGAAGTCTAATTGAATGTGTGAGTCATTTCATACTAGTGACTCATTTGATGACTATTGTTGTAAGAGCCATAGGATTGTAAATTAAGTTTTGTTCATATCGAACCTTTATTACTCTTTCAAGGTCTAAGAATAAGGTTGAAAGTATTGGAGAATGAGGTAGGATGTCGCATCGAGTATAAGTTGGTTGAAAACTTGAATAAAGTAATATTTAACTCGTATGTAATATGAGATTGTTAAGAGGAAGTCGTTAAGTCATGTGATTGAATTATAAGGTTTTAAATGATTGTTAGTTTGTGTTAAGGGTTGTTCCTAGGCCATTGTCCACTAACGAGGATGCCCAGTGTCCAAGAAATAAATTGAAGAAATCTTCTTCTGAATAGGGACCGATGGATCTTCTGGGACAGGTGGAACACCTAATGACTCTTTTAGATTAGTATTCATTGTAGCATCTCTTAAAAATCCCTAACTTAACTGAGACATCAGTTGGTAAGATGAGTTCTTGGAATTGTATGACATAGTGACACGTAATGTGTTACAGTACCATTTTGACTTTTTTGTGATTAATGAAAAGGCTACCTCTAATTGCTAAATCCTACATGTATCGATGTTATATATCTTTTCTTGCTTCATCCTAATGTTCGCATTAGTGATGCAACCAATGAACAAGCACTCATCTCGGTTTGTGTTGCATTGTAGATTATTTTTTTTTATTCCTGAGTGTCATCGAGGTCATGAACCTCCTGATTATTTGGCTAAAGCTCATTTCCTGATATATTGTAGTTAGTTCTTGTTGAACAACTTTTCATCACTCCTTTGCAGATCACTCATTGTTTTTATAAGTTAAAACAGTATCCCTTTAGAAAAATTGAATTTTCATCACCGTAAGGATTATTTAAAAGTGAGATTTATAAGTAATCGTTATCGAAGTAAAGTTTTTTATGAAACACCTTGGAAAACATAATTGTTTTCATGACAAGGAACATCTCTGTAAATTCACTTGATTTTTATTTCATGATCAAGAATGAATATATATATTTTAAACATGATGACAAAGTTTTGACGAACTGAGTATTGCATCGTTAATCCTAAAATTATATATAGTTGCGCGCCTACATACAATTTGGAAGGGACCATGCAAGGCTGATTAGTAGTCACCATAAAATTGATTAATAAACACTACATATTCTTTGAAATTATGAAAGATTAAACTTTATGAGATCTGCAAGAAGTGCAAAAATAGGGACATATTGTTACAGACACCTACATATGTGCCTGTACCATTTATTTTCTGAATAGAATTTACTCATCTGTGGATATTGTCTTCATTGACAATTGACATCCCTTTCTTGTCCAATTCTCCCGTGGTGAGATTCTTTGAAAAAGTATCTGATTACCGAGTGTTGATACCCGACTGGATGTATCGACGTTGCTATCATTTCTTTTGATTAGATTTCATTTGAATGACCTGGGTAACGATCCGTGGAGCTTTCGAATGCGTACTCGAATCATGAAAACATGGGATCTATTCATATTCGTTAAATGTTTCCGTCTTTATCTGATTTGAAATTCTCTCGCGTAGATTATGCGTTGACCTTACTCTTTTAATGTTAGCTATGTCTCCACATATCCTTGAATTTGTGAATGATTATGAGTTATTATTAGCCTTTTGAGAAGTTCACATCTTATCAACGATAACGAAACTAGAAAGTTGATAGTGCCAGTAGAATGGATTGATTAATTATGACATTACGACATTGTCTTAATTGATGGGAACTCGAGTAGAATTCCCCTAAAAGATAAGATGTTGATTATCAAAAGTGATCTAAATAATTCTTGATGGATGACCATATCCTGCATTTAGACTTGAAATTATACCATGAATGGTTATGAACTGATCATAGATCTTGTAATCTGGAAATAACTTAAAGTAAATTTATTAAATGATGTTTCTATTATCTGAAACTTTAGGAGGTATTTGCTGGTGAATTACCTAGACTTTTGCCATTAAGGCAAGTTGAATTTGGTATTGATTATATTCCCGATGCTGCACCCGTGGCGTGTGTACTGTACTTCAGCATCATCTGAATCGAAAGTGTTTTCGTACAACTGAGAGATTTGTCGGAGAAAGCTTTTATTCTACCAAGCTCATCATTATGAAGAGCTATGGTGTTTTGATTCCTTATATTTGTTGAATTACCGTGAACTAGGTAAATTGACGATCAAAATCTATATCCACTACCCAAGATGATAGATTTGTTCGATCAATTACAAGGTTCTAGCGTATATTCTAAAAATTTGATCCACGACATGGTTATCATCAACTTCGCTTCCGCGAAAAAGATTATCTATTCCAACCACTACATCTAAAACTTGTAATGAACATTATGAGTTTCATGTTATGTTGTTTGGATTGACCAATGCACATGTAGCATCCATAAATTTGGTGAATCACGTGTGTAGGCTGTAATTTGATAAATTCATGCTCGTGATCATTAAGGACCATTTGTTTGTTTCTAAGAATAAGAATGAGTTAATAACTATTTATAGACTGCCCTGAATTGGCCGAATAATGAAAACTTGTACCTTGAGTATTTAACGTGTGATTAAAGGCTTAATCCTTTACTTTATTTGACCATGTGATTAATAGATAATGGAATCTAAATTGACTCTTCAAAGATTAGAGCCATTAAGGCTTTGGGTTTTACCAAAAAGAAAAGTGCAAAAATGTTTTGACAAATATTTATCAAAGGATTCTTAAGGAATCATTCCCTTATACCCAGAACATTTAACTAAACTCCTTTAGGGGTAAATGTTTGTGTATACCTCAAGACAACCTAAGAGGGATTGAGGAAACCGTTTAAACCAAGACTTGGAATTTGAAACGACAATTTTTGCTTTTCAAATAAGAAAATTTTGACCAAAGTATAAACAAAGATTTTTCGAACATTTACGAATCTTAATAATTATTTTCGATAAATCAACAAATATCGTGTTAATTAAATTCAAATTTATTTTGAACATTTTTCTAAAATTGGGCATACTGAGAAAATTTAAAAAAAAAACATTTACATTGATGCTTCATAAAAATTAAATATTTATTATTTAATTACTTGTAATACTTATCGACGCTTTAAACGTCGGATTGAGAAAAACTGATAAAAATGATAATTGAGACGAAACTAAAATATAGAAAATATGAAGAAAGAACTTCTGAGTGAATTGTGGTCATGATAATTATTTCATCAGGAAATGTGAATATAAATACTGACACGTTATGTAGAAAGGATAAAGAATCAACTAGGATGTGTTCCTTAGTAATGACTGTGTAAAATAATTTTCCCGAACAATTTAAGAATAACTAATGCTTGTAAGAAGGATAATATAGATAGTAAAAAGGGGTTCGCGGTTAATGTGAACCATTAGAATTGAGAAGACGATGGCATTAAATGTATAAAAGGCCACTTGTGGTTGCCTAAATATGGAGGTTTGTGAGATTTAGTTATGTTGGATGTAACACCCCACTTGGATAAGTGGACCGTTACATGTATTTATGGCGTGTCATCAAAGCATAAGGTAAATGTCCTAAAACATTAATTGACCATAAAGGAAATACCGGAATCAAACATCGGCAATCCAAACATAAGCCCAAAACATGAAAAGTAAAAAAAAATACTGAAGGAAAGGACTAACAATGTCCAAATAAGCAGAATAATGTAAGTACATAAGGTAAGAAATCTGGATATCTTGCATCCAAATGCACATGCTCTCAGAATCCTAACAGCGTCCTGGTGTACATGCGATTAGAACATGAAAGGGAACTACGGTTGAGCATAACGCTCAGTGAATGGATATAAAGCATGATAACGAAATACTGAAATGAAACAGATGATGAAATACTGGAGCTGTAAGACTGATAAGTAAAGTTGCAGCGGAAAATCTGTGTATAATCTGTAAAGACTTATTTATAATTAATAAAGCTGAACTGTTATTTGTCAAATCTGAAAACATGCATTTACTGTATTTTAATTGCCAGAGCTTATATAGGTCATGTGCTGTAACAACGATGCATGAATAACTGGAGGAGTGACCTCGTCATGCTGTAGAGGGGTGACCTCTAATTAACTGTAGAGGGGTGACCTCTAAATAACTGTGTTGGGTGGAGGGATCAGCTCCAATGTGAAGGATGTAGAGCACACACCACATTCACCCTGATAACTTGTAAACTGATAAGCCTAGGATGCATCTATACGCCCCACTAAACATACATATAAAAAATGGCCAAACTGAACATGAGTGGGACGATGCAGGATATCACTCTCCTACATGTGAGTCACGACACCGGTGCCTCTGGTGCCATGTTACGGTACCTCCGTAACTAGTACATAAACTGGTCATGCTTGTATATAATGCTCAGGCAATTTATTTAGTTATTAATCATGATTACTGATAAGCTTAAACATATACTGGGGAAAACATTTGGCTGAAGACGGGGAATCCTAATCATGCATAGAAAAGAAGTCCTTACTGAAAGGACGGAAACTCCGTACGATGAATCGAATAAATGAGAGAGACAAATAATAGTAGAGATAAGAATATCCGTACCTTAGTGAAAATCGATGAGTAATAAAATCCACATTTAATTTCCATCAATAAATCTACAATAATTTACGAGCCATTGTTATTTATTCAACTAGTTTATATCATGAATTACTACTATAAATTGTGTTCATTTTCTTTTCTTTTCCATATGAATGTATCAATTCATTACGTTAGTAATGCCATAAGGTGCTAAATGATAGTTCATTCTAAGTAATGCCATAAGGTGCTAAAATCCCTTTTAAAAGTCTGTTGCAAATTAATATTAACCAAACGATTTTGTATAGATTATAAATGTCATTTGTTATGCTCAAAACTTTTTATATCTAGTGTGAAAACATATTAACCCATACATGCATGCATCTTGAGATGAACTTATAACTTGACATTGAAATGATCAGTAGGTAATAGACTTGAGTTAAGCAAACTAGTTTATGAACAAGGACATGTTAGTTATATAAACTCAACTCACATCCACTTTAATTGATCATCTGAAAGTTTACCCAAGACTCTTCCATCCCCATGATATATATTCTAATATTCGAAATGTACGGACTTCAGTTTTCTTCATTTGCAAAAACCATTTTATAATCTTGCTCCAATTATGTATCTTGGCGTTAATGCGTGCATGTAATAATTTGCATGTTATAAAATGATCTAAGTGATAAATACATCATACAAGCTAGTAATATGAAAGATGATTTCTCAACACATAAACTCATATGTAATGCATGATTTAATGTTTATGATATACCTTCGAGCAAAATGAGTGATCGAAACGTTGAAATACAATAACAGATTCAGATTCAACGGAACAAGGTCAAACTCGAGACCCAAACGCAAACATAAACCGAACACTAGAAACAATAGCCACACGTTATATGGCTAGATGAATCCAAATCCTTTCTAGCCACGAACTATAGGTCTATAGTTACCGAAGAAACGAACCAGAACCGTGTTTCCACACATGACTTGATCAAGCTTAAGGTGAACAGACTCCGACTCGAACACTAGCGCGAACCGACGAGACCCATATTCTGATCCGAACGCAAACAGTCATTGCTTTCGTAATATTGTTTCTAAAGTGACAAATCATGATATACTTAGGAGATGTGTATTGGAATTATGATGTCCGAGATTTGTGTTAATGAGCATATGTGATTGAATAAGCCAATTATAGCTAAACTTTTGGCTGTTGATTGTTTCCTTTGACCACTTCTATTGTAAAAATGGAATCTTCCCATGACTACGCTTAATTTTTATATCATGAGGATCATACGTTATTTTTACCCCACTGATAACAATTTGCCCCAAAACTTTCGGAATACATAATTGATTTAGTCTTTTCAAAAAAAATTTAATACTACAAATTTATATCTTTCGAAATTATAATTCTACCAAAATTATACCTTAAGATTTAAATATCAAATGCTTATTATTTAAATATTAGGCTATATTCAAAATGATGAAATAAAATACAAACCAAAATTTTGGGTTTTACAACTCTTCCCCTCTAAAAAAAATAATTCGTCCTCGAATTAAAGGCTTGATAATGCTGTTGTTTTACAATTCTTCCCCTCTAAAAAAATAATTCGTCCTCGAATTAAAGGCTTGATAATGCTGCGGTTTTACAATTCTTCCCCTCTAAAAAGGGAAAATTCGTCCTCGAATTAAAGGAAATAAAGTTTCTGGTTATAAGAACTTAAAGAACACGTAAACTGAAAAGACATGTAAGCTGAAAGGACATGAACGTGACATGGATGAAGAGAACAAGGAACGTCACATGACTGAAAGAACATAACTGAATTATTGAAACAAAAATGCTCAGAAGTCCGGATGGACTCCTCCGTTCCAAGTGGCTTCCCGCTCAGAACGGTTCCTTCAAAGATCTTGACACGATGAACAATCTTAGTATTAATGACCCTGTTCTGACGATGCTGAATGGTTTTTGGTTCCATACTTGAGATGGAGTTCTGAATCTGATCGAGTGAAAAGATATAACATGTAGGGTACATGGAACGATATGTACAAATAACCTGAAAAGATAACATTTATATCGATACTGAAGACATATTGGGACGAACTACGTGAACAATTGTGAACGTGCTACGTGAGCAATTGTGAACATGGTTCGCGATCATCTGATGAACGTCGGGCATGGAATATATCATGGCCGTATATTCACTGAGGAAGGAATGCCAAACGATACGGCCTGAGACGTGAAACATCTGCGTGGATATGGAAAAGACGTGCTAAACTCGAGTCTGGTTTCTCAAGATTTCCGTAACCGTATTCGGTAACAAACTGTGGAACGTGTATCGCGAGATGGAACACGAACTTGAACGTGGACAATGTCATGAACGCGAACGTGAACTTAAATCATGAGATAGTACAAAATATGGACTAAAACAACATCATAATGTGAACGTGAGACGTAAACGTGAAGGTGAACGTAAACGTGAACATGAACATAAACGTGAACGTGAAGTTTTCTATCTGATATGATGGTTGATGGAATACCGTGAAATCTTACGATTTATTGATGAATTTCCTGCAGGTCTATTACTGTGTAATCCTTTCAGATAAGAGTAAACGTGTAGGCTGGTTTAAATGGTTGACAATGACTTAGGCAGTATCAAACTTTCTGGGTTATTTGGTAGCTGATAGCAACCTTCATAGAAACCTTGTCCCATTTCTGTTCAAATTTCTAATGGTTGTAACCGCTCACTGGCATGACGACGTTCTATCTTGAACCTGCTGTATGTCAGGCGTCTAGATATGAACATAGCTGTATCAATGTGTTATACTGTTTTTATCAAAATTTTGTCTGGGATTATGGTACGTTCTGGTAGAATCTGAGTGAATAGTCATGAAAGAATTTTGAGTCTGGGTAAAACAGATTTCTCCTAGCGTAGGATCTTATGTGAAACAAAATTTTAGTGTAGGTCCTCTCCTTTATGCGTAAGCTTAGCCATGGAAGGCTAATCGTGGGAAATGTCCGCAATTTTTACGGTATCAGTCAACTAAGTTCTAGAAAATTTTGTACGTTAGTCACAGGCGTCGATCTTGACCATCTGGTGATGTCCTTCACCTTCGCATGATTGTCTGAAATTTGTTTATGCTGAAATAGGGTGGTTTAGAAATGCCACCTTGTTCATCTGGGATATACATCCGGAAAGCTGCTCATATAATTTTCTCCTATCTTAAAATCTGCATGGCCGTGAGAATATGATCTCGCGTTCTTCTTTAGGATTTAGTAGATAAAAATGTGATCAATAAATATACTGACAATTTTGTCTGAGAATTCATGGGAAAATTTTAATTCATAAATTTCATAATATAGCTGGAGCATTAGGGAGCTCAGAAGTATAAAATCAAAGTTTTTAGAGAGACTGTATTATGTGCCAGCAGTCTTGAAACGTCATGTTCTTTCTCTCACCACCGATGGTAGCATGATTGGAAATTTGTTCTGGAAAATGTTTAAGACATCGTAGCAGATCAGATAAACCTGCTATTTATGGAATGAACATTGATTAAGAATGGTGATCTTGTCAATAATTTTAGTGGTCGATACATGATCTCATGATACCGGTCTTCTTCCTGATAGACATAAAAGGTGCACTTCCCGGTGGTGCGCTAGGGCGAATAAAGCCTCATTTTCTAGTTCTTGCAGCAAATGTTGCAACTCTTTTAACTTAGGTGAAGCCCTGGGATAAAGAGTTTTGAAAACAGGTTCGGTTCTTGAGACAAGCTTGATCTTAAATTCTGTCTCGTGGTTAGGAAGGAATTTCTGGATCACCTTCTCAATTTGTCCTGAAATGCTGAAGAAAGAAAATTTGTTGATCATAAATTTTAAGAACATCAGAAGTGGATCATAACTGGTGGCTAGAAAGTCTTCGTAGCTATAGACTGATAAGTCACGCGCTTGTAAGGCAGAAACAATTTGTACTGAATTTTCTCTCAGAAAATATAATGAATATATTTGGGATTTAGTAAGACGGACCTCGTCGTTAACTGAAACTAAAACTTTAATAAATATGGTGATACTGTTGAGTCCTTTCTGGCTGAGAGGCAGGTAACTACCTGATTTAAGATAAAGCTGGCATAGGAATACTTGAAGTAAACGTGGCAACTTTCACTGATTGTGTTCATCTGTAACCTCACAGAATGAACACTGCGTATCTAACCTGAATAGTACTCTAGTGGTGGTGACTGAATTTTTAATGATCCGATTCATGCGTGGCATAATAGAATGGGTATACCCCTTTCTGAAAGGTACCCTAAATTACTGAGGGCCTGGTTTAGAAACATACTGGAGTTATGAGTTCTGACTCGTATTCTAAGAAGATATTCGTATTACGTGTATCATGACTGGTGTCGTGATATGTGTCTTCCGAAATGATATCTGAGACCTATATCTTGAGTGATGACTTGACATGTGTTTTAGTAGATAAATCTGAACAAGGCTGAAAATTTTGGTACTTGCTAGGATTGGCGGACCGGTTAGACTGTTGACCTCTGTATTTCTAGTCACGTTCGTTCGAGAGTTCCGATGGTTACTGACTCATTAGTTATAAGCACGGTGGTTGTCACTACTGCTTCGTCTGTCAATTTATGACGGTCATTATCATGACCGTGCTTCATGTAACTATTTTGCTGAGTGGCCAGCTGGTTCTGGTTCCCACTCTTCTGAATAACGGTTAGCTGGGTGAAATGTGACATCTAGTTGAGGAGGTAAAAGCATGGAATGGAATGGTAGTGTCTGATGGTTGAAATTTATTCTTGTCAGACATTTCAAATTTATAGTTTTTGTCTTTGTTCTGCAGAGTCTTCATCGTATAAACGGCATCAGCATCTTGAGAAATCTCCAAAGTATCAGCAGCATTAGCATTCGCGAGGTCTTCAAAGTGTTAGCAGCATCAATATCTGGTAAAATCTTCAACTCACGGGCAGCATCAGCACCTGGTAGAATATCGACAAGTGGAAACGCTTGAGATGATTGAGGATCAATTAGCAATATCCATGGAGTAGGGTAACTTGGTGTAAACCTGGACTACTGTACATGAAGTATAAAATGAATACTGTACATGGAGCATATCTGAGACACTGTACGTAGAGTACACATAAATTACTGTACATGGAGTATAACTGAGACACCGTACATGGGGTACATATGAAATACTATACGTGGCACTGGTGGAAATTTTATGGGATGATCGACACTGGTGTCGCTTGTCTGACATGATAAAAGAAATGAATTGACTTAAACGGTAGTAAACTAAACTGAAATGAGTAACATGATAGCCTGGTAATTCCTGCGTGGACTTAAGGTTGGTTGTATAAAGTCTCAAGAATATGAATAAACGGAATTTCAACAACGGTCAGCATGATGACATGACTGATGAAGATTAAACCTGATTATTATGAAAAACAGGATTTAACTGTAACCCAATCTGTATCTTAGCATGAAAACATCATCACCTTGGTGAAAACATAATCCTCATAAGGCGACATGAACTTAGTCATCATGAAAACGACATTCACGTGAAAGTATAAACTTGACTGATACAAATAACATAGAAGAATAATCAACTGAGGTTTAACATCAACTGATGTAGATAGTTATGGTTTAATCCACAGTATTTATAGTAGGAAGCATGTGACTAAGTATGAGCGATTTTGTTTCGATCCATACCTGTCAAAATTTTCTGAGAACTGTCATGTATAGAGATTTACCATCTAGGACTGAATATGGATGGCTGTAGTCTAATCCATACTTGTCAAAATTTCTAAAATGTCATGATATGACAAAGGTGAACAACTATGGATCGGTTCACAAAACAACATTAGACTATAAAGCATGAAAATTTGATCTGAACATTGGTGAATGTATATGGGCTAGTTCACCAAGTAATATTCAACTGAAAACATGAATCTGGCCTGAGTGAGGATAAACGCCTATGGGTCGTTTTACGAATACAAAATCTAAACGGCAAGGGTGAACGCCTATGGGTCGGTTCACCAAAACAAAATTCGCAGAAAAGCACATGCGACTAAAATATGGCCAGTCCTATACCAACCTTTTACTTAGTCAAAATCTTTAAGAAAACTGACTAATAAATGCATGAGAAACATGAAAGACAATAACGCCAAAGATCTAGGAAGTTCCTGGTGACTACCCACTAGTCACAGGTCAAGTTTTAGAGCCTACAGGTCGAACCTATAGCTCTGATACCATAATTATAACACCCCACTTAGATAAGTGGACCGTTACATGTATTTATGGCGTGTCATCAAAGCATAAGGTAAATATCCTAAAACATTAATTGACCATAAAGGAAATACCGGAATCAAACATCAGCAATCCAAACATAAGCCCAAAACATGAAAAGTAAAAAAAATACTGAAGGAAAGGACTAAACAATGTCCAAATAAGCAGAATAATGTAAGTACATAAGGTAAGAAGTCTGGATAGCTTCCATCCAAATGCACATGCTCTCAGAATCCTAACAGCGTCCTGGTGTACCTGCCGTTAAAACATGAAAGGGAACTACGGCTGAGCATAACGCTCAGTGAACGGATATAAAGCATGATAACGAAATACTGAAATGAAACAGATGATGAAATACTGGAGCTGTAAGACTGATAAGTAAAGTTGCAGCGGAAAATCTGTGTATAATCTGTAAAGGCTGATTTATAATTAATAAAGCTGAACTGTTATCTGTCAAATCTGAAAACATGCATTTACTGTATTTTAATTGCCAGAGCTTATATAGGTCATGTGCTGTAACAACGGTGCATGAATAACTGGAGGAGTGACCTCGTCATGCTGTAGAGGGGTGACCTCTAATTAACTGTAGAGGGGTGACCTCTAAATAACTGTGCTGGGTGGAGGGATCAGCTCTAGTGTGAAGGATGTAGAGCACACACGACATTCACCCTGATAACTTGTAAACTGATAAGCCTAGGATGCATCCATACGCCCCACTAAACATACATATAAAAAATGGCCAAACTGAACATGAGTGGGACGATGCAGGATATCACTCTCCTGCATGTGAGTCACGACACCGGTGCCTCTAGTGCCATGGTTACGATACCTCCGTAACTAGTACATAAACTGGTCATGCTTGTATATAATGCTCAGGCAATTTATTTAGTTATTAATCATGATTACTGATAAGCTTAAACATATACTGGGGAATCCATTTGGCTGAAGACGGGGAATCCTAATCATGCATAGAAAAGAAGTCCTTACTGAAAGGACGGAAACTCCGTACGATGAATCGAATAAATGAAAGAGACAAATAATAGTAGAGATAAGAATATCCGTACCTTAGTGAAAATCGATGAGTAATAAAATCCACATTTAATTTCCATCAATAAATCTACAATAATTTACGAGCCATTGTTATTTATTCAACTAGTTTATATCATGAATTACTACTATAAATTTTGTTCATTTTCTTTTCTTTTCCATATGAATGTATCAATTCATTACGTTAGTAATTTCATAAGGTGCTAAATGATAGTTCATTCTAAGTAATGCCATAAGGTGCTAAAATCCCTTTCAAAAGTTTGTTGCAAATTAATATTAACCAAACGGTTTTGTATAGATTATAAATGTCATTTGTTATGCTCAAAACTTTTTATATCTAGTGTGAAAACATATTAACCCATACATGCATGCATCTTGAGATGAACTTATAACTTGACATTGAAATGATCAGTAGGTAATAGACTTGAGTTAAACAAACTAGTTTATGAACAAGGACATGTTAGTTATATAAACTCAACTCACATCCACTTTAATTGATCATCTGAAAGTTTACCCAAGACTCTTCCATCCCCATGATATATATTCTAATATTCGAAATGTACGGACTTCAGTTTTTTTCATTTGCAAAAACCATTTTATCATCTTGCTCCAATTATGTATCTTGGCGTTAGTGCGTGCATGTAATAATTTGCATGTTATAAAATGATCTAAGTGATAAATACATCATACAAGCTAGTAATATGAAAGATGATTTTTCAACACATAAACTCATATGTAACGCATGATTTAATGTTTATGATATACCTTCGAGCAAAATGAGTGATCGAAACGTTGAAATAGAACAACAGATTCAGATTCAACGGAACAAGGTCAAACTCGAGACCCAAACGCAAACATAAACCGAACACTAGAAACAAGAGCCACACGTTATATGGCTAGATGAATCCAAATCCTTTCTAGCCACGAACTATAGGTCTATAGTTACCGAAGAAACGAACCCGAACCGTGTTTCCACACATGACTTGATCAAGCTTAAGGTGAACAGACTCCGACTCGAACGCTAGCGTGAACCGACGAGACCCATATTCTGATCCGAACGCAAACGATCATTGCTTTCGTAATATTGTTTCTAAAGTGACAAATCATGATATACTTAGGAGATGTGTATTGGAATTATGATGTCCGAGATTTGTGTTAATGAGCATATGTGATTGAATAAGCAAATTATAGCTAAACTTTCGGCTGTTGATTGTTTCCTTTGACCACTTCTATTGTAAAAACGGAATCTTCCCATGACTACGCTTAATTTTGATATCATGAGGATCATGCGTTGTTTTTACCCTACTGATAACCATTTGCCCCAAAACTTTCGGAATACATAATTGATTTAGTCTTTTCAATTTTTTTTAATACTACAAATTTATATCTTTCGAAATTATAATTCTACCAAAATTATACCTTAAGATTTAAATATCAAATGCTTATTATTTAAATATTAGGCTATATTCAAAATGATGAAATAAAATACAAACCAAATTTTTGGGTTTTACATTGGAAATCTCATAAGATTGAGTATTCTATTCATGTCATTCGTTATTTAATATATGAAGAAGTTGTACTGATAGCAAATTATGAAGGCAGACATCGCCTCATACATTAGTAAACGTCTAACTATTGCAAAGGTCATCATCTGAATTTAATTCGATTTGGGTCATCGTCGACAGACTGACCAAATCTGCTAATATCATTCCTGTTAATGATAGATTCTCGATGAAGAAATTGGCTCTTTTGTATTTAAAGGAGTTGTTTAAACATAGTATGCCTGTATCGATCATCTCTATCAAGATCCTCGCTTCGCATCAAATTTCTAGAGATTTGCTCAGAAGTTATTGAGAACGAAACTTGATGAGAGTACTGTTTACCACCCCAATCGAAGGGATGAGGTAAAGTAACGATACAAAATACTAGAAATGTTGTTTTATGCTTGAATAATTGACCTTCGGTAATAAACCGTATAATCGTTTTCCTTTGGAGAGATTATCATTGATAATTATCGTATTAGGATCGAGATTGAATCTTGTGAGGATCTAAATATGAGAGAATCTGTAAGCAGGAGTTGGGATGAAGACACCCGACATACACCCATTGTGAGTTGGACATGTCTTTTAGGTTTAAGGTTGCCTATGATGACAAACCTAACCATACAAAGTACCCGACCCGCGAGACCTGAAATGATTGTTAAAATTAGGATCTGATTATTGACTGCCAGTAGCGGGTAGGAGGTTATATGAATATGAAATGTAGATCTTGAAGTGCATGATGGATAGCGAAGTTATGCCAAAAAATTTCACCTTGGGAAAAAATGAATTGATGATCTAAAAGATCATGGGAAATAAGTCCCCGTTGTATGGCACCATTGAGATAATGTAGAAAGTTGGTTTGAAGGCATATAAGCTGGATCTACCCTAGGACTTCAAGGGCTGCGTGAATTATGTTTCGTATATCGAACTTGATGAAATGACTATCAAGTGAAAATTCTGATTACTTCTTGATGAAGTTTAGATCTGTGAAAAGTTGCATTCATCAAAAACCCGTGAACATCATGGATAGAGAAAATAAGTCAACATTAAGTCTGACCGTATTCCGTAGTTATGTTTGATAAAACTCGCGTATTGTAATGAATTACACTTGTGAGAAAATACCGAATGTGGAGGAAATACCCACATGGCTTTAACTCTATAAGAAGCTAGTAGTAAGATAAATCGATCTTTGAGGACAAAGATCCTGTTTAGGGGTAAATGCTGTGACAATCCATCAAATTTATGGTTGATATTTTACTCTCAAGTATTATTTAAAAACATTATTTTAATGTTATATTATGAACTCACTCATTTATGGGAAGAAATTTGGGTTTACGTCTTGAAGTAGCATCGAATACGTTTAAACAGGAGAATTGTACATTACGTGCTTACGTTTACATATACCGTTTTTGGTGACAGTCTGACATTTCAGGAAAATAAATTTATTCGTGAATATTATTTTGGAATTTAAATTTGTGTTGGTTCATAAACTCACAAATTTACGAGAAGAGATTAGGACTTACGAGCATAATTTAAACGTCCTTTACGACTAAACCGGAAACCCTAGGTTTACGTATTTACGTTTTCGAACTCCGTTTTTTATGAGACAATTTTTATTAGATTCGTTTTGTGCCGTTGATTCATAATTTATAAAAACGTTTTTCGTAAAACGACCCGAGAGCACGCAAATCGAGGAAACTAGAATCAAGGAGTACCCGTAAATAAATGGGGATGAGACAAAACCACTTTTTCCCCACCCCCAATATGGGACGGCTAAACTAGCTACATACACCTTGAGGTGTGAAGCTTACAAGATAAGTAAGACACATGTCTTACTTCTTTCATAAACTAGCTAAACAATCAAAACCACTCACATACAAACCACTTCCTCACTTTTCCTACATGCAAAACAACTCACTCTCTCCCTTTTTCTCTCTACTTGCCGTCCACCACCACCCATAAACCACCACCATTGATCAAAATTCATCCATGAATCCTATGTTATTCTTACAACAAGAAGATGTCCTTTTGAAGCCTTATTGATTGGAGGTGATCATAACATCCACAAAGGAGATTTCATGAAGATCAAGGGCTGATTTCTCAAGGAGTCTACAAATACTTGGTGATCCTAGAAGTGGTGTTGATATCTCATAAGATTGGTTACCCAAAACCAAGTCTTGATCATCCAAAAACTCATAATTTCATCACTTTGGTGGTATGGAGATTATTTCTTCCTATCATCTTGTTATTTTGAATATGTAATCTTGTATTTTCTTCATTTATGTATATGATGATAAACGATGATCAAAAATATTATGTGGGGATTTGGTGTTGATAGATTTGATTAAAAATATTAAAATCTACTTGAAAGGATGTTAAAATCATGGCTAAATATGTAGGATGTATAAAACAGTAAAGAACCTTATGTTAAACTGTTAAAATGGCATGAATGAATTAATATACAGTAAGTTATAAGACTTGTACACATGTGAGAGTTGGCCATACAATGTAACCTTTACAATGAGTGAGATATGATCAAAACAAAATTGAAGTGCAAATCTGAGTAGTCTGTTTTGGACAGACTGTTAGGGACATTTAGAGTTGGATTGAGCAGTAGCTAAAACTAAGTTAATTGTAGCACATAGAACTCAAGATATGGTAAAAATAGTGAAAGTGAAAATAATAATCAGATTTGTGAAATAAAAGTATATACTATAATATTAGCACTCAAGTAAATATAATATAAAATGTAAACTTAAAACCCACTAACTTATATATTACATATATATAAGTATGTACATTAATAAATATATGAGAAATTTTATAAAAATGGCAATTTGATAAGTTTTATAAGTTATAAAACTATATACGTAAGTTTTACGTCTTTTCGGCTAAAACCGATAAATTAACGTTTTCGTCAAATAAAACTTAGACGGTCGGACCCGTCTAATGTAAACTTTTTACAACTCATATACTGATGAGTAAGTACACATTACAAGTAAAAACCGATAAAACCCGAGCTTTATTAATACTTTCGCTTTTGGCTAGGTATAAAATCTTATCGTCCGAATCTTTTCGAATTGAAAACCGGTCTTAAGTGCGACTCAATCGTCTTTTGGTGAATCAAGAGAATGGTTTGGTTTTGATTATCTATTTTAATATAATAGCAAGTAATTAAAGTGTCGTTGAGTAAAATGGAAGAATAAAGATTAAGACTAAAATGACGAGTAAAGAATAAATGTTTGTAAACTTTAAGACAAAATGAGCACACTAAATAAAACTAACACTTAGAAAATTCTCTAAAAAATAAGGGCTTGGTTGAAAAGTACTAAAAGAAATGTAAGATCGGACTACACCAAAACAAGCCAAAAGAAGCCCAGATCGGAATGTATTCCGATCTGGTGGTCGGAATATGGGGGAATGCACATAATCGGAATACACCAAAACAGAGCCAATCGGAATAACCACTAAGACTACCAATCGGAATAACTGATTAAGCACAATCGGAATATGGGGAAAATACTACAATCCGAATGACCAATCTTGACCAAATCGGAATAACAAGGAAAGGGGCAATCGGAATGATACAAAGGCTACCGTCGGAATACTAAATAAAGACTACCAATCGGAATATTAAAGTTGGCCACCGTCGGAATCTACAAACCCTTATCCGATCGAGTGATCGGAAAGTGAAGATGGGAGGCTGCTCGGAATACTTCAATCGGAAAGGGGTTTATCACCCTTTCCGAAAATAATGGGATTCGAGTAGAAAGCAAGAAAATAAGCTATAAAGGAGAGCTTATTCCCAAAACTAGACGAATCAACTTAAACGAAATCAAATAAGCACTAATCTCAACTTATTCAACCTCGAAATAAGCAACTTTTTGGATCAAACAATAAAAACATAAACTTTTTAAGGAAAACTTTTATAAGTAAATAAGCTAATCATAAAATAAGCCAATAAGCACAAAAGTCTTAAAGCTTAATCAAATGAAAACTTATGAAATGATCAAAAGACTAACTTTTTAAGCACGAAATCAATTAGAACAACACGGATCATATGATAATCGCACCAACATCAATCTAGATCAAAGAAAAGTAGAATGAGATTAAGGATTAAAAGCTTAAAATAGAACTTTGATTAATGAAATAAGCAATACAAAGATGTTTAATCTTGAAAGATTAAGAAAGAAGATGAAACTTAGTGAGAGAAAGTTTAAGACTTTCTCTCTCTAAAACTAGAGAAAATGAAAAAGTGAAAAACTAGCTAAAAACTATCTAACTACCCTCCTAATGACTATTAGGAGGGTATTTATAGGGAAGGTGGAAGGAGTGCATGTGTTTCATCTTCTTTCTTGCTTTCTTCACGTTTTCTCGACTCGACTTTAATTCTTTGTCTTTGTCGTCTCGGGATTTGAACTTGTCTTTTAATTTTCTTCTTCTATTAGACTTAAGTTCTTCGACTTCGTTAAACTTCCGTCTTTAGACTTTTTCTTCGATAAATCTTCAGAATAGGCCTTGGATTTCCGTTCTTTTTGCACTCTTGATCTTTTGACTTCGTCTTTTCCCGTTTCTTCGATAAAAGCCCGTGAAAACCCGTGTTTTCTTCCTTTTTCATATTTTGGTCCTAAAACACAATAAAAACACAAACCACGCATAATTCCGACTTTTACGACATAAATCACACGTTTTGGTCTTGTTATTATTGGAAATAAGTGGTAAAAGGATAAGTGTTTTCACACTTATTAAATCCCCTACACTTGACCATTGCAATGCCCTCATGCAATGCATTAATTGTAAAGCACGGTTTACATTTTCCATCATGAATAACCCACCTTGGCCTTTATTAAATACTAAACATGAAAAGATAGAACAAGTAAAGAAATTAAAAACTTACATTGGGTTTTGGCATCCATGAACGTTTATCATCCTCAAGTTTCACGTTCCCCATACTAAGCTTAAAAACGAGATCATTGTCATTATAAGTTAGCAAACTATCACGAACTCATGTGGGCCAATTATTCACTTAGACTCCCTTATTCCTAGGTGTATCTCTTATATTTTATTTTTGTCTTGAATGATCACGAGGATGCATTGTTTGACTTATTTCGATAGTTATTTAGTCCGAAAATAAGGTGAACGATTTAATCATTAGTTAGCTAAAGGACCAAATCTTTTAAAACTGCTTCTCGGGACCTCATAAAGTTCATATCTTGGCATAACTCGCTTCACGATTTGAGACCTTTCTCGGATCAATATTTGGCAGCGACTTCATACTTCGAATCTTTGAGAGACGTTCTTGAAATAATGGTCTTCTCTTCATAATAGGAATTTCTTCACTTGAAGTTTTGAGAGATTCTTCATCTTTGGACCACGACTTCTTCATTTTTCTCCAATCTTTATTTTGGACTTTGATATACAACGATCCGCCTCCTTTTAGGACTTGGATCTATTTATCCTCATACCTTGTTAGGGTCTTTTTGGATAGACTTCTCCATGACTTGTGGGGAGTTCTTGCTTTTCGTCGTGTGTCTCGATCCTTCATATTGATTTTCGATAAATGAATCTTCACATCACTTTTTGATCTTTAGCAACAAAATGTAGCCCTCATGCCTTGTTAGGGCCTTTTTGGACTCGCCAATCTTCGCATCCCGCTTCAATAAGTTATGCCTTGGCTATGAACTCTAATCCGTACCGAGCAACTTTTAAACGATCTGGGGCTAGAAGCTAAGTAACCTTTTAAATCGTACAACCTTATTTATTGCAGATAAATTTATTAACAAGCGGAGGGAGAATAGGCTTATAATTAACTCACATAAATTCACGAAAGAATACCGAACTTATAATTGACTCTATCATCTCTAGTTCTCCACAGTTCAAAATCTCAAGGAATGAGACTCGTGGATGCTTAGCCTATTAAATCAAAGTTTTGGGTTTTCGAGTCGCCTATAGGATCTTGCAAATTCTTAGACTTTTTCAAGTTTAGAAATCGCATTTTAAAATTCCCTTGATAAACGACTCTCTAGGAACTTGCGAAAAGTTCTTGTTCTTAACCCGTGAGAGTTAAGACTTTCGCGTTTTATAGCTCCCTATATAAAAGCCTAGCAAAACTTGACTTAAACACGTTAAGGATACTAGCTAGAGTAAACTTAGGTAAGTAAACTCGGGTTGAGTCAAAATGTTCACGACTAAGAAAAAACTAAACCACTTTATTTAAGCAAGGAAAGAAAATAACCAAAATAAAGGAAAGTACAACTATACAACTAGGCCAAAATAGATTAAAAATTTTGAAAAATGTCGAAAAATCAAATTTTCCGGTTAAATTGAGGGCAAATTCATGGAAAAAAACCACTTGCTTCGATAGAAGTCCCCCTACACTTGAGATAAACATTGTCCTCAATGTTTAAGCATGTGGGAGTAAACTCCGCTACACTTAGGACATTATGTACGTTGTTTAAATCTTGCTAAGGAAAGGACAACTAAAATGAATTCAATGTGAGCATATAAAATATGAAATATTGAATCACAAGAGTTTAGGATAGAACCAGGAAGATGGGAACACGGTATCACGGCTCGTCAAAAGTCATCAAGATGCTCTCTGAAGCTTTAATCCCTGTACAGCACAAGAAACAAGACAACAAACATATGCGGGGCTCCCCTTACACTTATTATGAAAGCAGTAAAGGATAGAACACGGGTTGCCTCCCGAGAAGCGCTTGTTTTTGTTCACCGAGTCACGAGCCTGACTCGACCCAATTTTAGTTCATAGGGAACGTGGTGAGGGATGGAATCATCTCATGAGAGATGTCCTCACCAAAGTACAGCTTCAGACGCTGGCCATTCACCTTGAAGTTGGTCCCATTCGGCTGAGAAAGCTCAATGGTCCCATACGGAAAGACTTTGGCGACGGTGAATGGACCAGACCAGCGGCTCTTCAACTTGCCAGAGAAGATTTTCAACCGAGAGTTGAAAAGTAGAACTTGATCACCAGCGTGGAACTCTCGGTTCTTAATCCTTGCATCGTGGATGATCTTGGTCTTCTCCTTGTAGATCAGCGAGTTCTCATAAGCTTCATTCCTCAGTTCATTTAGCTCGTTGAGTTGAATCTTGCGATGATCACCAGCTTTGTTGATGTCGAAGTTAGCCCACTTCAAGGCCCAGTGCGCCTTATGTTCCAGCTCGATGGGTAGGTGGCAGGCTTTCCCGTACACAAGACGATAAGGTGTACAACTGATCGTGGTCTTGTAAGCAGTACGGAAAGCCCACAGAGCATCATCTAACTTATCGGCCCACGCGGCGCGATGCTCTCCCATAGTACGCTCCAAAATTCTCTTCAAGCCACGGTTGGATATCTCGGCTTGCCCATTGGTTTGGGATGATAGGCGGTGGAAAGACGATCATTAACACCATACTTAGCCATGACTCTTGCAAATTGATCATTGCAAAAATCAGTCCCGCGGTCACTGATGATAGCACGAGGAACGCCAAATCGAGCGAAAAGCTGCTTCAAAAAGTTCACAACCACCCTCGCATCATTCGTAGGAAGAGCCTTAGCTTCAACCCATTTAGAAACATAGTCGACGGCGACGAGGATGTACTTGTTCCCTTTGGAGGATGGAAATGGCCCCATAAAGTCGATGCCCCATACATCAAAGATTTCACATTCCTGTATGAAATTTTGAGGCATCTCATCCTTATGTGTGATCTTGCCTTGACGTTGGCAAGCATCACAATGCTTAACCATTTCGTGAGCGTCACGATAAATGGTGGGCCAATAGAATCCAGAATCAAACACTTTTTTAGCGGTGTAGTTGGGACCAAAGTGACCACCGGTGGGTCCTTTGTGGCAAGCTTGGAGGATGTCAAAAGCTGCCGGTCCATCAACACATCGACGAATGATCAGATCAGCACATTGTTTGAATAGAAAAGGGTCATCCCAAAAGTAAGTCTTAATATCGTTCAAGAACTTCTTCTTTTGTTGGGATGCTAACCCTTTGATGAGAATACCACCCGCTAAGTAGTTTGCAATATCCGCGAACCACGGGGTGCCATCAAGATTGAGATTTATATACATTAAGGTCTCAAGGGGGAAAGAGTCATTGATCTCTTTGTTCGGATGATCCCCTTGATATGGATCCTTAAGTCTGCTCAGATGATCCGCGGCCAGGTTTTCGGCCCCCTTCTTATTACGAATTTCAATGTTGAATTCTTGAAGGAGTAAAACCCAGCGAAGAAGTCTTGGCTTAGCATCATGCTTTGTCATCAAGTACTTCAACGCGGAATGGTCCGTGTATACGATGGTGGGAGATAAAACAAGATAGGGGCGAAATTTTTCAAAAGCATAGACAACAGCTAAAAGCTCTTTTTCGGTTGTCGTATAATGCAATTGAGCCCCCGTCATTGTTTTGCTAGCATAGTGGATTGGTTGGAAGTGTTTATTCACTCTTTGGCCCAAAACCACACCAATAGCAAAGTCGCTAGCATCGCACATCAATTCAAAAGGCAGCTCCCAATTAGGGGTAACCAAGACCGGTGCCTTAGTTAGCTTATCCTTAAGAAGATTGAAGGCTTTGAGACACTCTTTAGAAAAGATAAAAGGAGTATCTTTTTCCAAGAGGTGAGTCATCGGGCGAGTGATTTTAGAAAAATCCTGAATGAATCGACGATAGAAGCCCGCATGACCCAGAAAACTTCTCACACCCTTCACGGTTGAAGGTGGAGGTAATTTGGCTATGACATCAACTTTAGCACGGTCGACTTCAAGACCGGCTTTAGAGATTTTGTGTCCTAGCACAATGCCTTCTTTTACCATAAAATGGCATTTTTCCTAATTCAGAGCAAGGCGAGTGTCTTCGCATCGCTTAAGCATACGTTCCAAATTGGCAAGGCAAGAAGAGAAGGAATCTCCGAAGACCGAGAAATCATCCATGAAGACTTCCATGGTTTGCTCAACCATGTCATGGAAGATAGCCAACATGCACCTTTGGAATGTCCCGGGGGCATTGCATAAGCCAAAAGGCATTCGTTTATAAGCAAATGTGCCATAGGGACAAGTGAATGTGGTCTTCTCTTGATCTTGGGGATCGATGGGTATTTGGAAATAACCCGAGAAACTATCAAGAAAGCAGTAATATTCATTACCCGCTAAACGTTCAAGCATTTGGTCCATAAAAGGTAGAGGGAAATGATCCTTTCTCGTGGCATCATTGAGTTTGCAGTAGTCTATACAAACTCTCCACCCAGTAACGAGACGGGTAGGAATCAACTCGTTGTTTGCATTGGGCACAACGGTGATTCCGCCTTTCTTAGGCACACAATGGACTGGACTAACCCATGGTGAATCCGAAATAGGGTAAATCATACCCGCATCAAGAACTTTGATAACCTCTTTTTTGATGACTTCATGGATTTTAGGATTCACCCTTCGTTGGCTTTGAATTGTGGGCTTAAAGTCGTCCTCCATGAGAATTTTATGTGTGCAGAAGTGAGGATCAATTCCACGGATGTCGGAGATTTTCCAAGCGATAGCTCTTTTATGCTTCTTGAACACAGCGACAAGTCGGGCTTTTTCGTCTTCTTTCAGATCCTTTGCGATGATGACCGGTAACTTCTCGTTGTCTTCCAGGAAAACGTACTCAAGATGAGGAGGTAGGTCCTTAAGCTCGAGAGTGGGAGGATCCTCAATAGATGGTGAAACTAACGATGATCGTCATTAGTCACCTCTTTAGGAGAAGGAGGGGACAACGGGTCCTCATTGAGAAGTCTCTCAATAGTACGAATGTCTTCATCCCAATTGGTGGACAAATTATCATACTTAATATCGAGAGGACCCAAGCTAGCTTCGAAATCATCCAAGTCACTTTCTCCAAAAGGAGTCAATGCTGGAGCAATTGAGGCAACGGTCTCAACATTGGGTAGAGAAGAAAGAGTACTTTTGCAAGCATCATGAAAATGTTCTTCACAAGCCTCATCGAGAACATCAATAGCATTAACACTCTCATATGAATAAGGTTGCTTAGAAATCTTACCCATGTTGAAGACAATTTTATCGTCACCAACTCTCATGATTATTTCGCCCGCGGCTACATCAATGAGAGTGCGACCGGTCCTCAGGAATGGACGTCCAACGATTAATGGAACACGGGGATCCATCTCGTAGTCAACGACGACAAAATCCGCCGGGAAGGTGAATTTATCAACGCCAACAAAGACATCTTCGGCTATCCCCACTGGATAAGCAACCGTACTGTTGGCTAATTCCAAAGTCATTTTGGTGGGGACTAGCTCGGGGAGAGATAATTGCTTCCAAACACTTAAAGGCATTAAGTTTATACTGGCACCTATATCGTCTAGGGCCATGCAATTCTCTACTCCCGGGAAGTTGCAAGGAATCAAGAAGCGACCCGGATCACCAAGTTTGGTGGGCAATTTCCTTAAGAGCACTGCGGAGCAGTTCTCGTTAAGTTGGGTATGAGCGATGTCAAGAAGCTTTTCTTTATCACTTAGTAGATCTTTAAACATCTTAGCGTATCTGGGCATGTGAGCGAGAGCCTCGGCAAAGGAGATGTTAAAATTCAATTGCTTAAACATTTTTAGGAAGTTTGAAACCTGAATATCATCTTTGCTCTTTTGCTTCTCTTTCCTCAACCTTGAAGGATAAGGTATATTGGATGAAGAAGAAGGCTTTAAGGGAATAGGATCACTCACAACCACGGGTGGTGGAGAAACGGGGATAGCAGGTGAAGGAGGTGGGGAAAGTTGCTCTTTTTCCTTATTCACAATCACGGGTGGAGGTGTAGGAAGCTCGGGTTCCATATAACCTTTTCCACTACGAGTGGTGATTGCTTTCATCTCCCCTCTTGGATTTGCAACGGTATTACTCGGAAGAGTACCCGAAGAAGAGGGTTGATTACTTTGGATGAGCGAACCAATCATATCACGAAGGTGAACCGCTTGATTATTAAAAGAGTTTTGCATGTTTGCATTAATTTCATTGCTGTGTTTGGCCATATCATTCCTTAGCTCGGCTCGAATATCGCTCCCTTGTTTCACCATGTCATTCTTCAAGTTGACAAATTGACTCTGAAGATTCGTCACCATCTCACGATTAGTCTTCATGAATGTCTCGACGTCTTGGTTTACTGCCATCGGTTGATTGAGAGGTGGAGCTTGGTAAGCTTGAGAGTTTCCTTGAGTTGGGTATGGGTTTCGTTGGGATTGATATTGATTGTTTGCACGAGGTTGGGATTGGTTGTTTCGGTTATAGCTTTGTTGTTGGTTTTGGTTTGCAGGAGGGAAACCGGGAGGAGCAAGATAATTGTTGGAAAGATAACTTAGCAAGCCACGGTCTCCTTGAGGGCGGGCTTGATAGCTTCCCGTGGGATAAGTACCGTAAGCTGCGTTAACGTTTTCAGAATAATTGCCTTGAGTGGAAGGACAATCATTGTAAGAATGAGGACCACCACATGTGTCACAAGAAATAGCAACGGCTTTAGCTTGTTGAAATTGGTTTGTGGCTATGGACATGAAATCCTTGTGCATACTTGCGATTTGTCGGGTAAGTTCGGATATCTCAGGATTGGAAGTAATAGAAGAAACATTGACTCTCGAGTTAGATCTTGAGGATGCGGATGAATCCCAATTCTTGTGGTGAGTAGTCATGTTTTCAATCAACTCTCGACACTCCTCCGGTCTCCTTTTCATAAAGGTACCACCGGCGGCGGCATTGATCATGTCACGATCACGAAAAGTGAGACCATTGTAGAAGGTGTCAATGAGAGTGACGGGGAGCATATTGTGATTTGGACAGCGATCGATCAAATCATTGTATCGTTCCCAAGCATCGAAAAGTGATTCATCATTTTCTTGCATGAATCCACTGATTTGGTTACGAAGGCTAGTGACCATGGATGGGGGAAAGTAGCGCGATAAAAAGCGTTGAGTCATGTCATTCCACGTATGAATAGAATTCTTAGGAAGACGATCAAACCATTTTTCGGCATGGTGAGAAAGCGAGTGGGGAAAGAGTTGAAGGCGAAGGTCATCCATAGAAACACCGGAGCACTTCATGCTTTGGGTAATGGTAATGAATTTGTCGAGGTGTTTGTTGGCATCATCATCCGGAATTCCACGAAATGGGTTCGTTTGCACTTGCTGGATCATGTGATGCTTTAACGAAAACTCCTGAGCCGTGACGTGCATCGGCGCAATCGGGCCTCCGCGTCCGTTCATAGTAGGTTGACACAATTCCTCCATTGTCCGTAAATCAGGTAGGTGGACATTGTTGTTGTTGTTGTTATTATTATTCAAATTGGGTTGAGGTGGGTGATTATTGTTGTTATTAACACCAGCCATATCTAAATCTTCACGAGTCTCGGGCTCAGAATAGTTCGAATATCTAGTACGCATACACCTGCAGAAGAAAAATATACACAAAGAATATCTATATAATCTTTTTGGTGCAAAACCTTTTGAAAAAGAATTGCTTTTTAATGATTTTTTAATGTTTTGTATTTTTGAAGAGTTTTATATTTTTTAGGATTTTTGAAAATTTTTAAGGCAAGGAAAATAATGTTCAAAGAACGGATCCCAAAATTCAATGCGTCTCTCACTAAAAACCGTTTATCGTAACGAAAAGAGCCGGCAGCGGCGCCATTTAATACTTTCGCTTTTAGCTAGGTATAAAATCTTATCGTCCGAATCTTTTCGAATTGAAAACCGGTCTTAAGTGCGACTCAATCGTCTTTTGGTGAATCAAGAGAATGGTTTGGTTTTGATTATCTATTTTAATATAATAGCAAGTAATTAAAGTGTCGTTGAGTAAAATGGAAGAATAAAGATTAAGACTAAAATGACGAGTAAAGAATAAATGTTTGTAAACTTTAAGACAAAATGAGCACACTAAATAAAACTAACACTTAGAAAATTCTCTAAAAAATAAGGGCTTGGTTGAAAAGTACTAAAAGAAAAGTAAGATCGGACTACACCAAAACAAGCCAAAAGAAGCCCAGATCGGAATGTATTCCGATCTGGTGGTCGGAATATGGGCGAATGCACATAATCGGAATACACCAAAACAGGGTCAATCGGAATAACCACTAAGACTACCAATCGGAATAACTGATTAAGCACAATCGGAATATGGGGAAAATACTACAATCCGAATGACCAATCTTGGCCAAATCGGAATAACAAGGAAAGGGGCAATCGGAATGATACAAAGGCTACCGTCGGAATACTAAATAAAGACTACCAATCGGAATATTAAAGTTGGCCACCGTCGGAATCTACAAACCCTTATCCGATCGAGTGATCGGAAAGTGAAGATGGGAGGCTGCTCGGAATACTTCAATCGGAAAGGGGTTTATCACCCTTTCCGAAAATAATGGGATTCGAGTAGAAAGCAAGAAAATAAGCTATAAAGGAGAGCTTATTCCCAAAACTAGACGAATCAACTTAAACTAAATCAAATAAGCACTAATCTCAACTAATTCAACCTCGAAATAAGCAACTTTTTGGATCAAACAATAAAAACATAAACTTTTTAAGGAAAACTTTTATAAGTAAATAAGCTAATCATAAAAATAAGCCAATAAGCACAAAAGTCTTAAAGCTTAATCAAATGAAAACTTATGAAATGATCAAAATACTAACTTTTTAAGCACGAAATCAATTAGAACAACACGGATCATATGATAATCGCACCAAAATCAATCTAGATCAAAGAAAAGTAGAATGAGATTAAGGATTAAAAGCTTAAAATAGAACTTTGATTAATGAAATAAGCAATACAAAGATGTTTAATCTTGAAAGATTAAGAAAGAAGATGAAACTTAGTGAGAGAAAGTTTAAGACTTTCTCTCTCTAAAACTAGAGAAAATGAAAAAGTGAAAAACTAGCTAAGAACTATCTAACTACCCTCCTAATGACTATTAGGAGGGTATTTATAGGGAAGGTGGAAGGAGTGCATGTGTTGCATCTTATTTCTTGCTTTCTTCACGTTTTCTCGACTCGACTTTAATTCTTTGTCTTTGTCGTCTCGGGATTTGAACTTGTCTTTTAATTTTCTTCTTCTATTAGACTTAAGTACTTCGACTTCGTTAAACTTCCGTCTTTAGACTTTTTCTTCGATAAATCTTCAGAATAGGCCTTGGATTTCCGTTCTTTTTGCACTCTTGATCTTTTGACTTCGTCTTTTCCCGTTTTCTTCGATAAGAGCCCGTGAAAACCCGTGTTTTCTTCCTTTTTCATATTTTGGTCCTAAAACACAATAAAAACACAAACCACGCATAATTCCGACTTTTACGACATAAATCACACGTTTTGGTCTTGTTATTATTGGAAATAAGTGGTAAAAGGATAAGTGTTTTCACACTTATTAACGGGCCAAATTAGCCATATTGGACTATTAACCTAACTAATTTGGCTAAATACTAATGGACTTACTTATTAGGCTTAACCCACTTGGGCCCAACATGTAAGCATAGGGCTGATGTTAAAAGTATAAAATGGACTAATATAAGTTAATGGGCTTATAATGGGCTTATTGGGCCTTGACAAGTACAGAAGTTAAACTAGTGAAACTAGTATAAAAATTTACCAACACATGACATTACAATCAGTAAATAAAGATTTACAATCCCACTTGATCATCATCATATTTATAAAATCATCATATATATACATAGTTATTATTTTTATAAAGTCATTGGACAAGAGTCTAAGACGAGTATTATTTGTCTAGGTTTCCGTGATTGAAGCACGTACCGTACATCCAAATCGTCGATAACCGCCTTTTCCAATCAACGTGAGTTCATAGCCTCGTACTCTTTTAAATGTTTTTATTAAATGTTTTATAAACCCGCGAGGGAGATAACATGTTAGTTTTGATAAAATAGGACACCATTTGTCCTGATTATTTGCTTATTGATTTTTAACCAGATGATTGTATGACCCGATGAATGATTATATGACCCGATAAATGAAATGAAATGGATTATTAAAGTTAGGTTATGTCACTGAAAGTCACATTAGCATGAATTGTGAACTACCGGGATTTGGTAGACGCTTATGCATATAATAGTACTATTTGGGGACGATCACCCCAGTTCGCGCCTTGACGGTTGATCCCCGTCGTGCCACATTGATTGGTAAGCGAATTTATGTATGAGAAAATTTATATAAGCGTGATTATTGTGACGACACGCTGTTTTAGATGGGCAAATGAGTTTCGGGTTAGCTACCCGTTGTTTGTTATAGTAAGGTAGCAATGTCATGCGGCTTGTAATAATCCAAGTAACGAAAATACTGTTATACACATTAAATTACAATATATTGCCTGACTAGCAATACGGGGTCTTATTATTGATATTATGTTCGTGTTTTGGTTTTACATAACCATATTAATATAACGGTTTTTATTTAACTCTAAACAACGTTATAAGACGTATTGTATGATGTTTTATGACATTGGTTCGTATAACGGTTTCGAAGGCAAAAGCCTATAGTATGATTTACAACAAAGATTTTTATAAAATGTTTTTGGCTTATTTTATGGCCTACTACAAGGATTTGTACAAAATGATTTTCGGTAATAAATACATACCGATTATATATTAATGGTTTTCATTAAACTTTATGAATTCACTCGGCGTTTTCGCTGACCTTTTCTTTTAATATGTCTTATCTCAGGTTCTTGAAGGTAATTCTCGGGAAGACGCCAAGAATTTATGGCCCGCACTTAAATAACAATTTCCATTCAAATGATTTGTAAAATTTTATGAAATACTATGACTTGGGACCTATGTAAATTTGATATTCGTGAATGGAAAATGCTTATTCTTAAACGACGCGATTTTTAAGCGTTGTCTATGATGTGAGTAATGTGTTTCCCGTAACACCAACGACTCTTCCGTTGTACTGAATTGTGTAAATTTGGGGGTGTTACAGATTAAGACTCGACAGTAATGTCAAGAATATTGGCTATGAAGCCCTGACAGCCGTGTGATAGCAATGCATGTGCCTCCATGGATGAAATAACTTGTACTGACCTCTCTGGCAGAAAACCATGGTGTATGTACTCTAGAGATTTAACATCACCGAAGATAACCCGATAAGTGTGGCAGTCAATTGTGACACCCCGGGTAGGGTCAAAATATGCGGAAATATCCACGGAGATGTCACTAGGGTGGATCGATAGCACATAGTCCGTAGAGCATAAGATAAAGAGTTATTCAAATCAGATTACATGATTATTAAACAAATTTATAGAAATTGTCTTCAACATGATAAAAGATGATTGTTTATGTTTCCCAAACAGAACCCCTGACGAGTCCTACGATGCAGATTACTAAGATGCTGGAGACCATGCACACATCACGTACTAACTTCATTTTCCTGTGAAAAACATGCTAGAGGGTCAACATAAAGTTGGTGAATTTACAGGTTTACCATTTATTAGTTTGGACATGCAATAATTATATAAGTAACAATGCACAAAGCATTCTTACTAAAATTTAGATTACATTTGTTTATTATTAGAAACTGAAGCTTAACCTTCTATAGTCCTCAACAGATGAGGACGTAGTGTCTTACAAAAAGACACCCAACCCAGTTCCAACATGGTATACATCTGTTGTCCCGGCCAAGGCACAGTGAGCATGACTCACCCAGATTGGGATGGTCAATCCCTAATAGATCTATTTATAATATTCGGGCGATTTACAACAATTTAACAGTTCCAATAGTAATCAATCATAGTCAAGTTTATACAATTATGTTATGTCCATTTAGTGTTTGCATGTTTTCTCCCTCATAGAGGAAAAGTTTTATCAAACGTTTATATGGGGCTGTAAACTCACCTGGGAGTAGGCAATAGCTGTTTAATACGAATATCCAAATAAAGCTCACGCCAAAAGTTATGCCTAATCAAATAGTACAGTCTTAATAGATAGTACAAAGAACATATATGTATGCATATACAGATTTTAGTTAGTTCATTTAAGTTACGGCAGTTATCTAAATAACCGAAGTACAAGTATTAACAATATTCGTTTAAACTTATCTATATAAGTTTCATAGTTAAGCAAATATAAAATGTTTAACTTTTAATATCAGTTAGCATACATGTATTAATAATAATCATTCAACTTACAATTAAGTTTCTTATTTAAGTACACATAAAACGTCCTACTTAAAATATTAGTTTACGTTCTCCGTTCATGTATTATAATCACTCATCTACTATTAAGTTTCATTATTAAGTAAACATAAAAAGTTCTACTTAATATTAGTTTACGTTCGTAGTTCATGTATTATAATCATTCATTTAAACTTACTATTAAGTTTCATATTTTAAGTAGACGTAAGGTGTTCTACTTAAATATTAGTATTCAATTTATCCAACGTTCATATAAAATTTATTTTCTAAAAGTATATGAGTTCATGATTAATAATACATATTCATAATTGTTTATACAATTTATTCCATAAAGCAAATATAAATATTTTATTTTAAAAAATAAAGTAAAATATTTTATTTAACTTTAAAGTTTCCATAAATTATTTAATATTTATAAAATAATGTATTAATTACAAACTTAAGAATTTGTACATTAATTCTTATGGTCTAGGTGTCTAATTATGTCTTATTATAATTAAAATAGATTTTTCGGGTTAGGGCTTGTTAATGTTTCGGAACATGGCAAAACTAGTCCCTCCATATTTTAAACAAGTATAACTTTCGGATTTTACACATTTGGTACCTAGGGCTTGCTAAAGTTTCGGTTTATGGCAGATTTAGTCCCCCTAGTTATATCTAGGTTTTGCAACTTTACTAAAATGACAAAACAGCCCCTAGGGCTTCTTTAAGTTTCGGCTAATTACAAGAATGGTCCTTAGGGTTATAAAATGACAAAATAACTTTTAGAAACTTCCCAAAATGGTCCTTAGGGTTTAATTTGCCATAGATGGTATTTATTAAACCCTATACTTTCGAATATTTTCATTTTCAGTCCTTGTGTTTACTAGTTTATCAAAACAAGTTTCATAAGTTACGGTTTTAGTCCTTAAGTTTCATACATTGTCATTTTAATCCAAAAAGTTTTTATAAGTTATATTTATTATAAAAACTTTTATTTTATCATTCAAACATTATATGGGCTCATTAAATGGGCTAAACATCTAATGGGCTATCTAGTGGGCCTAAATATATCTCAAGTCCACTAATTTATTTAAATGGGCCTTTAAATCATTTATTGGGCTTAAATATATTTTTAGGTCCTTTAATTAGTTAAATGGGCCTAAGTGTAATCCTAAGTCCATTAAGATACTAAGATTTATCAAATGGGCTTATTGGGTCCATTAAGTCTTGCATTAACATTGCATGGGCTTAAATTGTCCATTAACACTATTTTAAATTTCATGTAAGTATTAACTTAGGATTTTCTTATAAGATTATTATTAGCTTATTCATATTTAGTTTTAAATCTTAATTAAAGAATAAAACTAATAGTTGGTTTTATGTGATGATCCAAATTAGATCTAGGTGTGTTACAAGGTTGCATGCAAGTCATAAGCCCTAATAGGAGCTTATAACTCACGGCTATAATTTGTTATAGCTTATTAAGATGAGTTAAACTTGTTTTAAGGTTGCATGTACTTATATGTGTCCAAATTAAGATCTAGCTATGTACAAGTCAAGAAAACAAGTCAACAAGTCCAAAAATGAGATCTAAACTATGTCTAGACCTAAAAATAAATCATAGATCCATGTACACTCATATATAGCCCATGGCTATATTTCTAAATCTTGGTGTTTCCAAGATGAACACTTTAGCTAGTTTTATGTCTTGTAAATATTTACAAAAATACATTACGATTATCTAAGTTACATGCATGTTCCCAATGTTACCATTATTCCAAGAAGACTACACCTCCCAAGGTTCCCATAAGATTTTATAAGCTTGTTTTATGTTTATTATACTCAAGTTAACTCTATCATTAGATCTATGGTTTATATAAGCATGCATGTACATCTAACCTATTTTAGGTCATATGTATCCCACGGCTACATATATACACTTAAGTTATATTTTGTGATTTTTAGTATTCCATTTCACATGTAATAATACATTTCCCATTATTAAAACTTGGTACATAACTCCTAGTTTATCCACTTAATATGTCGTGACCTTCTAGGTCATGGTTTTTCATGGTTTTTGAGTTACACATGTTTACTCGTGAGATCTATGATTATTAGTTAACCAATATCCCAAAAGTAAGATTTGTAACCCATTCAACATTTTAAACACATAAAATGGTTCATATGATTTTTAATCAATGTTAAAAACATAGAGTACAAGCCTTAGGTTTCTTTATTAAAAAGTTTTAACCATAACTATGGTGATCTAAAATATGCCGTGACCTATGATGGCCATGGCTTTACCAAATCTTGATTTTAACAAGTTATTTACATGTGTTTATAGATATATGATGATGCATGCAAGTGAAGAAATGAAAGAGCATAAGGAGTATACCTTTCTTGCTTAAAAGTACCAAAGATGATCTAGATGAACAAGGAGATTAGAGATCTAATCTAGCTAATGAAGAAAACCCTAATATAAACCAAGTCGTGGCCTTAAAGATTCGGCTAGGGTTTGTTCATAGTGATTCCAAAAGAAATCATGCTACCAAATGATTTGCAATCAAGATGGGACAAGGATTTAGTTGATTTAATGAACAACTTTGGATTTTTGTGGCTTATAGCCGAAATGTTGAGAGAGAGAGAGAGATGAAGAGAGAAGTGAGATTGCATGTATGTGAAATGGGAATGTGTGTGTGTTTCAGCTAAAAGAAGAGAGAGGGAAAGGGAATGCAAAAGGCATGATTGCCTTGGTAAGAACACTTGTGCCAAGTGTAGGCCTTTGTGTTTCCCATGCATCTCTTATCCTTCCACATACACCTTGGTGCCCTGTAACATGCACAAAAGGGGGAAAGATAGGCTTTGGTCATGGGTTTATGTTGGGCTTAAAATAGTAGACAAGATCTTGGGCTAGTCCAAGAATGGTTAAGCAAACACATAGTGTGTATGCACATATACATAGCTACATATGTGTAATGTAGTATATTTTCAAATTTTGTTAAGTGTGGTACACACACTGCTAGTTATAACTTCATTAGTTGTTTTTCCTAGTTTTAAGTACAAGGTTTTAGCTATGTAACTTATTTACAACCAATATGGATGTAAAGGTATAAGTACATAATGGACAAGTTCACACACAACTTATAGAAGTATAGCACATGAGTATGTGTTCTAGGATTATTAGGTGGAAATTTTATTTTATAAAATCATGGTAAAATCATAGATTTTACAACACCACCCCGTTATTTTAGCTTTGTCCTCAAAGCTACTAAAAATGTAGTTATCTTTTAAATGCAAGATGTTCTAAGTATATGTTTCATGTCGAACACTCATTCTTAGAAACGAATGGTGACATTAATACGAAATGGTCTATATCTAGGTTACCTTTATACGTCCGGTTGAGCAGTAATGGAGGCTGCTGATATGGCTAGATAAAAGGGAATACAAAGAGATCTTTATCCAGGTCGCGCTATACATCCGATTGAGCAGTAAAGGAGACTGCTGATGTGGATGGATAGGAAAGTAAATGCAAAGAGATCTTTATCCGGGTCGCACTATTCATCCGATTGAGCAGTAAAAGAGACTGCTGCTATGGATGGATAGGAAGGGAATGCAAAGAGATCTTTATCTGGGTCGCACTATTCATCGGATTGAGCAGTAAAGGAGACTGCTGTTGTGGATGGATAGGAAGGGAATGCAAAGAGATCTTTATCCGGGTCACATTATTCATCCGATTGAGTAGTAAAGGAGACTGCTGCTATGGATGGATAGGAAGGGAATGCAAAGAGATCTTTATCTGGGTCGCACTATTCACCCAATTGAGCAGTAAAGAAGACTACTGTTGTGGATGGATAGGAAGGTAATGCAAAGAGATCTTTATCCGGGTCGCACTATTTATCCGATTGAGCAGTAAAGGAGACTGCTGTTGTGGATGGATAGGAAGGGAATGCAAAGAGATCTTTATTCGGGTTGCACTATTCATCTGATTGAGCAGTAAAGGAGACTGCTGATGTGGATGGATAGGAAGGGAATGCAAAGAGATCTTTATCCGGGTCGCACTATTCATCCGATTGAGCAGTAAAGGAGACTGTTGCTGTGGATGGATAGGAAGGGAATGCAAAGAGATCTTTATCCGGGTCGCACTATTCATCCGATTGAGCAGTAAAAGAGACTGTTGCTATGAATGGATAGGCGCGGGCCTTTCAACAGGGGTTGTAGTTATGTACTTTCAAGAGCTGTGAGAGGACCAATGGTGTTGTAGATTTAGTTAGGAGGACAAATTCATTGCAAACGGTTTCTGGTATGAGGAGGACACGCCAGCATGCTTTATATGCTAGGAAAGCTGGGGATGTATTTTTCCGCATCCTTTTTACGGCTGAGATATAGGTTATATCTCCACACCCGATGATGAGAATTGGGGGTTGAAAGTAAAATAAAAATATTTTAACTATAACCCCACCTATATCAATAGCTTTATGAAAAGACTTACAATTATACCTCAAGCTTGTGGGATACAAACATTAGTTAATAGTACTAAATTTTCTACCCAACAAAGAGGTTATGACTTATTGTTGATGGCGACAGGGTAAGGAGTTGCAAAAAATCTGCTTCATTTGCCACAGGGCTGAGCGAGAGGGGCGCAGAAAAGAAGTACCTCGAATGGTGGAAATAAAAGAAGATACCAAGAATAAAGAAGTGTGCGCCTTGCGGGGTGCCGCAACAAGGGTCATGCATCCACTATTACTGGTTCAAAATTTGCACAATTTCTGACTTCTAAAGAGAGGAAATTACACCTCCTAGAGTCTGGTGGATGATGGTATTGTCGAACTAATTGGACCCGAAGAGGAAAAAGGTATGCCCAAAAACATGGGACATTCAACATCTCTTTACGAGGGATGTCGAACTTAGCCCTACAAAATACACCCATTGTGAGTTGGATGTGCCTTTCAGGTTTAGGGTTGCCTAAATGGCGGATATAACCCTAAAAAATACACCCATTGTGAGTTGCATGTGTCCTTCAGGTTTAGGGTCGCCTAAGTGGCGGATATAACCCTACAAAATACACCCATTGTGAGTTGGATGTGTCCTTCAGGTTTAGGGTTGCCTAAGTGGCGGATATAACCCTACAAAATACACCCATTGTGAGTTGGATGTGTCCTTCAGGTTTAGGCGGGGAGAAACAGGTTAAAGAAATGGGGCATCCTTTGACCAAGTATTCCCTGGCTTGCTTGGTGCTAGAAATGACACTATGTCTAGTGTTAGTTATGTCGGGGTTACCGTCCCCTAGTATAATCAATGTTTCATTTCCCTAATGTATATGAACCAATTTTTGATTGCATAGGATAACTGTATCATATTTGTTAGTCAATTCGTGCTAATGATGACATCAAAGCTACCAAGACTTACTGGAATCTGATTGATGTAAAACGGGTGATTGGAAAGTTTTAAGGAACAACCTCGAATGATGGTGTTAACCATCATAACTTTTCCGTTGACAATTCTACAACATAATAGAAGTCTAGAACTAACGAAGGGATTTCCAATACCTTACTAAATTTAGCAAATATAATGCTTTGGTCTGCCCATGTGTCAAACCAGACAGATGTATGTCATTGGGTTAGTAAGAACATACCAGGGACGACGTTGGAGTCTGGATTAACTTGGGCATTGTCGGCCATGTACACTTGCGAAGAAGTTCCCTTGTTGTCCTTCTTCTGGTTGGCCAACTTGGGACAGTCAGGTCTCACATGCCCAGGGGTTCCACACTCTTAACATATCACAGCTTTCTTTGGTCCACTACTGCTTCCACCTGTGGGGTTTCGGTTTCCCTACTGCCCACTTCCACTCCCACGTACATTGGACTTGCCCTTGTTGCTGTTTCTGAGATTAGTATTGGGTCGACCTGGGGTAGCAACATTTGCTTGACAGTCACGAGCAAAATGGCCTTATTGGCCGCACTTGTAGCATCCTTGGCATTGTCCTCTAGCGACATGATGATAGTTTCACTTTGGATACTTGGGCTTAGATCCCGAGTAGTTCTTGGTGCGGTTTCTGGGAGTAGTGTCATCAGCTTGCCCAACGTTTTGCTTTTTGGAAGGCTGCTGGTACTGGCTACGAGAGCTTTCATCGGATTTTCTCTTGTTGTCTGTTTGCCTCTCGGACAGATTGCGGGCTCGCTTGTTGATCAGCTCAGTCATAAATTCCATATCACCTTCAACGGTAGTGGGTTGTGAAGCTAGCACACTGTCATGGATGTTGTAGGGAGTCCGTTGACATACTTCTCAATCTTGTCACTCCTTAGAGGGAACATTCTGGTGCACATCAAGCTTAACTCTTGAAATCTTTGGTTGTACCAAAGATATCATTGTTCTTACACTTTAGATCCCACAGCTCTATCTCCAACTTCTTCATTTCTCCTCTAGGATAATATTTCTCAGTCATTCTCTCCTTGAGGTTGGCCCAAGTGAGAGTATAGGCAGTGTCATGTCCAAGGGTGGCGACCACAGAGTTCCACCAGGTAAGGGAGCTCTCTAGTAGGGTGGATGTAGCAAACTTAACTCTATTCTCGTCAGCACAACCGCTGATGCAGAAAACTGTCTCTAGTCTTTCAAACCACTACATCAATTCAACAACTCCTTATTTTCCTCGGTAGTATGAGGGTTTGCACTTTAAGATGTCGGGGTAAGAGCAACCCCTGTTGGCGTTGTTTCTACATGCATTGAGGTTTGGGTCATCGTTTGCATTCGGGTCAGCTCTTCTGGCTTCCATGGCTGCTGTGATGCCTTCACTTATCATTTCCCGGAGTTGTGCGGCAGTGACATTTTGAGTAGCTTCTGGGGATCCAGCATTATCGGCATTGGAAGTGGTTGCATTATTGGCATTTGATCTCGTAATCACCATTTTTTTATACACAAAATAAGATTATTAGTTCAAACGTTAGTACAGTTTTTATATTATTTACACGGGAAAAATTCATGCATTGATTTCATAACAAATTTGGATAACCTGTCAAGATCTTATAATATAATACATTGCACAGCAAATATAATAAATAAAGTGATTACATGTTATTTCCATAAGAAATTTAACATTCGTCTAGCATAACAAAATCTAGATCATAGGCCGGCCGGGCCTTGTCCAAGGTAATGATACACACAGTCTTTAAAACATTACATCTCAAAGTTACATGTCCAAAAGAAAAGAAAAGATAAAGTACAGGATTGCATCATCAAAAGTTGAAAAGAAATAAAAGTACAAAGGCCATATGTCATGATCGCCGGGATACAACCCGTAAGCTTATCATGACGTACAAGAAGTCTAGTACGTCTATACTAATCCTGCCTAGATGGTCCACTAGATGAGGCCGGTGCTGATGGTGCTGATGGAGCTGGTGGAGCTGCAGAACTCCTCCTGGTGTTCCATAAAGTCCGAACTGTCGTTCGGGTCTCCTTAAGCGTACGGAGTGCTGATAGTAGTTGGTTTTGGAGTCTATCGACGACCCCTCGGAGATAAGATATCTACCCAGTAACCCCATCATGCCGGACAGTGGCGAGATCAAAGAAAATAGATAATGATTGCTCCTGAGCAAAAGAGAAGCGTGGGTCTGATGCTGAAGACCCTCCATGACTTAAATGCGCTGGTGGAGACGGTAGTTCTCCTCCAATAACCATTTCAATGCCTCGTCTGTCCTAGCCTGGATGCCTTTAGCGGTCTGGGATTCTCCTCTCATAGTGCGAAAGAGAGAGTCGATACGGTCGTAGATGACGGCGTGGCCTTGTTGACTGACTGTCAACTGGCTGCGGAGGTCAGATATCTCCCGCTCCTGGCGTGCGGCCAGTGCGGCGATCTGGGCCTGGACAGACTCGACACGCCCTGTCCTGGAGCCTTTCCCGGTCTTATAAGTGGAGACGGGTACGGACCCAGAAAAATAGCCCGATGATAAAGATGGAGGCACGGAAGATGGTATGCTAGGAAGAACCTGGTCCTCCTCCGTAGAGGTTGGGGCCAGTATGGCTGATGCTGAGATAGAAAAAGGGTCCTCTTGGAGTACAGCTTCGATAGTTGGGTCATCCTCTGAATCCTAGGCTGATAACCATCCACACTGCGTCGATCGTAGAGATGAACAAACAACTGGAGTAGGAGCTACTACGGGTAGAAGAGTCGAAGGTGCAGTAGGCGGAGTCATGATGCTCTGAAATAGTATTATTTTAAGTTTGAAGTAAGTATAAGCTTACAAACAAAGAACAATATTATTTTAGATTACATGTTTTATGAAATATATTCCTCTTAAACAATTATCATAATGTTTTAAGATTACATATATTAATACTTATATATATATATATATATATATATATGTTATCATTTACGCAGTTCATTTAACAATTTGTAAGTGCAAGGTTTGGTTTAGTATTACCTATATTTTCATTTCAGTATTTTACTAAGTAGTGTAAAATTTTCAAGTTTAGCATATCTAACATTTTCTATAGCAATATTTCACTAAACAGTATTAATAATCAAGTTTAGTAACAATTTGTACACACTTAGTTCACATAGCATAAAATGCCCTAAGATCTATATGCTTAACTAATACGGTCCCAAATAAAATCCCCAAAAGATTTTTATAAGTTATAGTCCAGTTTTAAATAAAAGAAAAATCATTATATTTTTATTTTATTTAAAAATTTATCTGGTTCTCTATAACTAATGCTCTGATACCACTCTTTGTGACACCCTTGGTAGTGTAAAAATATTCGGAAATATCCACGGAGATGTCACTAGGGTGGATCGATAACACATAGTCCATAGAGCATAAGATAAAGAGTTATTCAAATTTGATTACATGATTATTAAACAAATTTATAGAAATTGTCTTCAACATGATAAAAGATTATTGTTTATGTTTCCCAAATAGAACCCCTGACGAGTCCTACGATGCAGATTAGTAAGATGCTGGAGACCATGCACACATCACGTACTAACTTCATTTTCCTGTGAAAAACATGCTAGATGGTCAAAATAAAGTTGGTGAATTTACAGGTTTATCATTTATTAGTTTGGACATGCAATAATTATAGAAGTAACAATGCACAAAGCATTCTTACTAAAATTTAGATTACATTTGTTTATTATTAGAAACTAAAGCTTAACCTTCCATAGTCCTCAACAGATGAGGACGTAGTGTCTTACAAAAAGACACCCAACCCAGTTCCAACATGGTATACATCTGTTGTCCCGGCCAAGGCACAGTGAGCATGACTCACCCAGATTGGGATGGTCAATCCCTAATAGATCTATTTATAACATTCGGGCGATTTACAACAATTTAATAGTTCCAATAATAATCAATCATAGTCAAGTTTATACAATTCTGTTATGTGAATTAAGTGTTTGCATGTTTTCTCCCTCATAGAGGAAAAGTTTTATCAAAAGTTTATATGGGGCTGTAAACTCACCTGGGAGTAGGCAATAGCTGTTTAATACGAATATCCAAATAAAGCTCACGCCAAAAGTTATGCCTAATAAAATAGTACATTCTTAATAGATAGTACAAAGAACATATATGTATGCTTATACAGATTTTAGTTAGTTCATTTAAGTTACGGCAGTTATCTAAATAACCATAGTACAAGTATTAACAATATTCGTTTAAACTTATCTATATAAGTTTCATAGTTAAGCAAACATAAAATGTTCAACTTTTAATATCAGTTAGCATACATGTATTAATAATAATCATTCAACTTACAATTAAGTTTCTTATTTAAGTAGACATAAAATGTCCTACTTAAAATACTAGTTTACGTTCTCCGTTCATGTATTATAATCACTCATCTACTATTAAGTTTCATTATTAAGTAAACATAAAATGTTCTACTTAGTATTAGTTTACGTTCGTAGTTCATGTATGATAATCATTCATTTAAATTTACTATTAAGTTTCATATTTTAAGTAGACGTAAGGTGTTCTACTTAAATATTAGTATTCAATTTATCCAACGTTCATATAAATTTTATTTTCTAAAAGTATATGAGTTCATGTGTGACAATCCGTCAATTTCAGGTCGTTATTTTAATCTCGACTATTACGTATTACGTGTTTACTTTAATGAGAATTTAAAATTTATCGATTAACCGAGAAGGTTATGACTTGAAACTAGCGTAAAAATGTCGATTAGATGAAAACCGACAAGGAATATGTTAGGTATCGATATTATATTCTCAAATAATCATAAAATGATTTTTATTATATTTAATCTTTATTTCTCGTGTTTTACGTTTTAATGAATGACGAGAACTATTAGTGATCGCGATACCGACGGATGCCCAAAAATTTACGTTTTATTATCGGATGTCTCGATATTTAATATTTTCGATGTTTTCGATTTAATTTCGTTTTAAGTCGTGTCGAAGCTTTGTTATTATATTTTCAAGCGTTTTAACTTTCGAAAAGTATTTTTACGAAACCCGAGCACCGTAAATATTTTTTTCAAAATTTACAATTTACATTTTCAACCATGTAAACTATTTAATTGAATATTTAGACCAAAACTATGCCAAAATGACAAAATCTACCCTAACCTTGGACTATTTAAACAAATTCCACTAACTAATTTTTATTTAAAATTCATTTTTACAAGAAAAATCACCCACCCTCTCTCTTCCTCTTGTGTTTGCCGTCCACCACCATCACCATAGCCACCCTCAAAAATCACTTTCTACTTTGATTCATTCAAATCTAAAAGAAGACCCATCTTGGAAATTCAACAAGCTTCAATTTCGTATAAATTTTTCCAACATGCATCCACTAATTTTAATTTTTGATGAAGAACATGTTGTTTGATCCATTTTTATGGTGAAACATGTGTTAATATTATTATATTCATAGTGGGATGTTGTTGCATGTTATTTATTTTGAGTGGGTTAATTTTTGGATGATCAATCTAGTGTTAGAAGTTAGATGAAGGTGTTAGGATGATATTAGGATGATATTAGGAGTATAGAAATTGTTGGAATGGGTTGAAATATTGATTTGGTTGATTTTTAACTAGTCATTTTAGACCAGTAGGTAAAAGGGTATTTCTGAAAGTCTTAGGTCTGATTATGAAATGGGATGATGTGATATTGTTGTAGTAATCTTTAAGACGCTCGTTTGCCGCTTGAATGAGCTTCTAACTCATTGCGAGCGAAAAGTTATGCTAGTTTTAGTATTCGTGTACCGGGAGACGAGTATCGGCACAATCCGAAAATTGTTGTCGATATTTGGATCGAATCTCGGGGACTATAGAATGAGTTTTAAAAATGTTCAGGGACTGTTTTAAGTTGCTAAACCTCAGGTCATGAGTCTATTTTCAAACCCGAGTGTCGGTTTTGCAAACGGAATTGTTTAGATAAGTCAAAATGGTTTTACAAGTCAAAGGCGTAAAACTGTCCGATTTTTATAACACGAAGGTGTGTCGGGCAGAAGGTCTTAGAAGTAATATTTTTGAATGAAACTTAAACTGAGTCTTATTCATATTATGTGTGAGTTTTTCACCAAGTTTCGTCGAAATCAGACAAGTCTAGATAGGTTAGATTGGTGTGTACATTTGGAGTGTACATGCTGATTGGTATTTTGGACACGTAGTTCAATACTTGTATGGCGTGAGTTGAGTATTCACTATTGGACATGGTGACTTACCCAAGTGTTAAGTCATTATATAAATTACTTAGTTACTGGTCTGAAGGAAGTAAAATGATGGTTTGACTTGCGTTGACTTGGCGTCTTATGACGGGTCAATGTCGAGAGTGCAAGTGTTTAAAAGAATAGTGTTGAATAAAAGGGTATAGGAGTACACTTATATTATTAATTTTTCGGGATTTTCATGGTTATATGAAATTGAGTTTCGTATTATTTAAGTATTATTTATACTTGAGTCGTTTATTAACGAACGCGCCTTATTTGGTAGGTTGCGGTCTTTGTGTTTAACGGGCATCACAAATCGTCGGCGATCGTCACATTACTACTATCGTACCAAGGTGAGTCTATAGCCTCGCTTTGACATGTTTACTTGTTTTATAAAGCCCGCGAGGGGGATAACATGCTTGTTTTATTAAAATAAAAGGAGTACAACGAGAAGTTGTGGAAACCCTTATTATTGGAAAAGCATTTATTATAAATGAAGGGTACAACGAGAAGTTGTGGTAAACCCTCTTTCTTTTAAAAATTGAACACAAAGGACCCGATTGTATGCTTAGATGAAAGTTGTTATAAAAGTTTGTTCTAACCTTAAAAGACCCATGAATCGTGAATTGTTAATCGAAAGGAACGCTAATACTATGGATAGATCTATCGGGGTGACACCCAGTCCGGTCGCGACTAGCTATCGCATGGTGTTGTGATGCACCAGTAATGAAACATCGGATGCAATTGTATAAGAGAAATATACGCACTTGGCTAGGTGTGTTGGGCTGAAATAATATATGTTAACGTTCAATTTCACGAGACTTATGAAATAACAAGGATAATTATGTCTGATCCACATGATTGTCAACCACGGAAGGTTTATTCAGAATACTTGTGTTCGTTTATTTAATTTAAACTCTATAGATTCACTCAGCATTTTTGTTGACTTTATAGCATGTTTTATCTCAGGTCCATGAAGAAGGCACTCAAGGAAGGCGGTTTCGTGCAGCTTGCTAAACTAAAATGTTTTGGCCCGCTTTTATAAACTATGTCCATTCAAAGAAACTTTTATCGTTTGGTTGGTTGTGTAAACCTTAAAACTATTTGGGACCGTGTTTGTGAACTGTTTTATCTTTAATTAAATGAATGGATGCATGTTTTAACAAAATGACTCTTTTTTAGCCGTTTTCTATGATATTGAGATTGAACCATGATAGTAACACCCAATGACCCTTCTGCTGCTATGACCCGAAATTGGGGGTGTTACAGATTGGCATCAGAGCTCAAGTTATAGAGAACGAAAAGATTTTCCAAAAATAAAATCTTGAAATCTTTTGACTATAACATCTGCAAGCGAAACCTCCGAGTTGCCAATGGACGAGAATAAGAAAAGTATATATATGTTATAAATATTTAATTATTAATTATGCTTAAAGCATAACGAAATTACATTTATTTATAAATGTTAATTATTTGATTATTATAATACTAATACATGATTTACAAACGACGCTGATTGTCACACTAGAAATCCCTGTCTTTTGACTCATTCCTCGTGAATCTTCGTTCCTTGTCTAAATTCTATTCTTTATTCTATCCTCCATTCTTGTTTCTTTTCATCTATCTATTCTTATTTTGTGTTATTCATGTTTTGTTATCACAAGCGTTGAACGGATACTCATTTTGATGTGAATTGTGTAACAGGATCATGCCGCCAAAACAATTGACTAAGACTCAGTTACGTGCTATAGTAGCTGATCAATTTGAGATCTCTATGAATGCATTTATGGCAAATATGAATAATGGAGCCGGTGGATCTGGTGGATCTGGTGGATCTGGTGGAGCTGGTGGAAATGGTGGAGCTGGTAATACTGGAGCTGGCAATACTGGAACTGGCACTACTGGAGCTGGTAATACTAGAGCTGGCACTACTGGAGCTGGTAATACTAGAGCTGGTAATACTGGAGCTGGCAATGCTGGTGCTGGAACTGGTGATGCTGATAGACCAGTGATTCCTAAAAACAAGAATTGTAATTATACCTCGTTCATGAAATGCAAGCCTCCAACTTTTAAGGGTACTCAAGGTGCTGTTGGGTTAATATAATGGTTTGAAAAATTGGAATCCGTGTTTCGATTTAGTGGAAGTGAGGAAGGAGACAAGGTGATGTTTGCCTCTGCTACACTTCAAGGGCGAGCATTAACTTGGTGGAATGGAAGAATGGCATCAATGGGTATGGATGCTGCTTATGCTACACCTTGGGTTTAGGTAAGAAGGTGGATGACTGAGGAATTCTGTCCAAGGAGTGTTATTCAGAGGTTAGAACAGGAACTATATCAGCTGAGACTGAAGGGTACTGACATCGATGGATACACAAACAGATTCCATGAACTTGCTCTACTTTGTTCAAACAAAGTTAACCCAGAATACTTGAAGGTGGAGCAGTATATTCGAGGCTTACCTACCAACATCCATGGTGATGTGACCTCATCTAAACCTGCTAATATTGATGAAGCTGTTCGTATGGCCTACCAACTAATGGGTCAAATCATCCAAGACAAGGCTGATGGTGTTTCTGAAGGTAACAAAACAAGAGCTGAAAATGATAGTGATGATCGTGGTGATAACCGTCAATCTCATAATAGGAATCAAAATCGAAGGAGGGGTAATGCTAATGCGATGACTGAAACTGCATCTGCTGATAAGGGAACCAGATGTCAACGCTGCAAGAAGTCTCATACTGGTGAATGTGCTAAGTGTGGGAAGTGCAACAAGTTAGGTCACAAGACTGAAGACTGTTGGGGACCAGGAAAGAAGGGAGTGACGTGTTTTAACTGCCAAGGTAAAGGACACATTAGGAACCAATGCCCTCAACCTCCAAAGAATGCACGTGGTGGAGATAACCAGGGAAAAGCTTATCAGTTGGGTGAAGCCGAAGCGAAGCAAAACCCGAAAGTTGTCACTGGTACGTTTTTACTGAACAACCGTTACGCTACAGCTTTATTTGATTCTGGTGCGGACAAAAGCTTTGTGTCTACAAGTTTTAGTACCTTAATTGATATCAAACCGGTCGAATTAGACGCGAGTTATGAGGTAGAACTAGCTGATGGTAAATTAGTGAGTACCAATCGTGCGCTCCTAGGATGTTCTCTTAATCTCTTGAACCGTATTTTCAAAATAGACTTGATGATTGTCGAATTGGGAAGTTTTGATATTATTATCAGAATGGATTGGCTATCCAAGTATAACGCGTCTATCTTGTGTGGAGAAAAGAAAGTTAGGATTCCCTTGGATGACAAGACCATGGTTATCGAAGGTGATCAACGTAATTCACGACTAAAAATTGTTTCGTGCATTAAGGCTCGTAAGTATATCGAAAGAGGTTGTGAGTTATTCCTAGCTAAAGTATTGGAGAAGGAATCGAAGGAGAAACGTGCTGAAGATGTTCCAGTCATTCGTGACTTTCCTGAAGTGTTTTCGGAAGATTTGCCTGGACTTCCGCCTCTAAGGCAAGTAGAATTCCAAATTGACCTCATTCCTGGTGCTGCACCCGTGGCTCGTGCGCCATATCGATTAGCACCATCCGAGCTGAAGGAGTTATCTGTGCAATTGCAAGAGCTATCTGATAAGGGTTTTATACGACCGAGTTCGTCACCTTGGAGAGCTCCTGTCTTATTCGTTAAGAAGAAAGATGGTTCGTTCCGTATGTGTATTGATTACCAAGAGCTGAATAAGCTAACGATCAAGAATCGTTATCCGCTTCCAAGAATTGATGATTTATTTGATCAACTTCAAGGTTCTCGTGTTTTATCCAAGATTGATCTTCGTTCTGGTTACCATCAACTTCGCATACGTGAGGAAGATATTCCTATTACGGCGTTTAGAACTCGTTATGGTCATTATGAGTTTCTGGTTATGCCTTTTGGTTTGACTAATGCACCTGCTGTATTCATGGACTTAATGAATCGCATTTGTAAGCCGTATCTTGATAAATTCGTGATCGTTTTCATAGATGATATTCTAATCTAATCCAAGAGAAATGAAGAGCATGCCGAACACTTAAGGATTATCTTGAACTTGTTAAAGAACGAAAAGTTGTACGCTAAATTCTCAAAGTGTGATTTTGGCTTAATTATGTACAATTTCTCGGACATGTGATTGATAAAAGTGGAGTACATGTTGATCCTGCAAAGATCGAAGCCATCAAGAATTGGAGTGCTCCGACTACTCCAACTAAAGTACGACAATTTCTAGGTTTGGCTGGTTATTACCGAAGGTTTATTAAAGGATTCTCTTTGATATCGAAACCATTAACTAAGCTGACTCAGAAGAATAAACCGTATGTGTGGGGCGATGATGAAGAAGAAGCTTTCCAAACCCTGAAGATGAAACTCTGTAGTGCGCCGATTTTATCGTTACCTGAAGGAAGTGAAGACTTTGTTGTTTATTGCGATGCATCTCTTCGAGGATATGGTGCTGTTCTTATGCAACGTGAAAAGGTGATCGCATATGCCTCTAGACAATTAAGGAAGAATAAGGAGAACTACACAACCCATGACTTAGAATTGGGCGCTGTGGTTTTTGCTCTGCGACTTTGGAGACATTATCTATCTGGCACGAAGTGTACAGTATTCAATGATCATAAAAGCCTAAAATACATATTGGATCAAAAGGAGCTGAATATGAGGCAACGTCGATGGGTTGAACTCTTGAGTGATTACGACTGCGAAATTCGTTATCATCCAGGAAAGGCGAACGTGGTAGCTGACGCGTTAAGTCGAAAGGAAAGGGAGAAACTGATTCGAGTGCGTGCTTTGGTAGTGACAGTTCATAATGACTTACCTGAGCAGATTCGAAACGCACAAATCGAAGCGTGCAAGAAGGAAAATATTGCAGCCGAAAGATTTAGAGGAGACGGTGAAACATTTGAGACGCGAGTCGATGGTATCAAATGTTTGAGAGGTCGAATCTGGTTACCATTATATGGTGGACTGAGAGACTTGATTATGTTAGAATCTCATAAGTCCAAGTATTCTATTCATCCTGGATCGGACAAAATGTACCAAGACTTGAAAAAGTTATACTGGTGGCCGAATATGAAAGCTGATATTTCAACATACGTCGCGAAATGCTTAACATGTGCAAAAGAGAAAGCTGGATATCAGAAGCCGTCAGGATTACTTGTCCAACCTGAAATTCCAATCTGGAAATGGGAGCGAATTACGATGGACTTCATCACAAAACTCCCAAGGACACCGTCTGGGTTTGATGCAATTTGGGTTATTGTCGATCGTTTAACTAAATCCGCTCATTTTATTCCAATCAACGAGAGGTTCGGTTTGGAGAAACTTGCTGATATTTATCTGAAGGAAATCGTGTGCAAGCATGGTGTTCCTATTTCAATCATTTCCGATAGAGATAGTCGTTTTGCTTCTGGATTTTGGAGATCACTTCAAAAGTCATTAGGAACCAATTTGGATATGAGCACAGCCTATCATCCACAAAATAATGGGCAAAGCGAAAGAACAATCCAAACTTTGGAGGATATGCTACGTGCTTGTGTGATAGACTTTGGAAGTAGCTGGGATAAGCACTTACATTTGGCCGAATTCTCGTACAATAACAGTTATCACGCGAGTATTAAAGCTGCACCTTTTGAAGCACTTTATGGGAGAAAATGTAGATCGCCCGTGAGCTGGAGTGAGGTTGGAGATGCCCAACTCACTGGACCAGATTTGATTAGAGAGACGACGGATATGATTGTGCAACTCAAGAATAGGTTGTTGTCTGCTCGAAGCCGACAGAAGAGTTATGCGGATGTGAGAAGAAAACCATTGGAGTTTAACGTGGGAGATAAGGTTATGCTAAAGGTATCACCATGGAAAGGTGTTATATGATTTGGAAAACGTGGGAAGTTGAGTCCTCGTTATATTGGACCATTCAAGGTTACATCTAGAGTAGGACCCGTGGCATACCAACTTGAACTACCACAAGAACAGTATGGGATTCATTACACTTTTCACGTGTCGAATCTGAAGAAGTGTTTATCCGATGAAGAACTCATTATACCGTTAGACGAGGTTAAGGTTGATAAAAAGTTGCACTTTATCGAAGAACCAGTCGAGATCATGGATCGCAAGGTCAAGCAACTGAAGCAAAGCCGAATACCTATTGTCAAAGTTCGATGGAACTCTCGGAGAGGACCGGAGTATACTTGGGAACGAGAAGACCAAATGTGGAAGAATTACCCTCATCTCTTTGATTTCAACAAGCGATCGGGCAAGAACGCAAGTTGATCTTCGAGGGCGAAGATCCTAATTTGGTGGGGATAATGTGACGATCCGTCAATTTTAGGTCATTATTTTAATCTTGACTATTACGTATTACGTGTTTACTTTAATGAGAATTTAAAATTTATCGATTAACCGAGAAGGTTATGACTTGAAACTAGCGTAAAAATGTCGATTAGATGAAAACCGACAAGGAATATGTTAGGTATCGATATTATATTCTCAAATAATCATAAAAATGATTTTTATTATATTTAATCTTTATTTCTCGTGTTTTACGTTTTAACGAATGACGAGAACTATTAGTGATCGCGATACCGACGGATGCCCAAAAATTTACGTTTTATTATCGAATGTCTCGATATTTAATATTTTCGATGTTTTCGATTTAATTGCGTTTTAAGTCGTGTCGAAGTTTTGTTATTATATTTTCAAGCGTTTTAACTTTCGAAAAGTATTTTTACGAAACCCGAGCCCCGTAAATATTTTTTTTCAAAATTTACAATTTACATTTTCTACCATGAAAACTATTTAATTGCATATTTGGACCAAAACTATGCCAAAATGACAAAATCTACCCTAACCTTGGGCTATTTAAACAAATTCCACTAACTAATTTTTTTAAAATTCATTTTTACAAGAAAAATCACCCACCCTCTCTCTTCCTCTTGTGTTTGCCATCCACCACCATCACCATAGCCACCCTCAAAAATCACTTTCTACTTTGATTCATTCAAATCTAAAAGAAGACCCATCTTGGAAATTCAACAAGCTTCAATTTGGTATAAATTTTTCCAACATGCATCCACTAAATTTTTATTTTTAATTTTTGATGAAGAACATGTTGTTTGATCCATTTTTATGGTGAAACATGTGTTAATATTATTATATTCATAGTGGGATGTTGTTGCATGTTATTTATTTTGAGTGGGTTAATTTTTGGATGATCAATCTAGAGTGTTAGGATTTAGATGAAGGTGTTAGGATGGTATTAGGATGATATTAGGAGTATAGAAATTGTTGGAATGGGTTGAAATATTGATTTGGTATGATTTTTAACTAGTCATTTTAGACCAGTAGGTAAAAGGGTATTTCTGAAAGTCTTAGGTCTGATTATGAAATGGGATGATGTGATATTGTTGTAGTAATCTTCAAGACGCTCGTTTTGCCGCTTGAATGAGCTTCTAACTCATTACGAGCGAAAAGTTATGCTAGTTTTAGTATTCGTGTACCGGGAGACGAGTATCGGCACAATCTGAAAATTGTTGTCGATATTTGGATCGAATCTCGGGGACTATAGAATGAGTTTTAAAAATATTCAAGGACTGTTGTAAGTTGCTAAACCTCAGGTCATGAGTCTATTTTCAAACCCGATGTCAGTTTTGTAAACGGAATTGTTTAGATAAGTCAAAATGGTTTTACAAGTCAAAGGCGTAAAACTGTCCGGTTTTTATAACACGAAGGTGTGTCGGGCAGAAGGTCTTAGAAGTAATATTTTTGAATGAAACTTAAACTGAGTCTTATTCATATTATGTGTGAGTTTGTCACCAAGTTTCGTCGAAATCGGACAAGTCTAGATAGGTTAGATTGGTGTGTACATTTGGAGTGTACATGCTGATTGGTATTTGGACACGTAGTTCAATACTTGTATGGCGTGAGTTGAGTATTCACTATTGGACATGGTGACTTACCCAAGTGTTAATTCATTATATAAATGACTTAGTTACTGGTCCGAGGGAAGTAAAATGATGGTTTGACTTGCGTTAACTTGGCGTCTTATGACAGGTCAATGTCGAGAGTGCAAGTGTTTAAAAGAATAGTGTTGAATAAAAGGGTATAGGATTACACTTATATTATTAATTTTTCGGGATTTTCATGGTTATATGAAATTGAGTTTCGTATTATTTAAGTATTATTTATACTTGAGCCGTTTATTAACGAACGCGCCTTATTTGGTAGGTTGCGGTCTTCGTGTTTAACGGGCATCACAAATCGTCGGCGATCGTCACATTACTACTATTGTACCAAGGTGAGTCTATAGCCTCGCTTTGACATGTTTACTTGTTTTATAAAGCCCGCGAGGGGGATAACATGCTTATTTTATTAAAATAAAAGGAGTACAACGAGAAGTTGTTGAAACCCTTATTATTGGAAAAGCATTTATTATAAATGAAGGGTACAACGAGAAGTTGTGGTAAACCCTCTTTCTTTTAAAAATTGAACACAAAGGACCCGATTGTATGCTTAGATGAAAGTTTTTATAAAAGTTTGTTCTAGCCTTAAAAGACCCATGAATCGTGAATTGTTAATCGAAAGGAACACTAATACTATGGATAGATCTATCGGGGTGACACCCAGTCCGGTCGCGACTAGCTATCGCGTGGTGTTGTGATGCACCAGTAATGAAACATCGGATGCAATTGTATAAGAGAAATATACGCACTTGGCTAGGTGTTTTGGGCTGAAATAATATAAGTTAACGTTCAATTTCACGAGACTTATGAAATAACAACGACAATTTTGTCTGATCCACATGATTGTCAACCACGGAAGGTTTATTCAGAATACTTGTGTTCGTTTATTTAATTTAAACTCTATAGATTCACTCAGCATTTTTGTTGACTTTATAGCATGTTTTATCTCAGGTCCATGAAGAAGGCACTCAAGGAAGGTGGTTTCGTGCAGCTTGCTAAACTAAAATGTTTTGGCCCGCTTTTATAAACTATGTCTATTCAAAGAAACTTTTATCGTTTGGTTGGTTGTGTAAACCTTAAAACTATTTGGGACCGTATTTGTGAACTCTTTTATCTTTAATTAAATGAATGGATGTATGTTTTAACAAAATGACTCTTTTTGAGCCGTTTTCTATGATATTGAGATTGAACCATGATAGTAACACCCAATGACCCTTCCGCTGCTATGACCCGAAATTGGGGGTGTTACATCATGCATTAATAATACATATTCATAATTGTTTATACAATTTATTCCATAAAGCAAATATAAATATTTTATTTTGAAAAATAAAATAAAATATTTTATTTATCTTTAAAGTTTCCATAAATTATTTAATATTTATAAAATAATTTATAAATTACAAACTTAAGAATTTTTACATTAATTCTTATGGTCTAGGTGTTTAATTATGTTTTATTATAATTAAAATAGATTTTTAGGGTTAAGGCTTATTAATGTTTCAGAACATGACAAAACTAGTCCCTCCATATTTTAAACAAGTATAACTTTCGGATTTTACACATTTGGTACCTAGGGCTTGTTAAAGTTTCATCTAGGTTTTGCAACTTTACTAAAATGACAAAAACAGCCCTTAGGGCTTCTTTAAGTTTCTGCTAATTACAAGAATGGTCCTTAGGGTTATAAAATGACAAAATAACTTTTAGAAACTTCCCAAAATGGTCCCTAGGGGTTAATTTGCCACGGATGGTATTTATTAAACCCTAGACTTTCGGATATTTTCATTTTCAGTCCTTGTGTTTACTAGTTTATCAAAACAAGTTTCATAAGTTACGGTTTTAGTCCTTAAGTTTCATAAATTTTCATTTTAATCCAAAAAGTTTTTATAAGTTATATTTTATTATAAAAACTTTTATTTTAACATTAAAACATTATATGGGCTCATTAAATGGGCTAAACATCTAATGGGCTATTTAGTGGGCCTAAATATATCTCAAGTCCACTAATTTATTTAAATGGGCCATTAAATCATTTATTGGCTTAAATACATTTTTAAGTCCTTTAATTAGTTAAATGGTCCTAAGTGTAATCTTAAGTCCATTAAGATAATAAGATATATCAAATGGGCTTATTGGGTCCATTAAGTCTTGGATTAACATTGCATGGGCTTAAATAGTCCATTAACACTATTTTACATTTCATGTAATTATTAACTTAGGATTTTCTTATAAGCTTATTATTAGCTTATTCATATTTAGTTTTAAATCTTAATTAAAGAATATAACTAATAGTTGGTTTTATGTGATGATCCAAATTAGATCTAGGTGTGTTACAAGGTTGCATGCAAGTCATAAGCCCTAATAGGAGCTTATAATTCACGGCTACAATTTGTTATAGCTTATTAAGATGAGTTAAACTTGTTTTAAGGTTGCATGTACTTATATGTGTCCAAATTAAGATCTAGCTATGTACAAGTCAAGAAAACAAGTCACAAGTCCAAAAATGAGATCTAAACTATGTCTAGACCTAAAAATCAATCATAGATCCATGTACACTCATATATAGCCCACGGCTATATTTCTAAATCTTGGTGTTTCCAAGATGAACACTTTAGCTAGTTTTATGTCTTGTAAATATTTACAAAAATACATTATGATTATCTAGGTTACATGCATGTTCCCAATGTTACCATTATTCCAAGAAGACTACATATAGCCCACGGCTATATTGTCTTCTCCCAAGGTTCCCATAAGATTTTATAAGCTTGTTTTATGTTTATTATACTTAAGTTAACTCTATCATTAGATCTATGGTTTATATAAGCATGCATGTACATCTAACCCATTTTAGGTCATATGTAACCCACGGCTACATATATACACATAAGTCATATTTTGTGATTTTTAGTATTCCATTTCACATGTAATATTACATTTCCCATTATTAAAACTTGGTACATAACTCCTAGTTAATCCACTTAATATGTCGTGACCTTCTAGGTCATGGTTTTTCATGGTTTTTGAGCTACACATGTTTACTCATGAGATCTATGATTATTAGTTAAACAATATCCCAAAAGTAAGATTTGTAACCCATTCAACATTTTAAACTCATAAAATGGTTCATAAGATTTTTAATCAATGTTAAAAACATAGAGTACAAGCCTTAGGTTTCTTTATTAAAAAGTTTTAACCATAACTATGGTGATCTAAAATATGCCATGACCTAGGATGGCCATGGCTTTATCAAATCTTGATTTTAACAAGTTATTTACATGTGTTTATAGATGTATGATGATGCATGCAAGTGAAGCAATGCAAAAGCATAAGGAGTATACCTTTCTTGCTTAAAAGTACCAAAGATGATCTAGATGAACAAGTTGATTAGAGATCTAATCTAGTTGATGAAGAAAACCCTAATATAAACCAAGCTGTGGCCTTAAAGATTCGGCTAGGGTTTATTTATAGTGATTCCAAAAGAAATGATGCTACCAAATGATTTGCAATCAAGATGGGACAGGGATTTAGTTGATTTAATGAACAACTTTGGATTTTTGTGGCTTATAGCCGAAATTTTGAGAGAGAGAGATGAAGAGAGAAGTGAGATTGCATGTATGTGAAATGGGAATGTGTGTGTGTTTCGGCTTAAAGAAGAGAGCGGGAAAGGGAATGCAAAAGGTATGATTGCCTTGGTAAGAACACTTGTGCCAAGTGTAGGCTTTTGTGTTTCCCATGCATCTCTTCTCCTTCCACATACACCTTGGTTCCGTGTAACATTCACCAAAGGGGGAAAGATGGGCTTTGGTCATGGGCTTATGTTGGGCTTAATATAGTCGACAAGATCTTGGGCTAGTCCAAGAAAGGTTAAGCAAGCCCATAGTGTGTATGCACGTATACATAGCTACATATGTGTAATGTAGTATATTTTCAAATTGTGTTAAGTATCGTACACACATTGCTAGTTATAACTTCATTACTTGTTTTTCCTAGTTTTAAGTACAAGGTTTGAGCTATGTAACTTATTTACAAACAATATGGATGTAAAGGTATAAGTACATAATGAACAAGTTCACACACAACTTATAGAAGTATAGCACATGAGTATGTGTTCTAGGATTATTACGTGGAAATTTTATTTCATAAAATCATGGTAAAATCATGGATTTTACATCAATCGTAGCCTGGTGTTTGGATAACCAGTCCATGCCCAAAATCAAGTCAAAATCGCATATGCCCAAAGGAAGTGCGTCAACGCTGCGGATCTTAACATCAAATTCTAGGGGAAGATCTCTGTACACCTGAGTGATTCGTACAGAGTCCCTAAGTGGCGTGGAAATGTGATATTGAGTATTTGCATGTTTGTTTTTTTCTCGAATCAAGACAAATTGAAAGGCCTACTAATATCAAGCTTTAAATTGTTTTTGGTTGTTAAAATGTTATTTGGATTCTAGGTCTAATTCGAACAAGCACGTAAAGAGAGAAAATATTTTTATAACTATTTATCCGTAAAACAAAGTGCAAGTACCAATTAATATTCACAAAGTACACGTTTTTAATGCATGAAAAGTAAAAGTGCTTGAAATGTAAAGGAAATGAAATTATAGGGACTAAATGTGCAAAATCAGAAACTATAGGGACCAAATATGAAAATATAACAAACTAGTCAAACAAACTTAACAAACATCAAAACTACAAACCAATTTTGTAATAAACTAAACTTCAGGGACTAACACTTGCAAACCCTAAAAAGATAAAGTTTCCAAGCTGTTACAATGTCTTTCAAAAACCAAGGACCAAAATGCAATAAAAGTGGTAACTTTTCACAAAACAGGCACAAGCTTAATAATAAGCTCGTTTGAGCTTATTTCTGAACCAAAACGACTCTAATCTTTTGCAAAAGACTTAAAACTGAAATTTAGCTAGGTTGGTAAAAAGAATTTTGCTAAAAGCTGTTAAATCTCTTGATAGCTTATTTCAATAAGCTCACATTAAGCTCAAAACGAATTGAGACATACACTATTTGATTTTCTTATCAAAACTGATTAATCAAGTCTCAAGAAGCTTGGAATGTCTTTTTGATTTGAAAATAAGAAACAGAATAAGCCGGAATCTTGAATAAGCCAAAAACAACTTATGTTGACCAAAGTTTGACCAAAAATATCAAAAAGCTCAAAATCTCAGAATCTACACAAGACATGTTTGCTAATGATTTTATGAAAGAAAATAGGCTGATTAATGAAGTAGATTATGAGATCTATGAAAACAGTTAGCTATCTATCATAGAGAATGCAGTTTGGTCTAAGGCTTATTAATAAGCTGAAATCTTACTCAGATCTTAATACTGTAGAATATCCTAATAAGGACTAAAAGATAGGATATTAAGATACAAGTAGAAACAAGTTTCAACTAAAAACATCAAGAAATAAGGAAATGCCAATGAATCAAACATCACTAGTTTGGCTGATGAACTTTATAAAGGCATTGACCCAAACTTTTTAAGTGCAATTTGCCTGATTGACTTTTATTTTGACTACAAAACTTGACCAAAAGACTTATACTCACTTCTTGTAAATGAACACTTTACAACTAGTTTTAACAACTGATTCAATCAAAAAGAACTTGATCCAAACACTACTTACAAAAGCTGATAAGAACTTTTTCAAAGACTTTTTGAGAACAAATGTTTGACAGCAAATGAGATTTATCTAAACTTGCTTATTATATGAAATGAACTGGTTAAAGAGCAAAAACTAACAAGTTTACTGATTTAGCCACAAAATGAATGCTAATGAACCAAGTCTGATGAAAGATCAATTTTTAACAAGTAAGAATGAATGGAAAGATGTTAAACTACAAACAAGCTATCAAAACAACAAGATTAAACTACAATCAATCTAATCACACTCTCAGTTCATTATTTAAGAGTTATACTAGGTATTAAGCATGTAAGACCGTTAAGAGGAATTTAAAACAAGAATTTTGTGTTCCTTTTAGCAATGTGCCTCCTTTGATGGAGTAGAGAGGCGTTGAGCCTTCTAAGGACAGCTAAAACACCATGAATCAAAGACCAATAACCATCATCATCATCAGAATCTGCTACAATGAACACCCCTGCTAAAAATGTCTGAAACTGCTATGAAATGGACTACAAAACGACTTCTAAACTAGCTACAAGTCTTCAAAGCATCAATAAACTTCCATTGATCATGGATGATCAATAGAAATAACACAGCTACTAGGAGTATGGTTATGAAAGTATGTGAATGAGATTGAGTAAAAGTGAAGGTTTTGATTTCATTAATGGTGAAAATTCAGTTACCAGACTGTTACTAACTGCCTAACTAACTCTTAGGTGGTTGTCAAACACCTAAGAGTAGTATCTAACTAATTTGAATGACTGGAAATGAGAGGAAAATTATAAGTGTATGTTTTCACACCTACAAGCTACCACATGAAAATGAAGTGATAATAGGGTATTTATAGAGTGAGAATGAGAGTTTGTTCGGGATGATGACGTGTTGCAGCCAATAACTGAGCTCCACGTGTACTAATTTGGTTAATTACAAATCCCAGCTCATGAACACATTTGGGGATTTTTTATTGAATCAATTTCAGTTCAATTAAGTTGTTGGGTTGAATTCCTTGTTTGATTCCGAGCACTTTTCATGTTAACATCTTCCTTTTATATGCAGTGTAGCAAAATCCCGTTCCTGGACTTGTGATAGTTTGAAGATGACACGTGGTGATGTTTTATTGGTTTTCATCAGCTCACATGGATCATTATCCACTTTTGGATATATTAAACATTGCATGGCTAGTTCTCATTGGTGGAAATGAGTTGAGTGGGTATACTGTTTGGATTCGCCTCATTAATTGCTGGCGGCTGTAAGTGGGCATAGGTGGCAATCCGTGTGCCAATTTTTCTTTGTTCTCATTGGTTGAACATATTAAACACGGATCAAACCCAAAAGTAGTATGAAATTGGTCAATTTTAGCCCTCCAACTCTAACAGATTCTTCATTTGAGCTCCAAACTTTATTCCTTTGGCATTTTTAATCCTTTGACTTTTATCTTGAACATTTGAAGCCCTTTAACTTGTTTGACTTGAAGATTGACCAGATTTGACTTTGATCTTTGACTTTCTCAAAATTGTACTTTAGTCCTTCATCTTTTGAATGTTGTCAAGATAGGTCCTTTTCTTTGCAAGGCTTGTCACTTTTGATCCTTCTCTTGTGTTTTCTTCATATTTTAAGCTTGATTTCACTTGTTTGCTCCAAATTTGTATCCTTGTTACCTAAATAAGCACAAACACAAAACATACCCCATAATACTGCTTTTATGTATAAAAGTTAGGTATTTGCTATGTGTTTTAGGGTGATTTGTGATATTATTGATATGAGATTTTGCTCATATCAAATCCCCTACAATTGATCATTGCCATGACCTCATGCAATGCCATATTTTAAAGCACCAATTTACATTTTTCTCGTAATTAATCCACTTTGGCCAATATGAAATACTTTTACACTATTCTACACTATCTGATGCATGATTTTGATTTTATACAATGCAATGCCAAGGAAAGCAATTCTATTTATATATTTTTTGGATTTTCTTGAAATGGTTTTGATGGAAATAACTCATAAAGAAATCAATGACTTAGATTAGGGATTTTGGTACCATGAACACTTATCACCCTCAAGTTTCACTTTCCCCATACCAAGCTTAAAAATAAGATCATTGTTTTCCATAAGTGAAAGTGCGTCAACTCATTCATATAGATTAATTGTGTTACTCTTATACCCCCACTTATTATGCCTCTAAGAGCGGTTATTATTTGAGCAAAATGCTTGAAGGCAAATTTGTCATTATTTAAAGCGTGAAATATAAGAAATATAAAATCTCAAAATAAGGAAGCACGGTTTTAATCCTAAGTAACCATCTTATCCATTACTCGAAAAACCGCCCACAATTATTATAAGTCTGACTCAAGAGTAATAAGTCATTCGCCTTATGTGTAAGATCCTTATGTCATGCAAGTAGCTACACACTCGCTAAGGAAAGAAAAATAAAACTCACGCAATAATTTATATCCTCCGCCTTTTTGGGACTTTGGATCTTCAATCCCGCAACCCGTCATGGTAATATTGGATTGGAGCAACTATTAAATCCCCGCAACCCTTGTGAGAGTAATATTGGAATTCAATAGTTACTATAATTAACACTTCACTGCCCCTCTTGGGAGTCTTGTATAATTATTTTTTCTATTCCTCACAAAGAAATTGAAACGAATAAAAGGAAAAACACCCGCTAAGTATTAAGCATGACATAAGTCTAGTACACATAAAACGTTCTAACTTAGAATCTTAAGACATACTTATACCAACCATGAATGATTGGTCAAAATGCGTAAGAGACTACAAACCAATTAAAACCGTTCTTGATTATTTATTAACATATATACATGCGTTGACAAGAAAGTAAACGATACAAAAGGGGATATAAAAGCCACAATTAATGAATATGAGGTTTATCTAGCCCTTAAGACTTACTTCAAACTCTATCATTTCTTGTTCTCCACAGTTTAAAATCTCAAATAATGAGAGTAGTGGACGCTTAGCCTAATAAACCAATAAAGGTTTACATGGTTAAGGATACTAGCTAGAGAGTGTAAAGATCAGCAAACTCGGGTTGAGTCAAAGTATCCATGGCGGGCCTAATATGTCAAAGAAGTCTAAATTTGTTAAACCATGTCCTTTATTATATTTTTTTTCTTTTTATATATTTTTATGAAAAGCAAAAGAAGAATATATACAATGCAAATGTGTTATGCAAATTAAAAATGTTTGATGTAAAAATTATGAATGCATATTTTTGGTGGCCAAAGTAGATCAACAATTTGAAAAATGTTTGAAAAATTAATTTCCAAGTTATCATGAAGGTCAATAGCAAAGTTCCAGGTAAGGTCACTTTGATAGAAGACCACCCTACACTTAAGATAAACATTGTCCTCAATGTTTAAGAGTATTGGAGTAAACTCCCCTACACTTAGGACATTACGTACTTTGCTTAACCCAAGCTAAGGAAAGATCAACTATAGTGAATTCATTTAAAGCACAATGTGGTTATGAAAAATCACAATAGTAACAAAGTGAACCGGGTACAAGGGCTTCCTCCATAAGCTCCAATGCACGTGATGAGAGAGAGCAACCCTACAAACAACATGAAGACAAAAGGAAGGTCTCCCCCTACACTTATCCTCAACTCTATACCCTTATTTCTATCCTACCACACTCTAAATCTAAAAACTCTAAGCCTAGTTATTCAAGCTTGATTTATGGAGTCTTTAGCTCGACTCATCCCACACTTAAAAGTGTCTAAAACCTATCATAGAGAATAAAAGTTTTACCCCTTTTTAAGAAAAATCTCCATGATGGGTAAAGCAAGTTTTAAATTATCAAAACTCCATAAATATCCCCCGGATCAAATACATAATTACCATCCCACTTATAACACAATACCACAACTAACTTCTCAAGCAATGGTGAAAAGAGTAAGGTGTTGTTCGCCAAAATGGTTTCCCATATGTTCTTCCAAACTTGATAAGGTGATATTCTTAAATCTCTCACAAGTTTTCCTTTTATTGCATCAGGCGGATACTGAGTTGGTTTATCAAGCTCTATACCAGGATCAAAAATCCTTTCTTGATGGGAAAACAACAAGTGGTGGTTGCCTTAGAAGATTCCCCCTTATAGATCACATGTTGAGAGAAAGGTTGTGGAGCAATGGGTATCAACAAGCTCTTTGAAGAAACCATCATGACTTGGTTTCCTTTGTCACTTTGAAAGGTTGAGGTGGAAAGGAGAGAAGGTAAAGGATCTTCATGAAATAGAGAATCTAGAAAGAGTATGCCTCCCTCCTCATCAACATATCTAAGAGTTTACTCAAAAGGTATATCAACTTCTAAAAACTCATCACTCTCATCCATGATAGAATCCTCCTCATCACCATGAACATCATAGATTGGTATGTCAAAGATTGGTGACTCCGCAAAACTCAAGGAAGTGTGATCATCAAATAGTTGAGTTTCACAAATGGAGAACTCATCATCACTATAATCATCATATATTGGCGTATCACAAAGAGAGAGTTCATCATCACTAAAATCCTCATTGTTTTCTTCATCATGATAGGAAAGTGGGTTATCAAATGATGTTTCAAAGAGAGGATTGGAATAAATCAAAAAATCACCAAAGTTAAGCTCTTGAGGTTCATGAAAATCCAAAGATGATGTAATGGATGCAATGGTCTCAACATAAGGAGGATCATAATTCGCACTTGTGCAAGCTTCATAAAAATATTCATCACAAACTACGTCAAGGATATCATCTTGAGTTTCCTCCTCCTTAACAACATCAATGTGCTTCACCGTTTCGGGCTCATTAGATTTCTTTGACAACTTTCCCATGTTAAACATAACTCTTTCATCTCCTACCCTCATTGTAAGTTCACCTTCCACCACATCTATAAGAGTATGACCCGTTCTCAAAAATGGTCTACCAACAATAAGAGGAACTCTCGGATCTATATCATAATCAACCACCATAAAATCCGCGGGAAAGTTAAATCTATCCACCCCAACAGAAACATCCTCCGAAATTCCCACTGGATAGGCTATTGAACGATTGGCTAACTCAAGTGTCATTTTTGCAAGTGTGAGTTCGGGAAGTGAAAGTATTTCCCAAACCTAATGGCATAAGATTTATGCTTGCCCCTAGATCCGCTAGTTCCATGCAATTTTACACCCCCGGGAAATTGCAAAGAATCAAAAACCTCCCCGGGTATCCAAGCTTAGTAGGGAACTTCTTAAGCAAAACCGCGGAGCAATTTTCATTTAAGGAAGCATTAGGCAAATCCACCAATTTCTCCTTGTTAGAAAGAAGGTCCTTGATCATCTTAGCAAATTTAGGCATATTGGCTAATGCTTCCGCAAAGGATATGTTTATGTTTAGTTGCTTGAACATCCTCAAAAAGTTTGACACTTGAATATCATCTTTATTCTTAATATTTTCCTTTCTCATTCTTGATGGGTATGGGAGACTTGTTTTAGTTGAGGTTGAGTGGTTGATGAAGGATTTTCTTTGTTGGTTTCTTCATTGTAAGGTGTGGAAGTTGAAGGAATAGAAGGTGTAGGTGTTGAGGTTGTAGAGTTTGAAGGCGTTGATGTTAATGGCTTATCACAAGGTTGAACCATAGTAGGCTTTACCAAAGTAGGTGAAGGATCATAAGTTTTCTTTCCACACCTTATTGTGATAGCATTGACATTAGCCCTTGGATTTGTTTGTGTGTTTGAAGGTAGATCCCCTTGTGTTCTTTGATTAATCATCATCAAAATCCTCTTTGTAGTCTCCACATTCAAGGCTCTCATTTGATCTTGTGTTCTCTTTTCACTTTCACAAATTCTTCTTTCGTTTTCTTGGTTCATCTTTTGAAATAACTCAAATGTATCATTTTGCCAATATCCTTGATTATAACCTTGAGGGTATCCTTGATTTTGAAAGTGTGGAGGTGATTGGTTAAATCCTTGATTGTTGGCATGAAAGTTATTTCCTTTATGTTGAAAGTTGTTGGGTGCTCTATAGTTTTTTCCTTGATAGTTTGGCCTGGGCCCTTGATTTTTTTGAAGCAATTGAGGAGGGTTGGGTTGATTTTGGGTGGGTGGATGGGGTGGAAAGCCGGGTGGAGCAAGGAATTTATTTGACTTGGAAGAGAGATTGTTTGGGTTGATGTTAGGTTTGAAGTGCTCTCTATGTTCATCTTGATAAGAATAACATTCACCTTGGTAATTTTTAACCTTGTCACATTGTAGGTAAGAATGAGGACCTCCATAAGTCTCACATGAAATAGCAATGGCATTCACATCATTGGAAAAGTTGTTCAAGGAAAGGCTCCTAAGGGTTTGGGCTATGTCTTGATTTGTCTTTAGATTCATCTCTTGATTTCTTTCCATTATTTTAAGTATCTCTTGGTGACTCTTGAGGATTTGATTATCAAAGGATGTTTGAGAACTATCTTGCACAACATGAACCCTTTCATCAAATTGGTTATTTGTTTGCACCATGTATTTAGTCTCAATAATGTCCCATGCCTCTTGAATGGATTTGGAAAGAATATTCCCACCCGTGGAGGAGTTGAGGGAATCTTGATGATGTGGTCTTAATCCATTGTAGAAGGTATTGATTTGGTGAACTTCATTGAATCCATGATTGGGGCATTTTCTCAATAACTCCTTGTACTCTTCCCAAGCATCACTAAAGGTTTGGCTAGGTTTTTTTGAAATCCAATAATTAGGTTTCTCAAAGCCGTGGTCTTAGATGGAGGAAAGAACTTGTTCAAAAACTTCTTAGTAAAGTCATCCCAAGTGGTAATGCTCTTAGGTGGTTGTTTATCTAGCCAATACTTGGCATTGCCCTCTAAGGAGAATGGAACTAGGATCAACTTAATGGCATCATGGGGAACTCTATTGTACTTAAGGGTATTACAAAGAGATAGAAACTTCTTGATATGATCATGTGGATCATCATTAGGTCTCCCGAAAAATGGTGTGTTTGAAACCAAGGTAATCATGGATGTCGTAAGCTCAAAGGTGTTTACGGGTATCTCGGGTATAACAATAGCATCGGCATATCCTTGCACATTTGATTGGAGGTGCTCCATCAAAGGTCGATTGTCAACGGCGACCATGGCTTCTTGTGTGTTGATCAAAGCACGATTCTCGGGATCGGCTTGATGGACGGTGTTGTTCTTACTCTATCTCTTTTTCTTCCTTTTGGGAGGAAGGGTTTGTACACCAAAAGGTATTTGTGCACGCCCTCGGGTGAGCATGCAACTCAAATCAAGGAGTGAGAGAGAAGCTCTCGTTTGACTTTGGAAAAGAAGGGATTAACCTTTCCGAGGTTTAATAAGTAATATCCACAAGAAAGTATAGTATATGTAAGTAATACTTGGGTGCAAGACCCCCAATCAAGCTTTCCTTCTTAGAATACTCACTAGTGAACGGGGGGTTAGGTGGCGCGAAGCACTTAAGTACCTATTAACCCTTAGACGGTATTTTATAGCATGTCGCCTTTCTATTAACTTTGTAGTTTGTATCCTTCGAATTCTTGCCTATGGGAGGTATTTATCTATTCTTGCTTTAATTTAATTTGATCGATACACGTGTCAAGAACCGGAACGCTCCCGAACACGGTTTATTTCAAAAGCAATACTTATGGAAGTATGTGTATTGAGTGTTCGTATACGTATACGTATCTACATATAATAATATATCAAAAATATTTTTGTATTTATCGGGTTTTTTAAGAAAATACTATATGTACGTAAAAACCGATGAAAACCAATAATATATATTTTTGGGTGCAATCTTTTAGTAAAAAGATTGCTTTTTGGATTTTTTTATTTTTTTAGTTCAATTCTTTAGGAAAAGAATTGATTTTGTTATTTTTTAGTTTTTATATTTTTATATATTTTATTTTTTATATCTTTTGGATTTATGATACGTAAAAATAACGTCCACTCGGGGAACGAATCCCAAAATCCAGTTGAAACCGTCAATCAATAGTCTCTCGTAATGTCATGAACCTGCAGCGGCGCCATTTGATATTGAGTATTTACAAGTTCGTTGTTTCTCGACTCAAGACAAATTGAAAGGCATACTTATATCAAGATTTAAATTGTTTTTGGTTGTTAAAGGATTATTTGGATTCTAGGTCTAATTTAAACAAACACGTAAAAAATTGGAAAATATTATAGAATTATTTGTCTGTAAAACAAAGTGCAATTACCAATGAATATTCACAAAGTACAAGTAACTAATGCATGAAAAGTTAAAGTGCTTGAAATGTAAAGGAAATGAAAATATATGGACTAAAAATGTAAATTCAGAAACTATAGGGACCAAATATGAACATATAACAAACTAATCAAACAAACATAACAAACTACCAAACTAACTAACCAATTTTGTAACAAATAAAAGTTCAGTGACCAACAGTTACAAACCCTAGAAAAGTGAAGTTTCAAATCTGATTACAAAGTCTTGGAAAAGTAAGGGACCAAATTGCAATTAAAGTGGTAACTTTTCACAAAACGGGTTAATGAACTCGAATAAGCTCGTTTGAGATTATTAACTCAACCAAAATGAGTCTGGTTTTTTCTAAAGTGCTTAAAACTCATTTTTAACTAGACTTCCAAAAGGATTTTGTCTAAAAGCTGTTGAATCTCACGCTAACTTATCACAATAAGCTCATAATAAGCTAAAAACTAATTAAGACATCCACAAGTTGATTTTCTAATCAAAACTGATTAATCAACTCTCACAAAGCTTGAAATGTCTTTTTGATTTGAAAATGGTCAACAGAATAAGCTGGAATCTTCAATAAGTCAAAAGTGCTTATTTGACCAAAGTTTGACCAAAAATTCAATAAGCTCAAAATCTCAGAATTTACTCATGACATGTTTGCAAAATGAATGATGAAAGAAAATGAGTGAATTAATGATGTAGATTTTGAGATCTATGAAAACGGTAAGCTTTCTATTACAGAAACTTGCAAAAGGTCTATGGCTTATTAATAAGCTGAAATCTCACTCAAATCTTGATACTGTATAATTTCCTAATAAGGACTGAAAGAATGTATATTAAGCTACAAGTAGGAACAAGTTTCAGCCAAATTCATCAACAAATAAAGAAATGCCATGGATTCAAAGCTCACTAGTTTTAACCGAAATCTTGTTTTAAAACTTGACCCAAAGATTTTCAAGGTCAATTGTCTGTTTGACCATATACTTGACTACAAAACTTACCAAAAAGACTCACACTAAATGACTTAGTGTGAATGAACACTTTACAACTAGTTTTAACAACTGATTCAATCAAAAAGAACATGATCCAAACACAACTTACAAAAGCTGATAAGAATTTTTCAAAGACTTTTTGAGCACAAATGTTAGACAGCAAATGAGACTTATCTAAACAGGCTTATTATATGAAATGAACTAGTTCAAGAGCAAAAACTAACAGGTTTACTGATTTAGCCATAAAATGAATGCTAATGAACTAAGTCTGATGAAAGATCAATTTTTAACAAGTAAAACTTAGTGAAAAGCTTTAAAACTACAAACAAGCTATCAAATCAACACAATCAAACTACAATCAAGCTAATCAAATCAACAGTTCAGCATTTTAGAATTACACTAAGAATTGAGCATGCATAGGATGTTTAGAGGAATTTAAACAAGAAACTAAGAACTTTTTAGCTTGATGCCTCCTTTGATGGAGTAGAGAGGCGTTGAGCCTTCTAAGGACAACTAAACCACATGAATCAAACACCAATAACCATCATCATCATCAGAATCTGCTACAATGAACACCCCTGCTACAAATGTCTGAAACTGCTATGAAATGGACTGCAAAACGAATTCTGAACCAACTACAAGTCATCAAATCAACAATCAAGTTCCATTAATCATGGATGATCAACAGAAACAACACAGTACACTAGGAGTATGATTATGATAGTATTTGAATGAGATTGAGTAAAAGTGAAGGTTTTGATTTCTTTAATGGTGAAAATTCAGTTACAAGACTGTTACTAACTACCTAACTAACTCTTAGGTGGTTGTCAAACACCTAAGAGTAGTATCTAACTAATTTGAATGACTGGAAATGAGAGAAAATTTAGAAGTGTGTGTTTTCACACCTACAGGCTACCACATGAAAATGAAGTGATAACAGGGTATTTATAGAGTGAGAATGAGAGTTTGTTGGGGATGAAGACGTGTTGCAGCCAATAACTGAGCTCCACGTGTACTAATTTGGTTAATTGCAAATCCCAGCTCATGAAAACATTTGGGGATTTTTGATTGAATCACTTTCAGTTCAATTAAGTTGTTGGGTTGAATTCATTGTTTGATTCCGAGCACTTTTCATGTTTACATCTTCCTTTAATATGCAGTGTAGCAAAATCCCGTTCCTAGACTTGTGATAGTTTAAATATGACATGTGGTGATGTTTTATTGGCTTTCATCAGCTCACACGGATCATTATCCACTTTTGGATATATTAAACATTGCATGGCTAGTTCTCATTGGTGGAAATGAGTTGAGTGGGTATACTGTTTGGATTCGCCTCATTAATTGATGGTGGCTGTAAGTGGGCATAGGTGGCAATCTGTGTGCCATTTTTCTTTGTTCTCATTGGTTGAACATATTAAACACGGATCAAACCCAAAAGTAGTATGAAATTTGTCAAGTTTAGCCCTCCAACTTTAACAGATTCTTCATTTGAGCTCCAAACTTTATTCCTTTGGCATTTTTGATCCTTTGACTTTTATCTTGAACATTTGAAGCCCTTTGACTAGTTTGACTTGAAGATTGACCAGATTTGACTTTGATCTTTGACTTTCTCAAAATTGCACTTTAGTCCTTCATCTTTTAAATGTTGTCAAGATAGGTCATTTTATTTGGAAGGCTTGTCACTTTTGATCCTTCTCATGTATTTTCTTCATCTTTTAATCTTGATTTCAATTGTTTGCTCCAAATTTGTATTCTTGTTACCTAAACAAGCACAAACACAAAACATACCCTATAATACTGCTTTTATGTATAAAAGTTAGTTATTTGCTATGTGTTTTAGGGTGATTTGTGATATTATTGATATGAGATTTTTCTCATATCAAAATGCATAAGGTATTATCTAATGGCATCTGGGAAATCCTAACACGTACGGCAAAAGTAGTGGATACGACTGAATGAGTCGCTCTAGTATCAAATAGAAAACATGTTGCCAAACCATTCATAAAGAGATTTTCGGTGATGGTACCTGAAGTCTTATTTGCCTGGTCTCTAGTAGTAGTGAACACACGATCAGAAGTAGGAGGTGGCTTGGTGTCAACGTGCCCAGAGGTGCCTTCTATCTCACCCTGGCGATAGTCCTTCTGCTGATGGCCTTGTTGACCACACTTGAAACAACGACTAGTACCTCGGCGACAAGTAGAAGAATGTCTGCGCGAACAAGTAGGACAGACAGGATGCGTGAATCCTCCAACAGGCGTCCTAGTTATCTGAGAGCATGTTTCAGGATTACATGCATGAGACATGATTCATGGAACATATACACGATTACATAGAAGGTGTAAAATTTACCAGATGAGGTAGAACAGTTAGGCTATGAACCTCTACGGTCCTGATCCCTGCCGTTACCATTGTTCTTGAATCAACAATCGTTGGAGTGTCAGAATACCATAACATAAAATAGTTTAACATGAAGGAAGGTTAATGTAGGGACCTGCTGTTTTTCGAGTTGTTAGCGTTGTTAAGGTAATTATCATTACCACCATGCCTCTCAGAACCAGAACGGTCGTTGGTCTGACCATTTCCCTTAGATGCTTTCTGCTGAGCGGCCGCAGGCTTACGGTCGTCAGTCTTCTGCCTGGAATAAAACGTTTAACATGTTGATCCCAAACTTAGATCGATTTAGCTTGTGTAAACGAGATTAAATCAAGTTAAACACGTAGAGAAACTTTGTTGTGTATAAAACAATATAAGTATTATGCGGAATTAATACTCAAACAAGAACACATAAACAATTGTAAAACAAACTTTCACTCGATTGATTAGAACAAACTTACTTACAATGAATGTGTTAAACGTATGAAAACTTATATGAAACAAAACCTAAAGGTCTTCTTTTATAGGCATAAGAAGCCTTGTACAAGAGTCTACGTATCAGCTATTCTAGGTAAAGATAAATATAGAAAATACATTGTTGATCCTATCTTTACTAGAAACAAACTAGAAACATAATACGCGTAGACTAAATCTTTCTATCAGTGCTTGACTTCAACCTATCAACGCTTGACTTCTTCCTGTCAACGCTTGATCTGTCAACGCTTGTTTTCTTCTTATCAACGCTTGTTTTCTTCTTGTCAGCGTTCAAGTGTACTGGCTACATTTTATTCCCAACAATTATCCCCTAAGCTTGATATCTACTCTAGTAATCAAGTTTCCGAATAAAAATTAAGAACTAGGAGGAATCTTACAAATCTTATCATATTGGTTATAAACATGCCTAATCATATCTTTGGCCACGTCACTTGAATAGTCAATCTCCAGCTGTGTTGTCTTCATCTTGTCCAAAACTTCTTTGGACATGGGATACTCAGCATCTACAAGAAGATACTCAGCAAACTTTGTAGAACTCAAATAATACACACCAGTAGCTGAATACAAACGCCATTTAAGTCCACTGATATCATCCTCAAGATCCTTCCAAACAGGATCTTCTTCTTCTGGTGCACACATTCTCTTGAATGTTGACCAAAGCTTTATTCCATTGACTGAAGTAGGTGCTTCAGTCTCATACTTGGCCAGCAGTAACCTCCAAAGGTCTACAAAGTCTTCCCTATCCATACTTGCAAAGAGAGACATAAGAGTAGTAAATGTGTGTACCTCTTTTGCATATCTTCCAATCATCCAAAACCCACTTGCATCTTCTTCATAGCTAATGATAGGGTTTCTAGCATCAAGAGGTAACACTTGTACCATATCTGAAGCTTGCATGGGTGAGAGCTTGATGCTCCTTCTTATAACAGCTTCACTGGGATTTAATTTATCCATATCTTTAGGGAACTCAAGTGGAACTCCCTTCTTAAAAGGCCTTGGAACAATCATTGCCTTTTGAATCTCCATCTCTTCTGCAAGTTCTTCTCTCCTTTCATCTGAGAGAAGTCTGATAGTATTCATTTCCTGCACTGTTGCCCAAATGGGATAAGCCTTATACTCCAACTCTTCAAAGGATAATCCCTGCAATTTCTTAAAGGTCTATCCTATTCCATGACATCTGAGTAACATGTAGTAAAGCTCCCTTCTATCTCTCTTCAGCAATGAGAAAACATTGCTAGCCTTATGCTTCAGAATTACCTTGCAATCTTTTTGAACTCTAAGAAGAATCTCCAATCCCCAAATTTGATCTGAAATTGTCATATCTGGATTCTCCATAACCTTATCTTCCCAAGCATGGTACATCTGAGCAACTTCTGGCATATCATAATCTACCTGCAACTTTAACTCTCTAAGTTTCTCCCTTGCCAACTCATCACCATATTCAAGTCTTTCTGGTTGTTCAATTATCATAACACTTGAATCTGAACTCCCTTCATCACTTCCTTCTTGTTCCTCGGAAGTAACAACAAATGGTGATTCACCAAACTTCTTTATTTCTTGTTCCACAAGTTGTGCAGCCAACTTTGAATCAAACTCTACTTGTGCTCCATCCTTTGGAACTTCTGTTTCTACCAAAATTCCTTTACCCTTATCTAATGGATCAATGATAGGTAAAGATGATGATGGTACCTGTGAAGACACTTCTTTGATGATAGCTGATGAATGGAATACACCAACCATATCTGTAGGTCTGTCAACGCTCAAATTCTGCGTGTCAGCGCCCAACTTACTCTTGTCAGCGCTTGGTGTGTCAGCGTCCAAAGTCTGCTTGTCAACGCTTACCTTACTCGTCTCAGCGCCTCTTGTGAAATGCTCCATCATTGCTGTAAAGGAGAAGTTCAAGTTTGTAGGAGTAACCAAAGATGTATCAAAACCTGGTTGCTTCTTCAATTTAGTAAGGGCTTCAGCAACACCCAAAGATTCTCCATCATGTGAGCCTTTGTCACTCACATGGATCTGCTCATCCTCCCTATTGGAAGAATCCTCCATACCACGCCTAGTGTTAGCATCCTCCAAAAGAACAATCTTCTCCCTCAATTGCTTGAGTTCAAGGCCTTGTGTATTGACTGTTTGTACCAGGTCTGCATTTTGCTTTTGCAAGCTAATGCAGACAGCCGTCAATTCCAACATTGTGTATGGTGCCAATCTACCCTCCTCTAGAATGGGCATTTGACCTCCCAAAGTAGAGTCATGGGGCATGGATGAGGTCTTAAAGATGTTAGGACTGGCTTGGCCTGCATCTAAGCGAGTACCAACAGTCGTAGCCTCATCCATAGCACCAACCACACTTGTGGTGGTGGTTCTCTCTACAACATGGCTAGGACCACTAGAGGAGACACTCCAGTAGTCCTTGGGCATTTTATCAACCTATATTCAGGGGGTGTAGAAGATGATGTGGATTGGGTGGCAGTTTTAAGGTTAAGGGGTGTTTGGGTATGTGAAGGAAAGGTGTCAACGTTTGGATTACTAGTGTCAATGCCAACATTTAACATGTCAGCGTTGAAGGATTCTTGGTCAAGTTCCATGTGTTGAGGTGAAGGTAAGGGATCTGGTATTGGTCAAGTTGTGGTTGTGGGTCAGGTTGAGGTTGTGCTGCTGCAATAACAGCAAGCATAGCTTGGGTGAGGGGTAAGTCCCTGTGAGGGGGTGAGTTCATCTTACTAAAAATAGCTTTCTTTTGCATAAGGATCTCATAAAAATCATCATGACCCCTTGTGCAATACCCTTGGTCATCAAAAATCATTTGTAAAAATCTGGGATAAGCCAAAGTCATCTTATTCCCCTTGTTTTTAGACATGCCATCAAAAATTAATTTTGAAAAATTATACTTTTGCCCATTTGTAATGCACACAATTGCACTAGCAATTGATCTGTTAATTTCATTATGTGCAGTACATTTGGGAGGTCAAACATTGAAGGATGACATGTATGAGGTACTTCTAGGCTGGGGGGAAATTCTTGTTTATGATATTTATTTAAAGTACCCTCTTCAGGGAAAGGATACCCCAAAGCCCGAAGTCCTTGTTCTATCTCATTAATGGGGAGAGTGGTTATACCATCTGCATCATTAAGATGCAAAGCCTGGCGAACAAAGGCTTCAGTAACCACCCAAGAACGCCCATGAACAATAGTTGTTAATGTAGTTACATTATTAAGCGTTGAGGAACTAACAGTGTTCCAAAACTGTTTAATATGAGTGACATGGATGAGAGGAGCATGAGAAAGTGCATACCTAAGTGGAGATGCATTCAAATACGCCACCATCTGGGTGTATTGTGGAAACAGAGCCACATCAGCCTCCAAATAAGCAATCATATTGTGCTGACTTCTGAATCCCAATACAAAGTCACTTGGTTTAAACTTTGGTGCCATTGTTGAAGAAAGCTGTTTGTGAAAGATTGATGAAAGATGAATTATAGGAGAAAAAGAGTTAGACAAAAATATGAGGGTACCCTGTTTAAAAATAGGATCCAAATATATAGGAGTGATAGGCACATGTGATTGATCAAAAATGAGGCAAGTATTTTCAAATTATAATGATGAAAATATTGAAAAGAAAATAAGTTATCTTGTGCATTAATTAAAAGTTATCTACTCCCAAAATTACGGCCCCAAAATTCGTCAAAAATAACAACTGGGTAGGACCCAATGAGTGTCAATGGTCAAAAATAACCCATCAACGCCCAACGGCTATATTCTTGTCAACGTTTGCAAAAGCCATGTCAACGTCTAAACTGGTCACAACAACGCTTGGTAAAATATCTGTCAGCGTCCAAAAATAAAAGTAATAAAAATGAAAAAGGACCTTAACAAAGTAATTTATCCTAGTGAAGATAACCTATAAACTGCAAATTATTATAGGGCGGCAAGCACTGTCCAATTATGCACACTTGCTTATGCAAGATAGACATAACAGTCGTCTAGTGTCCCTTGCTAACTAAAATTCTTAACAGTTAAGTTATCTTGTAAAATCTCTTGTAACTCCCAGGTAAAACCAATATAAATCATACCCAAGTCTCCCAACAGACCACATCCAATTCTAGGCCAAAAAGGTCTTGGCAGCATGCATAGTATATCAACTTTGCATGCTACAGTGCCTCATGAGATAGAAATCTAACTCATACTCACCTGTGAACACAATCTAGAATTGTGATAAGAGTATTTTAATAATACCCAAAGAGTCCTAACGGTCCCTAAAACCTCCCGTTAAACTGTGATACACAAGTTGCCAAATAATATGCATGTAAATAAAAACTTATGTCAAGATAGGAATATAAATATTCCAACCATCATCCAGAAATTGAAACATGCTCCAATGATTCTCCAAGGATCCATAAGCAACTCTGTATCCAATGGTACAATGCTAACAACGCCTGCACACTTAGATCAAAAACCACAAAACTAACATGTTGCTGACAACGTCACGATAACACTTATCAGCATTAAGATAACCTTTGTTAGCAATAGACAAATAAAGTGGAAAATCTAACTTCTCAAAAAGACCAATAACAATGCATATCCTGTACATACTTCTACAAAAAGATCCCAAAACACATATTAAGTGAGACTGATCATTCCAATACTTGTTACCAAGTATTGAAATCTTCCAGTATCAAAAGGTTTAGTTAACAAATCAGACACATTTTCTTCTGTGTCAACCCTATCTGGTTGTATTAAACCCTTTTCAAAATAATCTCTTATAAAATGATGTCTAATTTCAATGTGTTTTGTTTTAGAGTGATGTACAGGATTTTTAATAATGCATAAAGTACTGTTATTGTCTACAAAAATCTTGGTATGCATGAAATTATACCCATAATTCAACAGCTGGTTCTGAATCCATAAGACTTGTCCACAACAAGCAGTTGCTGCAACATACTCTGCTTCAGTTGTAGAATTGGCCACCACTGTTTGTTTCTTGTATTGCCAAGATATCAACCTACTCCCAAGAAACTGACATCCACCAGTTGTGGATTTTCTATCAAATTTGTCACCACCATAATCACTGTTTGAATATGCAATAAGCTCCAATGGTGAATCTTTTGGATACCATAATCCAAGGTCTGTATAACATCTAAGGTACCTAAAGATTCTCTTGACAGCATGAAGATGACACTCTTTGGGAGTCACTTGATGGCGTGCACATGCACACACAGCAAACATAATGTCAGGTCTTGAAGCTGTGAGATACATCAATGAACCAATTATTTATCTATAGTGCCTGACATCCACATCTTTTCCATCTCCAACTTTTCCCCAAGGGTGTTCTCTATCCATAGGAGTGATAGCCCTTTTCTCATGTGGAGAAAAGCCAAACTTCTTCAAGATTTCTGCTACATATTTATCTTGAGAGATGAAGATACCATCTTCTTTCTGCTGAACTCGTAACCCTAGAAAGAAGTTCATCTCCCCCATTGCACTCATCTTGAACTTGTCTGTCATAAGCTTGGAAAAGTCTTCACTCATCTTTGGACTTGATGAGCCAAAGATGATATCATCCACATAAACCTGGACAAGTAAGAAATCCTTACCAGTCTTCTTTGTAAATAAGGTCTGGTCTATGGTGCCCCTTTTGAATCCATTTTCAACCAGATAGGTGGACAATGTGCCATACCATGCTCTTGGGGCTTGATGAAGTCCATACATAGCTTTCTTGACTCTATATACCTTGTCTGGATGTTCTGGATCTTCAAAACCAGGAGGCTGCATTACATAAACCTCCTCTACAACTGTGCCATAAAGAAAAGCACTCTTCACATCCATTTGATAGACAGTAAAGCCCATGTAGGAAGCATAGGCTAGAAATATCCTTATAGCCTCAATCCTTGCAACTGGTGCAAAGACCCCCTCATAGTCTATCCCTTCCTCTTGTGTATATCCTTGAGCCACTAAACGTGCCTTGTTTCTGACCACAATGCTCTTTCATCCTTCTTGTTTCTAAGAACCCATCTTGTCCCAATAGGTCTGACATGTCTGGGACAATCAACCAACTCCCAAACATCCTGTATATCAAATTGGTGAAGCTCATCCTGCATTGCTTCCACCCAACTTGGTTCTTTGAGAGCATCAAAAATCTTCTTGGGTTCCTGTTGTGACAGAAAACAAGCAAACAAACATGCTTGAACATGAGGGGTATCAACCTTCTTGTGAATATTGGCAATAAATCCTCCAAGATTCTGATGAGATCTTATAGTTTGAACAGGAGACATCACATCACTAATAATTAGAGAAGATGGGTGATTTTTGATTGTAGAAGTAAGCACTCCTCCCTCAAAAAGTGTGTTGTCTTCAATCTTATCTTCCATGTTACCAATATCTTCTTCAGACTCTCTTCCCTCAACATCTATATGAACCTCACCATTTCTGCTTGAAGGTTCACCTTGTTCAAAATTGGAAGAGAAAATATGGTCAAAAGAGTTGTCAACGCCTGAACCAAGGTTGTCAGCGTTTGAGCCATTAATACAAGGTTTTCAGCCAAGTATAAAAATAATTTCGTTCCGAATCTTTTCGAATTGATTACCGATTAAAAGTGCGACTCAGTCGTTCTTGGTGGAAAGTAAAAGGGGATTGGTTTTCTATGCTACTAAAAAGGTAAATGCGTGAAACAATAAATTTAAACTAAAAGCAATTAATGAAAATAAAACTTGAATTAAAATTAAGCAGTAAAACAGTAAAATACCCTTACTTGCAAAACCACTGATTCGGAATACTCAAAAGCAAAACTGATCCAGAATAAATTTGTTGGTTCGGAATAACTAGAACAAAGACTCATTCGGAATAATAAAAAACAAAGTGCTCATGCGGAATACTACCTTTATCCGGAATATATTAAACAAAAACCCTTCATCCGGAATATCTTGTTCATCCGGAATATTTTAAACAGACCTTCGGTTCGGAATAATATGTTCAAATCCTTGGTTCGGAATGATTACTTCATTCGGAATCTGGGGAGATGAAACAGGAACGCGAAGAACAGGGGAACTTAATCAACACGAATTTAAACAAAATCCACCAAGTTTTTAACCAAAACTTAAACCAATTTAACCACTAATCATTTACTAATGATAAACATCAAACCAAATCAACAAAAACTCAAAACCCACTTACTTTTGAAGATCAAAACCAATAAAATAAAAACTTAGAACTTTGAATCAACAAGAAAAGGAAGAACAAGGTGAAATAGAAACTTGTGTTAAGGATTAAGATTCAAACAAAATGGAAATATTAAACTTACAAGATTATGGAGGAATCAAAGAAAATAAAAACCACCAATCTCCTTAAGGGAGTTGGTTTTCTACGAACTAGGAGAAAAGAAACAGAAAAGAAAAACTAGTCTTTGAAAATGTGAAGGGAAGGGTTATTTATAGGCCTTGTCTTTGGTTGGTGAGTGGGCTTTCTCCCTTTCTTTTTGTCTTCTCGTCTTTTCAGAAAAGTTGACGTTTTCGATTTTGATTCGGGATTTGTCGACGAATAAATTCAACTTGTCTTTTAATTTCTTCATTTTAATAGACTTGAGTTCTTCGACATATGTAAATCTTCCATCTTTGGTCCTTTTCTTCGATAAATCATCAAAAAGGCCCATTGACTTCAAATCTTTTGCATCTTTTGGACTATAGACTTCGTCTTTTCGTCTTTTTCTTCGATAAAACCCGTGCAATCCCATGTTTTCTTCAATATTTATCCGGTTGGCTCTGAAAACACAACAAACACACAAACCACGCATAATTCCAAACAAATGATATTAATACGCGTTTTGGTCTCGTTTTAGCAAGAAATAAGTGGTAAAAGGATGGGTGTTTTCACACATATCAAATCCCCTACACTTAACCATTGCCATGCCCTCATGCAATGCATTAATTTTAAAGCACGGTTTACATTTCTCATCATAAATAGTCCACTTGGCCTTTATTAAATTCTAAACACTTAAGGAAACCAAAAGAACAAAACAAGTAAAGTATTTAAAGACTTACATTGGGGTTTTAGGTTGTCATGAATGTTCATCATTCACAAGTTTCACGTTCCCCAAATCAAGCTTAAAAACGAGATCATTGTTATTATAAGTTAGCAAACTAACACGAACTCATGAGGCCTAATTATTCACTTAGACTCCCTTATTCCTAGGTGTATCTCTTATATTTTATTTTTTGTCTTAAATGATCACGAGGATGCATTGTTTGACTTATTTCGATAGTTATTTAGGCTGAAAACAAAGTGGGACGATTTAATCAATAATTAGCTAAAGGACAAAATCTTTTAAAACTGCTTCTCGGGACCTCATAAAGTTCATATCTTGGCATAACTCGCTTCGTGATTTAAGACCTTTCTCGGACCGATATTTGGCAGCGACTTCATACTTCGAATCTTTGAGAGACGTTCTTGAAATTATGGTCTTCTCTTCATAATAGGAATTTCTTCACTTGAAGTTTTGAGAGATTCTTCATCTTTGGACCACGACTTCTTCATTTTTCTCCAATCTTTATTTTGGACTTTGATATACAACGATCCGCCTCCTTTTAGGACTTGGATCTATTTATCCTCATACCTTGCTAGGGTCTTTTCGGATAGACTTCTCCATGATCTTTTGGGGAGTTCTTGCTTTTCGTCGTGTGTCTCAATCCTTCATATTGATTTTTGATAAATGATTCTTCACATCACTTTTGGATATTTAGCAACAAAATGTAGCCCTCATACCTTGTTAGGGCCTTTTCGGAGTCGCCAATCTTCGCATCTCGCTTCAATAAGTTATGCCTTGGCTATGAACTCTAATCAATACCGAGCAACTTTTAAACGATCTTGTGCTAGAAGCTAAGTAACTTTTCAAATCGTACAACCTTATTTATTGCAGATAAATTTATTAGCAGACGAAGGGAGAATAGGCTTATAATCAACTCACATGAATTCACAAAAGAATACCAAACTTATAATTGGCTCTATCATCTCTCTTTCTCCACAATTTAAAATCTCAAGGAATGAGACTCGTAGATGCTTAGCCAATTAATTCAACGTTTTGGGTTTTCGAGTCATCTTTAGGATCTTGCAAACTCTTAGACTTTTTCAAGTTTTAGAATTCACATTTTAAAGTTCCCTTGATAAACGACTCTCTAGGATCAATTATAGGAACTTGCGAAAAGTTCTTGTTCTTAACACGTGAGAGTTAATACTTTCGCGTTTTAAAGTTCCCTATATAAAAGCCTAGCAAAACTTGACTTAAACACGTTAAGGATACTAGCCAGAGTAAACTTAGATAAGTAAACTCGGGTTGAGTCAAAAGATTCACGACTTTGAAAAATTTAAAACCACTTGATTGAAAATCTATTATAGCAAGGAAAAAAAATAAACATAACAAAGGAAAATACAACTATACCACTAGGCCAAAATAGATTAAAAATTTTGAAAAATGTCGAAAAATCGAATTTTCCGGTTAAAATGAGGACAAATTCATGGAAATGCCCACTTACTTCGATAGAAGTCCCCCATACACTTGATATAAACGTTGTCCTCAATGTTTAAGCATGTGGGAAAAGTCTCCCCTACACTTATGAGAGTATGAAGAGTCTCCCCTACACGTTGTTTAAATCTTGCTAAGGAGAGGACAACTATAGTGATCAATTTCAAATGAGAGTATGAAGAAAATTGAATCACGATAGTTGAGAGATAGAACCAGATTGTGGATAACACGGGAGCACGGTTCTTCAAAGATTCCAAAAGTGCACTTATCCCTGTAATCACATCACCATACAAACACAAGCGACCTAAATAGGCCCCCCTACACTTAGGAGGTAAAATGGAAAGGGATAGATACTCGGGTTGCCTCCCGAGGAGCGCTTGTTTTTGTTAACCGAGTCACGAGCCTGACTCGACCCAAAACTAGTTCATGGGAAACGTGGTGAGGGATGGAATCATCTCATGAGAGATGTCCTCACCAAAGTACAACTTCAAGCGCTGGCCATTCACCTTAAAATTGGGCCCATTTGGCTGAGAAAGCTCAATGGTGCCATAGGGAAAGACTTTGGCGATGGTGAATGGACCAGACCAGCGGCTCTTCAACTTGCCCGAGAAGATCTTCAACCGAGAGTTAAAAAGTAAGACTTGATCACCAACGTGGAACTATCGGTTCTTAATCATTGCATCATGGATGATCTTGGTCTTCTCTTTGTAGATCAATGAGTTCTCGTAAGCTTCATTCCTCAATTCATTAAGCTCGTTGAGTTGAATCTTGCGAAGATCGCCGGCTTTGTTGATGTCGAAGTTAGCCCACTTCAAGGCCCAGTATGCCTTATGTTCCAGCTCGATAGGGAGGTGGCATGCTTTCCCGTACACAAGATGATAAGGTGTGCAACCAATTGGGGTCTTATATGCGGTACGGAAAGCCCACAAAGCATCGTCTAACTTATCGGCCAACGCGGCACGATGCTCCCCTACAGTACGTTCCAAAATTCGCTTCAATCCACGGTTGGATATCTCGGCTTAACCGTTGGTTTGAGGATGATAAGCGGTGGAAAGACGGTGATTGACACCATACTTAGCCATGACTCTTGCAAATTGATCATTGCAAAAATGAGTCCCGCGGTCACTGATTATAGCACGAGGAACACCGAATCGAGCAAACAGTTGTTTCAAGAAGTTCACAACCACCCTCCCATCGTTCGTAGGGAGAGCCTTAACTTCAACCCATTTAGAAACGTAGTCAACGGCTACGAGGATGTATTTGTTTCCTTTAGAAGAAGGGAATGGCCCCATAAAGTCGATGCCCCATACATCAAAGATTTCACATTCTTGTATGAAATTTTGAGGCATCTCATCTTTATGTGTGATCTTGCCTTGTCTTTGGCAAGCATCACAATGTTTAACCATTTCGTGAGCGTCACGGTAAATGGTGGGCCAATAAAATCCAGAGTCGAATACTTTCTTCGCGGTGTAATTAGGACCAAAGTGACCATCGGTGGGTCCTTTATGGCAAGCGTCAAGGATTTGTACCGCTGCCGGCCCATCAACACATCAACGAATGACAAGATCCGCACATTGTTTGGTAAGGTTCGTCCCAGAAATAATGTTCAATATCCTTAAAGAACTTTTTCTTTTGTTGGGACGTTAACCCTTCCTTGAGAATTCCACCGGCTAAGTAGTTTTCAATTTCCGCAAACCACGGGGTGTCATCGAGATTTGGATTGATAGACATTAAGGCCTCAAGGGGAAAAGAGTCATTGATCTCTTGATTCGGATGATCCCCTTGATAAGGATCCTCAAGTCTACTTAGATGATCCGAGGCTAGGTTTTTGGCTCCCTTCTTGTCACGAATTTCAATGTTGAATTCTTGAAGGAGCAAAACCCAACGAAGAAGTCTTGGCTTAGAATCTTGCTTAGTCATCAAGTACTTCAACGCGGAATGATCAGTATACATGATGGTCGTAGAAAGGACAAGATAGGGGCGGAACTTTTCAAAAGCATACACTACAGCTAAAAGCTCTTTTGCGGTAGTGGTATAATGCAATTGAGCCCCCGTCATTGTCTTGATAGCGTAATGGATTGGTTGGAAGTGTTTGTTCACTCTTTGTCCCGAAACCGCTCTAATGGCAAAGTCGCTAGCATCACACATCAACTCAAAAGGTAGCTCCCAATTAGGGGTAACCAAGACCGGTGCCTTAGTTAGCTTATCCTTAAGAAGGTTGAAGGCTTCAATACACTCTTTGGAAAAGATAAAAGGTGTATCTTTTTCCAAGAGGTGGGTCATCGAGCGAGCGATTTTAGAAAAATCTTTGATAAATCGACGGAAGAAGCCCGCATGACCAAGAAAACTTCTCACACCCTTCACGGTTGAAGGTGGAGGTAATTTGGCTATGACTTCAACTTTAGCACGGTCCACTTCGAGACCGGCTTTTGAGATTTTATGTCCTAGCACAATGACCTCTTTTACCATGAAATGGCATTTTTCCCAATTAAGAACAAGGCGAGTGTCTTCACACTGCTTAAGCATACGTTCTAAATTGGCAAGGCAAGCAGAGAAAGAATCGCCATAAACCGAGAAATCATCCATGAAGACTTCCATAGTTTCTTCAACCATGTCATGGAAGATCGCCATCATACACCTTTGAAATGTCCCAGGAGCATTGCATAAGCCGAAAGGCATTCTTTTATAAGCAAATGTTCTGTAGGGGCAAGTGAATGTGGTTTTCTCTTGGTCTTTGGGAATGATGGGAATTTGAAAATACCCGGAGAAACCGTTTGAAAAGCAGTAATAGTCATTACCCGCTAGACGTTCAAGCATTTGATCCATGAAAGGAAGGGGAAAATGATCCTTTCTCGTAGCATCATTGAGTTTGCGATAGTCTATGCAAACTCTCCACCCTGTAAAGAGACGAGTAGGAATCAACTCGTTGTTTTCATTGGGCACAACGGTGATTCCGCCTTTCTTAGGCACACAATGGACGGGACTAACCCATGGTGAATCCGAGATAGGATAGATCATTCCAGCATCAAGAAGTTTGATAACCTCTTTTTTGATTACGTCATGGATCATAGGATTCACCCTTCTTTGGCTTTGAATAGTGGGTTTAAAATCGTCCTCCATGAGAATTTTATGTGTGCAGAAGTGAGGATCAATTCCACGAATATCGGAGATTTTCCATGCAATAGCTTTCTTGTGATTCTTCAACACGGCGATAAGTCAGGATTTTTCTTCTTCTTTCAAGTCCTTAGCGATGATCACGGGTGACTTCTTGTTGTCTTCAAGGAAAACGTACTCGAGATGAGACGGTAGGTCCTTAAGCTCTAAATCTGAAGGATTTTCGATGGAAGGCGTAGTCAAATTCGGTTCATCGATAGAAATATCCTTAGGAGATGGTGGAGAAATATGGTCCTCATTGAGAAGTTTCTCAATGGTACGAATGTCTTCATCCCAATTGGAGGGAGAATCGTCATATTTTAAGTCCACATCTCCCAAAGTTGCTTCAAATTCTTTCAAGATGAAATCACTTTCTCCAAATGGAGTTAGTGATGGAGCAATAGAGGCAACGGTCTCAACAATGGGTAGAGAAGAAGAACCACTTTTACAAGCGTCTTTGAAATGTTCTTCACAAGCCTCATCAAGAACATCAATAAAATTAACACTCTCATTTTCCGAAGGCTGCTTAGAAAGTTTACCCATGTTGAAAACAATTTTATCGTCACCAACTCTCATGATTAATTCGCCCGCGGCTACATCGATGAGAGTGCGACCGGTCCTCAATAATGGACGTCCAACGATTAATGGAACACGGGGATCCATCTCGTAGTCAACGACAACAAAATCCGCCGGGAAGGTGAATTTGTCGACACCAACGAAGACGTCTTCGGCTATCCCCACTGTATAAGCAACCGTACGGTTGGCTAATTCCAAAGTAATTCGTGTGGAGACTAGCTCGGGGAGAGATAATTGCTTCCAAACAGTTAATGGCATTAAGTTAATACTAGCACCTAGATCGGCTAGGGCCATGCAATTCTCTACTCCCGGGAAGTTGCAAGGAATCAAGAAACGACCCGGATCACCAAGTTTGGTTGGTAATTTCCTTAAGAGCACTGCAGAGCAATTCTCATTAAGTTGGGTCTGAGCAATATCGAGAAGTTTCTCCTTATCACTGAGAAGATCTTTAAACATTTTAGCATATTTGGGCATGTGAGCGAGAGCCTCAGCAAAGGAGATATTGAAATTCAGTTGTTTGAACATTTTAAGAAAGTTCGAAACCTGAATATCATCCTTGTTCTTCAATTTCTCTTTCCTCAACCTCGAAGGATAAGGTATATTGGGTTGAGATGAACGCTTTGGGATAGAATTCGCACTCACATCCGTGGGTGGTGGAGAGGTAGAAGTAGAAGGTGGTGGAATTGGAGAAGTGGAAGTTGGAGGAATTGGAGAAGGAGACTCGTTTTCCTTTGTCACAATCACCGGTGTAGGTGTAGGAAGCTCGGGTTCCTTTAAACCTTTTCCACTGCGAGTGGTGATTGCTTTCATCTCCCCTCTTGGATTAGCAACGGTGTTACTCGGAAGAGAACCCGATCCAAAGGCTTGATTACTTTGGAAGAAACTAGCCATCATGTTTCTCAAGTCATTCGTTTGACTTGCCAAAGTGTTTCGCATATCAGCTCGAAGATCGTTTCCTTGTTTCACCATATCTGCTTTCAATTTGAGCATTTCCCACTGAAGATTTTGCACTATCACATCATTAGTCCTCATGTAGGTTTCAACATCTTGGTGTAATACGTTGGGTTGGTTGGGAGGAGGATCATGGTAGGTGGGTGGTTGATAAGCATGTTGTTGGTAAACTTGGTTGTTTCTTTGAGGTGGATATGGGTTTCTTTAGTTTTGATATGGAGTTGGAGCACGTGGTTGGTTTTGATTGTTGCGATTGAGGTTGTTTGGGTTTTGTGGGGGAAAACCGGGTGGTGAAAGAAAGTTGTTTGAGCGATAGCTGAGCAGGTTGCGGTCACCTTGAGGACGTGCTTGATAGCCTCCTGTAGAATAGGTACCGTTGGCGGCATACACATTTTCCGGATTGTCGTGAGTCGAAGGACAATTGGTGTATGAGTGAGATCCCTCGCATATATCACATGATTGAGTCATAGCATTGGCTTGGGCAGTGATAGCTTTGGTATTATTGGCGGCTTGGAGAGCAAGTGATTCAACAAGCGAAGTAAGCTTATCAAGTCTCTTGTCGCTCTCATTAGTGCTAGCACTAGCCACATTGGTCCGAACACTCTTGGTTTGCACTCTAGACTTGTTCTAAATAATATCCCAAGCGGCATTAGCAGACTTAACCAAAAGATTACCCCCCCCCCCCCCCCCCCCCCCCGAGGCACTATTTAGTGAATCTTGGTCATTCATGCTTAAACCATTGTAAAAAGTATTAATTTGGTGCACTTTGGTAAAACCATGTTGTGGGCACTTTCTTAAAAGTTCTTTAAAACGGTCCCAAGATTCACTAAAAGTATCATCGTACTTTTGTTCAAAAGTAATGATTTCATTCCGCAAAGCGGTAGTACGAGAGGGTGGGAAAAAGTAGTTTATGAATTTGGTCTCTAAGTCCGTCCACATAAGAATACTTTGTGGCGGTTCCTTATCAAGCCAATGTCGGGCTTGTCCCTCTAAGGAGAAAGGAAAAAGTTGCAAGCGAATTACCTCTTGCGAAACCCCATTATACTTAACCGTATTAGTGAGTTGAAGAAACCTCTTAATATGGTCATGAGGATCATCAATTGAACGCCCCAAGAATGGTTGAGCAGAGACCATTTGAACGAAGCCGGATTTGAGCTCAAAGTTGTTGGCTCCAATCGCGGGTATGACAATAGCATCATGGTAAGTTCGATCATTGGACGATTGTCCGGTAGAGGTTCATTGTTGTCATTATTCATGTTGTTTTGAGGTGGATTATTATTATTGTTTTGTACACCGGCCATGTCTAAGTTATCGAGAGTCTCGGGCTCGGGATAAGACGTTGATCGAGTGCCATACACCTGCAAAAGAACTAACAAAGCAAGAAATATTTTTGGTTTTTTATGTTTTTTAATTTTTTTTTTTGTATTTTTGAAAATTTTATATTTTTTTTAGGATTTTTGAAGATTTTAAAGCAAGGAAAATATCCAAAATCCAACGCGTCTCTCACTAAAAACCGTTAATCTTAACGAAAAGAGCCGGCAGCGGCGCCATTTTAATAACTGATTTTTTGTTAGTTAATAAAAAGGTTTGGTTGCAAGATCTTTCTTTGTGTTGCTCGTACCCAATTGTATTTGTCGTTGTTTCGTTCTCGGTATCTTCTCGAATCGATCACGGTTCAAAGTGGAATTGTTGTTCTTGGTAACTAAAAGGGGGAGCTTTTGATCTATATCTACTTAAAAGGTAAGTGCGTGAAGTAATAAAAATAAACTAAAAGTAATTACTAAAAGTAAAACTTGAATTAAACCAAAACAGTAAAGTACCTTAAATGAGAAAAATAGCTGATTCGGAATGTAAGGCTTGATCCGGAATATAACCTTTATTCGGAATAATTTAGACAAAAACCTTCATCCGGAATATCTAGCTTCATTCGGAATGATTTGCTTCATGCGGAATAAACCCTTTATCCGGAATATCCCTTTATCCAGAATATCCTTTATTCGGAATAATAAACCTTCATCCGGAAAACATTGCTCATCCGGAATACTTGCTGGTTCGGAATAACTTCTTTATCCAGAATAATCAGCTCATCCGGAATATCTTCTTTATCCGGAATAATCAACTCATCCGAAATATCTACTGATTCGGAATAAAACTGAAAGGCCTTGGTTTGGAATGTTTAACTGATGTGGAATAAGGAAAACTAGGTGCTCATTCGGAATGTGCTGCTCATGCGGAATAAATGAAAACTGCTCATCTGGAATGTTTATTCGGAATATTCAAAAGCAAAACTGATCCGGAATAAATTTGTTAGTTCGGAATAACTAGAACAAAGACTCATTCGAAATAATAAAAAAACAAAGTGCTCATGCGGAATACTACCTTTATCCGGAATATATTAAACAAAAACCCTTCATCCGGAATATCTTGTTCATCCGGAATATTTTAAATAGACCTTCGGTTCGGAATAATATGTTCAAATCCTTGGTTCGGAATGATTACTTCATTCGGAATCTGGGGAGATGAAACAGGAATGCGAAGAACAGGGGAACTTAATCAACACGAATTTAAACAAAATCCACCAAGTTTTTAACCAAAACTTAAACCAATTTAACCACTAATCATTTACTAATGATAAACATCAAACCAAATCAACAAAAACTCAAAACCCACTTACTTTTGAAGATCAAAACCAATAAAATAAAAACTTAGAACTTTGAATCAACGAGAAAAGGAAGAACAAGATGAATTAGAAACTTGTATTAAGGATTAAGATTCAAACAAAATGGAAAGATTAAACTTACAAGATTATGGAGGAATCAAAGAAAATAAAAACCACCAATCTCCTTAAGGGAGTTGGTTTCCTACGAACTAGGAGAAAAGAAACATAAAAGAAAAACTAGTCTTTGAAAATGTGAAGGGAAGGGCTATTTATAGGCCTTGTCTTTGGTTGGTGAGTGGGCTTTCTCCCTTTCTTTTTGTCTTCTCGTCTTTTCAGAAAAGTTGACGTTTTCGATTTCGATTCGGGATTTGTCTACGAATAAATTTAACTCGTCTTTTAATTTCTTCATTTTAATAGACTTGAGTTCTTCGACATATGTAAATCTTCCATCTTTGGTCCTTTTCTTCGATAAATCATCAAAAAGGCCCATTGACTTCAAATCTTTTGCATCTTTTGGACTATAGACTTCGTCTTTTCGTCTTTTTCTTCGATAAAACCCGTGCAATCCCATGTTTTCTTCAATATTTATCCGGTTGGCTCTGAAAACACAACAAACACACAAACCACGCATAATTCCAAACAAATGATATTAAATACGCGTTTTGGTCTCGTTTTAGCAAGAAATGAGTGGTAAAAGGATGGGTGTTTTCACACCTATCAGCCATCAACGCCTGAATTAGAGTTGTCAACGTTTGAAAAATCAACGCCTGAATTTGTCTTGTCAGCGCCAGATTTTCCTTTGTCAGCGCCTGAAAGATCATGCATGTTGTCAACTGGTGATACTTGGGGACCACCATTTTCCTTTCCAGCAGCAGCAGCAGCAAATGCATCTGTCCATATGGGAATAGTGACATACTCAAGTATGGGTGATGATTTGTCAGCTTGTGATCCAACCTCTTCATTAACCTGTGTACCTGAAACATCAACAACTGTTTCTTCCACAACATTTGAAGTTACCTTCACAATGTTTAGATTAGTAACAGGCATATAATTCAAAGTCCTAGATAGAGGTTCCAAGTCAAATAACCAATTTGGACCACTTTCAGGATCACTAGGTTTACTTTCTAAAAACCTAACATGTACTTTTTCAAGTATACGTTTTTCCTTCTTAATGTAAACCCTATATCCTTTACTCTGCACTGAATAACCCATGAAGTAGCCTTCATCACCTTTAGCACTAAATTTACCTAAGGCATCACTAGTATCGAACACCACTACATGACAGCCAAAAGGTTTAAGAAAACCAATATTAGGTTTCCTTCCCCAAAGTAACTCATAAGGTGTTTTGTTGTGAATCTTGTTGACTAATGCTCTATTCTGAACATAACAAGCTGTATTCACAGCCTCAGCCCAAAAAGCAATGGGAAAGTGAGCATCAGCCAACATAGTCCTGGCTGCTTCTATGAGGGTTCTATTCTTTCTCTCAGCAACCCCATTTTGCTGTGGGGTTCTGGCTATACTAAACTGTCTAGTAATCCCTTTCTTGGCACAAAAATCATCCAACAGCTTATTTCTAAACTCACCACCATTATCACTTCTAAGCATCTTAACTTCATTACCAGACTTCTTCTCAATTTGGTTAATAAAGTTAATTAAAGTATCAGCAGTGTCACTTTTCAAAGCTAAAAAGAAAGTCCAAGTAAACCTAGAAAAATCATCAGTGATGACAAGACAGTAAGATTTACCATTCAAGCTTTCTATATTAGTTGGACCAAACAGGTCCATATGCAGCAAGTGAAGTGGTTTAGAACTAGAGTGCACCTGTTTAGACTTAAATGAGACCTTGTGTTGTTTTCCTTTAAGGCATGCAACACAAGAGTGGTCATTGTGGAAAGCCTTTTCAGGCAAACCATCAACCAAACCATGTCTCACAAGTCTGTTTACATTTTTAAAGTTAATGTGCCCTAATCTTCTGTGCCAAATATTACTCTCATAAAGACATGACAAGTTATTATTCATCCTAATTCCATTAAGATTCACATTATAAATGTCCTCATGCCTAGGTGTTCTATAATCAATGAATTTCTCATTTGGTATTTTAAAATCCTTGCTCAACACCAAGCATTCAGTATCAGTGAAAAGAACCTTATTTTTGTTATCACAAACTTGTGATACACTAAACAGATTATAGTCAAGTTCTTTTACAAGAAACACGTTTTCAAAACGCAAATTGTTGGTGAGAAGAGTTCCTTTGCCCGTGATAGTTCCATATCCGCCTCCAAATAAACTTTGTCACCATCCTTAATGGGAGTGAAGTTTGTGAGATAATCTTCCTTCCCAGTCATGTGCCTAGAGCATCCACTGTCCCAATAGCCATAATCATTAACCTGCTTTTGAATGCCCTGCACATAAAGAAAACAAATTAGTTTTCTTTGGGAACCCAAGCCTGAGCAGACTTGGATTCATTTGGTTGTTCAACAAGAACAGACTTAGTCCTCATAACAACCCCTTGTTCATCCCTTTTTGGATTAAACACCCAGTTAACCCCAATTGGTTTTGTGATGACCTTTGAAATATAATTAAATTTGTTACAGGTCATAAAAATCCCATCTGAATTAGGGTTTTGATCTTGCTTAGGTCTCCATGTCAAGCTAGAAGAAGCTTTAGACCCCTTTCCCTTTGGTTGCAAATATTTACCATTATTTGGTCTGGCAACGTTTCTGTCAGCGTTTGATTTGGTCTTGTCAACGCTGAAATTACCCTTGTCAGCGTTGAACCTAGGGTTTGCTACAGGAACCCATTGCCTATTAGACCATGTATTGGTCTTCTGAAAAGGTCTTTGTCCATAAGTATTAGACCATTTAGTAAAGAATGGGCCTGGTCTAACAACTTGTGGACTTTGCTGAACAAAAGTTTTGGGTTTGACAGTGTTTGATTTTTTGTCAGCGTTGACCTTTGAGGCATTGACATACTTATAGGCTAAATGTGAAAAACTACCACAAGTATAACAGGCTTTTCTAGACATAACTCTAGGTCTAGAAGAAAAGAAACTTGTTCCAATATCACTAATTTGGCTTTTGGTGACCTGGTTTTTCTATACATTTCTACATATTTAATGCTAGGTTTTCTAACAACGTTTGAGCCAAGGTCAACAGTCTTGCCAGTGACTGGGTTTGTTACTTTGATAGGTGTAGACTCATTTGGTCTATCACTAAGCATGCCACCCTTGACAAACAAGGTAGGGTTGGCTTTCTTCCATTGGTCCAAATCAGTCAACTTCTGCCTATATTCTTCTACTGGGGTAAGAATTCTTGGTGGAGGAATAAATTCCTCTTCTTGGAGTTCTTGTAAACCAGTCCAAGATAAGTCCTTTCTTTGGACACAATAGAAGTCCCCAGCTGGTGGTGGAACACCAGCATACTCTTTCATCCCAATCCCAGTCATATCCCTAGAATCCCTTTGTTTACTAACACATTCTCCTAGGGTTTGTGAGGCTTTATCAAATCTCTGAATTTTAAGATCTACATTATCCTTATTTTTGATAGCCTCATCTAACTTAGCCTGTAATTCAGCATTGACCCTCTCCATGATGTTTCTAATATCAGTAATAGCATTTAAATCATGTTTTAAGATATTGATTTTATCTTTTATGTCAAGCTTTCTTATACTCAGCTACAGCCTTTTTAGTTTGAGTAAGAGCAAGTTGATAGTTAGACAACTTGCATCTTTCATTATCCACATCTGTTGACAATTTTAAAACTTCTTTGTTAAGTCTTTCAGTGTTTAGAAGACAACCCTTACTACAAAAATCATCATCATATACCTCATTGTCTGATGAAGATGAGGAGTGTGCCATGAGAGCATAGTGAACATGCTCTTCTTCTTCCATTTCAGCAACCAAAGCTTTATTCTCTTCATCATCCTTAGCCAAATAGCTCAAATCCCATCCAACACCATCAATTTCTTGCATTGCAACCATGGCTTTGGGATCCTGAGCCTTAATGATTTGGCTTGAGGGTTTTCTAGCATCAGATCTTCTTGGAGATCTGCATTCTCTCATAAAATGTCCCATACGATGACAATTGTAACACTCAACCTTGGATTTATCAAATCCAGCAGTGTCCTTAGCATTAAAAGTCATCTTCTTCTTGAATCTTCTATTCCATCTGTTTGCTCTTATACTTGCAAGATCAATATTCCACTTTATGTCCATCTCCTCCAAATGCTCATCACTAATTTGCTCAAGGTCCTCATATGTAATCACTAAACCATTGGGCAATGAAGCAATGTATGCACACACCATATCTAGATCAATACCAGCAGGCTTAACTCTTGGTGAGTCAATTTTGTATGTGTAAGCGTTTGAATGTGAGGCGTTGACATGATATGATCCAACGTTGACACAGGTTGATCCAGTAATTGGGTGCATGTATGACTCCTTTTGATCAAATTGACCTTCACTATGTGAGAATAAAGCCATGTTTCCATTGGTAGACTTGCTTCCATGATCCAAAAGAGTTTCATTCTCTATCAGCCTCAGTTTATTGTAAACATCATCAAAAGTAGAACTTTTGTGAGTGTTATTAGCAATTATAGATCTTGCTTCAATTTTACATGCGTCACCAAGGCTTTTAAGAAAAGTGGAGATAATATCAACATCACCAAGAACTGTTCCCATGAAGGATAGCTTGCTTGTGATCTCCAGATTTCTGCTTCTCACACTACTTAGCTTCTCATTGGGTTGAGCTTTAAAAACAGCATACTCATGCAAGAGTTGCTTCTTTTTCTCTTACACAGTATCAGCATTACCAACATAAGCAACTTCAAGAGATGCCCAAAGATCTTTTGAAGACTCATAGCTTCTGTATTTGTGTTGATTTTCTTGCCCCAAAGAGAGTTTCAAAATGCTTAGGGTTTTCATGTCAACCCTTCTCTTTGCTATATCCTCAGTTGAGACAGCTCTACCATCTTCAGGTTTTTCTCTTCTATCCTCTTTAGTAGAACCTTGAACAGCTGTTCTTTGTTGGATGGCATCTGCAATCTTTTGAGCCTTATTGAATGTGTTTCCATATTAAGTAATTTCCCATAGGGTGTAGTCATGGATTTGTAGATATTGCTCAAAGTTGAACTTCCACAGCTCAAAATTGTCTGGGTCTAGCATGGGAATCTTGATGTTGTGGGTTGAGGAGGAGGAGGAGTTTGCTTCTGGGGTAGACATGATGTTTTTAGGGTTTTGTGAAAATTAGGGTTTTTGGCAGTTTAGGGTTCTTGTGTTCTTTAGATCAAAGTTTCTCAACAAGCTCTGATACCACTTGTTGATCCCAAACTTAGATCGATTTAGCTTGTGTAAACGAGATTAAATCAAGTTAAACACGTAGAGAAACTTTGTTGTGTATAAAACAATTCAAGTATTATGTGGAATTAATACTCAAACAAGAACACACAAACAATTGTAAAACAAACTTTCACTTGATTGATTAGAACAAACTTGCTTAAATGAAAGTGTTAAACGTATGAAAACTTATATGAAACAAAACCTAAAGTTCTTCTTTTATAGACATAAGAAGCCTTGTACAAGAGTCTACGTATCAGCTATTCTAGGTAAAGATTATATAGAAAATACATTGTTGATCCTATCTTTACTAGAAACAAACTAGAAACATAATACGCGTAGACTAAATCTTTCTATCAGTGCTTGACTTCAACCTATCAACGCTTGACTTCTTCCTGTCAACGCTTGTTTTCTTCTTATCAACGCTTGTTTCTTCTTGTCAGCGTTCAAGTGTACTGGCTACATTTTATTCCCAACATAACAGAGGGTTATATGAAATGAAAAATACTTATGGAAATGAATTTTTTACAATTGGTGATTGAAGATACCTCTTCACTACTCTGTCATCACCAAACTCCTCTCGTTCCTGGAGCATCTCGAGCTTACAGGCTGCATCGGCCACTTGTGCCACTGTAGTGAAAGTATCACATACAGATATGTTGGCGACCGAAGTGCGAAGTGCCTAGCGAAACTTCTCAGCTTGCTCCGCAGTAGTCCCTGCGGCTGGACCCAGAAATCCTGCTAAGCGGAGAAAACTTTGCATGAACTCGTCGCTGTTTTCACCAGCAACCTGCCGAATGTTGTGGTAGTCCCTCTTGAGCTTCTCTTGCTCAGCATGTGGAAAGTACGGATTAAGGAAGAGCTCCTTAAACTGGTCCCATGTCAGCTGTGCAACCCAATTATCACCACCGTTGGACTGCTTGACTGACTTCCACCACTGCAGCACATCACCTTCAAACTTATAGCAAGCCAGTCTTGCCTTGAAAACACCGTCACAACCCATCGCATTCAAAATCTTCTCTATGTGAGAAATCCAAGCTTCAGCCTCGTTGGGGCTATCAGTCTGCTCAAACGAACGGGGTCGCTGTTTGTTGAATCCCTCCAACCATGTCATAAGAGTAACAGGTGGAGGAGGAGGTGGAGGATTGTTGTTGTTGTTCTGATTACCATGAGCCTGGAATTCCGCATGAACTTCGTCTCTGATTTCACTGCAAAGTTGGGAGCTACAGTCAAATCTAGAGTATTACGTGAGTTCACCATCTGACAGTTTTAAAACAAAATGCAACATAAATCATAAATCTGAAATGATATGACATAAAATGCATGAACAATGTATAAATTAATGAAGCAGTTTATAATGCATGAAATAGTTTGAAAATACATGATGCAATTTATAAAAACTTTTATATGCACGAGAGTGAACGCCTATGGTCAGTTCACCCAAAACAATAGACATGGCGCGGGGACGCCTATGGGTCGGTCCCAAAGTTAAATGTTTCGATAAAAGCACATGCGACTAAATAGGTCCAGTCCTGTACCAACCATTACTTAGTCATAAACCTGTTACAATGATATGAATGCATGAAAATAAAATGAAAATGGATGAATGCATGAAAACCAACTGTAAGTTCTAGGAAGACACGGGTGACTACACGTAAGTCATAGGTCATGTTTTACAGAGCTACAGGTCGAAACCTTGTCTTTGATACCATAATTGTAACACCCCATTTGTTAAGATGGAATGCTAAAGTAACTTATGGCGTGTCATAAAAGCATGCAAGGTAAATGTCTAAACATTCATGACCATAAATAGAAATACCGGAATCAAACATCGGTAGTCTAGTAACTCACACACAAGCAATATTAAGTACTGTAAATGAAAGGACTAAACAATGTCCAAAAGATGTAAAGTATGATAAAGTAGGAATAAATGCATAAGGTAAGAGAGGCCGGATAGCTTCCAATCCGAATGCACATACTCTGGAGTTCCTACTTGCGACCTTGGGTACCTGCCGTTTGGAAACATGGAAAAGTAGACGGCTGAGCATAACGCTCAGTGCACGGATATACAATAAAGCATGAAAGACATAGAATATGAAAGCATATAAGAGCATAAAGCATGAATAGCAGCGGAAATGAATTAGTCCTGGAAAACCTAGTTGTCTGTCAAGTTCACTGGTTTTAGTACTGAAAACGTAGCTTATGTTACTTATAAAAATATGTATTAGTTAAAATACCAAATGTCAATATAGGTCATGAGGTCAACAACGTGCATGAATACTTGGAGGGGTGACCTCGTCATGCAATTAGAGGGGATGCCTCTAATTAATTGGTAATGGGTAGGAGGGATCAGCTCCTTGTGAAGGATGCAAGGCACACACCACATTCACCATGAAATCCTGACTGTAAACTGAACCTAGGATGCACCCATACGCCCCACATGATATTAATAATATAAGAATGGCCAATAACTGAAAGGGACACCACGAGATATCACTCCACCGTGGTGAAGTCATAACACTAGTACCTCTAGTGTTATGGTTATGGTACCTCCATAACTAGGTGAAATTGGTCATGCATGTATATGGCTAAGGTAACTAATAAAACATAAGCATTAAATATGTAACTACTAGGGAAAACAGTTGGCTGCATACGGGAAATCCTAACGAAGGAAGAGATTTTCCTTACTAAAGGACGGGAAATTCGTACCTTATGTCTAGTAGAAGCTAATGAAAATGATGAAGACTACTCCGCCTCAACAGATAATACTACATAAGAAATATGGACGTGTATGAGTTGTCTAATTTTCGTGTGTTTTACTGGTTCCGTGTGTTATTAGCTTGTTATATGTATTCTGTCATGTTTTACTGTTTATTGTGTTAACTATAGTTATTCTGATGTTCTGTTGTGTATTAATCATGTATTAGTGTATTATAATACTTGTATTGTAATATTAAGTAACTTCCTAAAAATAGCAGGTTTCCATAAAATAGTAAGTTTCGAAAAATAGAAAGTTTCTAAAAAATAGTAAGTTTCCATAATTAGAAATAAGCTGGATTATAAATAATAAATAAAGTTTAACTAGTATAATACAAGTCATGGATATAGCTTACTAATTAAATAACTGGTTAATTAATTAAACTATACGTTAAATGGAATTTAATTAAAATACATGTTTTAATTAAATTAAGCTAAGTTAAATACTTTAGGTTATACATGTAACATTAATTTTAATATTTAACCTAAGTCATGAAATTAATTAAATTAAAAAGGTCTAGTAATTAATTTAATTAACATGTTTTTCTGATTTTAATAATTAACCCGAGACCTGAACCCGTGTTTTAAGAATTAACCCGAGCCGAGCCACGAGCCGAACACACAGCCCTACCAGTAGCTAGACCGGCTAGACGGTTGCCACTGGTGGCTTGTGGAACCCACTGCCGAGCCACGGTTCACAGCGGTGGGCCACCAGTTCACACCGGTTCAACCCGGTTTCCCCCTGCTAGTTGCTCGGTTCCCATTGTTAGCCAAAAGAACTCCCACCGAGACCCTATAGGTCTTGGCTGGCTCTCGGTCCAAACCAAACCACACCCCGACACCACGTTGGGGGTTCCCCACCGAGAGCCCCATGCTCTCGGTTTGGTGCTCGGCCGAAACAAACAACACAAACACCCCTTTAATTCCATGATTTAATTAATTCCATGTGTTTTGTTTACTTGTTTTAATGATTAATTAAATTTATAACGTGAATTCATAAAGAATTAAAAAGAAAAAGGAAGTGTTTAATTTACCGAACACGTGGAAAGAAAATGTTATGAACACGATCACGTACACACGAATAATCAACAAGAAAATTCTCTGGTTTGTCCTTGTGATTGCTCTATGGCCGGCGGCAAAGGAGAGAGAGGAGGCAAAGGAATAACTTTTTCTGTAACCTAAATTATGAAAAGGTTTTCCTGTGTTTTATTACTTATGGGTTTATGTTGGGTCATGGGCCAAGGCCCGTCTTCTCCTTTTTCCTTGTGTAGTCGTGGCCTAAAGGGTGTCCACGGGAAAACCCCTAGCTTTCCCGTGTTCAATTATTTACGTGATCCTTTATGTTTGTCATGATTTTATATGTCGTGTACTTCACACATTTATAATATATATATATATATAACTACATGTTATTAAATACCGTGACACGTGAATTATATTATAAATAGAAAGTTTAAATTTTATCGTATTTTCATGTGTAACTGTTCATGTGTACTGTTCATGGTATTTTAATGCGGGTTTTACACCTTAGCTTTTTGTCAATTGACATATAAACTGTTTCTTAAATCCGTTTTGCGAATTATCATTTTTACATAAACGTGTTTCTTCATAAGTTGTATTCGGTAATATATAATTTTCACTTAAAAAGTAATAGTTTTGAAATTTAATTTTAGAAAGTAACAAATAGATTAAAAAAATGCTTTAAATAATAATTTCTAAAATAAATAAAAAAGAAATATATATTAGAAGTAGATTTTAATTCTTTTTAAACTTTCTAGATTTATAAAAAGTAACTTATATTTTTAGTTGATAGAAATTATTTAGGTTTCTTTTGCATCAATTTGCGTAGTTTGCGTTTTTAGGTCTTCGTCATTTAATTTTCGAGTCGTAGGACTTTTAGATAAAATTTGATTTAGGATTCATGCACTTTAATAAAACGTAGGAATTTTAGTCAATCAAAACCGAATCTATTCAAATCAATAGTCCAAACTTAATCGAACGTCTCAAATTCACAATTTCTTCGTGTACAACGAATCGGGATCACTCTCGTATTTAATAATTCGTCTTAGTAAATTTTTAGACTATTACGTTTTCCTAAAGGTAATTTTCTAGAATTTACTCTATAACGTATAATTAACACAACGACGCGTTTCACACACATCAAAATTTTCCAAGCATATCATATGCTTAGTGCAATTAAATCATCATTTTATTCAAACTTACGAGCAAATAACAACGTGGTTCAGGAAAAAGGATCTTGTATTCAAACTGATTTTAAAACCTATGAATTCACGCAACCTTTGTGTTGACTTTAAGCATATATTTTAGGTATTAAAATTGATAGCATGGAGCAGCATACTAATGACGTGGAGAGATATAATCTTGGAAGATTTTGTCATTCAAACCTATTTTCTAGATCTCGGAAACATGTCATGTACAGTGTATGTACAGTTGTTTTATTGAAAATCTCTGATTTTGAATGATAAATTTATAAAGAATAAACGAAGTTTATTTAAACACTCTTTTGAGTTGTTTTCTATCACTTTGCTTTCATATCATGAAGTAATACCCCTAAAAATATTACTTCGTTGTGTCAAGATAAAAATGGGGGTGTTATAGAGGAGCAGGTATATCCTCACTAGGCTTGGCTGCAAACGCTGCCTTAGCCAACACAGTCAAACCATCATCTTCCTTATCAATCACCTCATCATCAGAATCAGTCATGACCACTTTCTTCTTATGACGTCTCAATTGGTGCTTGATGTGTTGGGAAATGTCGGTGTATTTTAATTAAGTACGTTATAGAGCAAATTTAGGAAATTACCTTTTAGGAAAATGTAATAATCCATAAATAATCTAAAGAGGAATCAATTAAACACGAAAGTGATCCCCGTTCGTTGTACACAAGGACCTTATGAATTTGAGACGTTTATTTTGAATTGGACAATTGCTTTGAATTGGGTTTCAGTTTTTATCTAAATTAATTCTATCAATTTTTAATCCTAAAGTGTATGAATCGTAACACGACTTAAAATCTGAAAATAACAATTATTTAAACTATATAAATTTAAATTCTACTTTACTATCTATTTTTAATTAAAGAAAATATTTAACAAAAATTATTTAAACTAAAATCTATTTAAAAACAATTTAATTGAAAACAATTTTAAAATATTTAAAAATATAAACTAAATTAATCTATTAAAAATTTACTTTTAATTAAAAGAATTATTTAAATCTAAATTTATTTAAAACAATATTAATTAAAACTAAATTATTTAAAAACAAATTTTAAAACAATTTAAATTTCTAAAAAGTAATAAAATATATTTATTTATTTATTTTTATTTTATTATTATATTTAAATTTCACTAATCAGATTTTAATAAACAAACATTTTAAAAAAAAAATTATAAAAGTCAATTGCTAATTTTATTGAAACTTTAACAAACGTTTAACAAACTAAACTTGACAGTTTAAAAAGGTATTTAAAATTTCAAAGTGTAAACTTATAACAAAGGCGCCTATAGCTGAGTTGGGTGACGCATTGGCTGTGAACCAAGAGGTCCTAGGAAGTACCTTTTTTGGAGATATATTTTTGGAATTGACAGATTATACAACAGATATCAAACTACACGTTTGGAAGACTGATACAATATCAGTAGTATTTAGGCAAATCAAGACAGCAAACAATCTCAAATCTTTTCAGAAATGCTAACGTTTAATATCAGAAATCAAACTCTAATATATCAGTTATCTCAAAAGTTATAAAAAGCAGCTATCAAAATTATCCAAACATTCAGAATAACAAAATCTGTTCAAAGTAAATTCCTATAATATATAAGCAACTTGGTTAGCATACACAGCCTCAAACTTTCAATAGATATTCAACTCAAATCTGATTCATACATGTTAAAACTTAGATACTAATCTAAACAGACTGAAATTAAACACCTACAAAGTACAAACTACACTTAACCAATTCAAGTTTATCAAAATCAATAGCTATGTTTCAATCACAAAATCTGAGCAGATAAAGAATTTGGATATATGTATCAGATTAAACATCTAACAATCCCAAACTTATTACAGCTTATAAGATCAAAGTAATCCTCAAATACATATGCCAAACTCAGATTAATATCATCAAATCAGATACAATATTTCAGCAATTAAACTATGATATCAAATCCAAAAATCATGTTAAAATGAAACGGATATAAAAGCCCTTAAACAGTTATAAACTTAAACTAACAAACTCACACTAGCATATCCATAAACATCCACCTCAAACAGTTAAAATTAAACTTAAATGAATATTAAACAAATTCTTAACCTTCATTTGTAGATCCTTTGATGATGAAAAACGCGCTGAGCGTTCTTGTTATTCGACTCGACACTATTACGCCTCAACCACCATTAACTCAACATCAACCATCATCGAACCATGACTCAATCGAACCAGGAATGAATCACCAATAGCATCACGAACCACAATATTCCTTTAAGTTAAACCAGTAGGGTTTAACTTTTTTTCCTTTAATCTCCCTTAATTATTCAACTAAGCTATGAACAAAGCTTAAACGAATTATTTTTTTAATATTATTTCGACAGTATTATATAGATCCAGATGATAATTGTTTCTCCAATAATTAACAAATGTAAATAAAAAGGAATAAAAGACTGAGATCAAAACTTTTCATTAATTCATAGAAAAATTATTACAATACTTTTAAATAGAAAATTACATCTACACTAAAACTGCCATTATAACACTAAAGAAAAGAAAAAGGGATGATTTTACACATTTTTGGGGGTTTTTATAGGCAAACCCAAAGCCTTCCTTGAGGTAGTTTGTTGAATCAGAAATAAATCTTGGCCCTTGATCCTTCATCTCTCTTCTCTTTCTTGATCATACGGTTAAAAACAATCCTCTCTCCCTCGGATCGCCAGCGTGGCAGGGTTTTGTGCTAGCTGTGTTTGTTTGATGGTGATGTGACTGGATTCTATTGGTTAAATGATTGGTGGTGATGAAATCCACCAATCATATTAGAGTTGTAACAAGATGGATTGCCACGTAAGATGCCTGGTGCCATCTTCTTCTCCCCTATAAAGTAGGGCTTTAATTTGGGCGCGTGTAGTACAAATCCCTTAGATAAGAAAACCCCCAAAATCTGATTTTGATCTAGGGTTTATTTTTGGATGGTGGGTGTGAATATCACTGCGTTTCTTTTTTCTCTTTCGTATTGTTGTAACGAAAGAAAATTTGTGTCGACCAAAAAATGAATAAAGTTTTCACTTTATATAATATTTTCACCGTCCCATGAATTGAACTAATGGGCCCTTGGCTAAATACTTGCTTATGTCTTATTTTTGTCTGTTATTATTGTGAATATGCGCTTGGGCCCATGTTGGAAATAATACTACACCCGTCTATTGTTATGTGAATTTGGGCCTAATGGGCTTTTTCTCCATATTATACTTATCAATTCCACAAATGGGCTTTCGGGCCTATTAACTAAATGTGGGTCCCACAAAGCCCAAATAACCTTGATAAACTTTAATCCTCCAAAACGAACTTGTCTTTTGGCTTCTCGATCTTTTTTCAAACTCGTGTCGTTTTTTTACCAGTTTTCGTGATCTTTGGTACCTAAACACACGAAACAACAAACATGCATATGAAAGGACATATTTATACAAATTGTGCATTTATTGAATGTTTATTGATACAATTGATATGAGTAATTCCACTCATATCAGTGCTCCAAGTGCTTAACCCTTGACGCCAAAGGGATCATAAAATCCTCAGTCAACTGACGATGCTTGTTGAGATCTGCTTCTAATGATTGGATCTTCTCATAGTACATGTTCACCAATACAAATAAAGAAGTGAGAGTAATAGGTATCTCATCTTCCCCACCAAGAGAACTTGGTCTATGGGATGCTTCACTAGGACCAGTAGTGTAAACCCCAGCATGATCACATCCTTAATTCGAGGACGAATTATTCTTTTAGATGGGAAGAGTTGTAAAACACAAAAATTTGATTTGTGTTTTTGAAGTAATAAATCGATTAATAAACTTTTGTAACTCATACATTTGAGGGCATTGACATGTCGTAATAATCATGATTAATAAAATTATATGATCATAGATGATGTCTATTGGATGGCATTTAAAATTTGAAGTAAAATCTCCGTGAAACAATAGAAGACTTAACTAATATTTTAAACTTGACTTAAAACGCATCATTTATGAACTGCATTACGTTCATAATTGAAATGATTTGCATGTTTTTTTCTTTTGTATTAAATGCTCGGTCAAATGATAAAAACTTTCTAAAATCACGTCCGCTTACTACGATGAATGGTCATATAAACGCTTTCCCTTACACTCCTTTGCGAATCTCAAAACACAAATCACAAACAAGTTAGCATAGTCATGAAGGAAAGAAGGAAACAAGAGTATAGCAGAACCATGTTCGGGTTCACATCGACGCTAATCTTATTCTAGTCCCTTTATGTCCAAAGTGTTGATTTCTTTTGTTCTAGTTCATGCTTGGTTCGAGGTTGATGTGATGAGGAATGTCGGTGTTTTTTAATTAGATACGTTATAGAGCAAATTTAGGTAGGAAAAGGTAATAATCCATAAATAAGCCAAAGACGAATTCAATTAAACACATGAGCGATCCAAGTTCGTTGTACACAAGGATCTTATGAATTTGAGACGTTTGTTTTAATTTGGACAATTGATTCGAATTGGATTTCGGTTTTTATCTAATATTAAATCTAGCAATTTTTAAATCCTAAAGTGCATGAATCGTATCCCAACTAAAACTCTAAAAGAAAATTATTTAAAATCTAAATAAAATTTAAACTACTTAAAATGATAATCAATTTAATATTAATCTATTCAATTAAAAACAATTTCAAAACTATTAAAATTTTTAAACTAATTAATCTATTTTAGAAAATTATTTTTAATTAAACAAAAATCTATTCACAATTTATCTAAAACAAAAACAATTAAAACTAATGTATCTAAAAAAACTAATTTTAAAAAAAATTTAAATTTCTAAAAGGTAATAAAATATTTTTATTTGTTTATTTATATAATTATTATATTATTCTATATTAAAAACTAAATCAACTTTTTTATTTGACAAATTTATTTTTTTAATAAAATATTTAATTAAAAAAAATATTACTCATTAAAATTAAATGTATAAAAACGTTTTTATGAAATAAAACAAGACAGTTAGATAAGTATTTGAAATTAATAATGTAAACTAATAATCAAAAAGGCATATAGCTTAGTGGTTGGGGTGTTTGGCAGTGAACTAGGAGGTCACTGGTTCGAGTCCAGTGGTGGACAATTTTGGAGATATTATTTTTTGACAATAAAAATAAAAAGTGATAGTCATAGGAGTGACTTTTTTGGATGATGACTTACTTTAGGATTATGAAAAAAAATGATGGATATAGCTAAGCAGTACACCAAATAATATGTTTGGTCTGCTGAATATATATCAGTAAAGAACAAACTCCAATACAGCAAATCAACTTAAAACAGATAAATAACCAGCAAATAAAAACCAACTAATCAACTCAAATCACATCACAGGCTAACTATCAGTTTAATATTGATCAATCTATATCATAAAGAATAAATCACACTATCTACAAGTTCTCCAAATTCAAATGTATACCAGAAACACGCATATTCAGCTAGGTAAATTCTGCTAATATCTTAACCAACAGACTAAACAAGTAACCCTTAACGACTCTATCAGATTCAAAATTATAGCAGTCTTAACTCAAAACTAAAAAACAATATTAGAAAATCAAAATCAATTAGGCAGCTAGCATAAAAACATCATAAAGGCAGTAGCTAATATTCCTATAATAACAACGAGTAAACACCTCAGGTTAACATATTCATCCTGCAAAAAGCATACATATCAGTTTTACCAAAATCAGTAGAACTAATGACAAAGTCCAACAAATCATATACTATCTAAAACATTTCATTTAAATGAAACAAATAAAAAAATAGAGTCAATAACGTAAACACACAAACCTAGACCAGCTTATCATATCATAGCAAAACCTCAAATTCATTTAACAATCATATTAAACTAAATTTTGATAAATATAAAACTATAGCTTACCTTTAATGACGAGACCTTTGATGCAGTAGTCGCGCGTTGAGCGGACTTTTAACCTAAACAAAACCACCATTCGTCTTTTCGACCCACGAACATCATCACATCACCACTTAGGTGAATCTCGAACCAAAATAATCAACGAACCAAAAAGCTTATTTTTTAAGTTTTTCCAGTAGGGAAACACTTTATCTCAATCTTACCTTTATTTATTTAATATAAGCTATTACATTAGCTTAATTAAATAATTTATCATTTATAACATCAATAAAATTTAGAGTAAATTCGTAATAAGTTTTTAATAGAAAATAAAAATAAACACAAGATTAAGAAGATGAGTAAAATTAAAATAACTTTTATTAATTTCAATTGAACATTACAACAATAAAAAGATTACAAAATCCTACTCTATATCTGACATTATAACAGTAAAAGTAAAAAATGGAAATGAATCAAATTACAATATTTTGGGGGTTTTTATAGGCAAACCCCAAGCCTTGCTGAGGAGTTTGTTGAGGCTAAAAAACAAATCTTGGCCGTAGATTCCATTTTCTCTTCCTTCATTCTGATCAAACGGTGATAAATTGATCTCTCCTCACACGGATCGCCAAATTGGTAGAGATTATGCTTGTTGTGCTTCTTCAAAGATGATGTGGCATGATCTAATTGGAAGATGTTGATACAAAAGTTGGATGATCCTTGCTAGACCTGAATTAGGCTTAACTCGGGTTGGTTGGACTCCGACTCCTACACCAAGTGAAATATCTGGTTGGGATCCTGCACACTAAAACAACATGCGTTAGGCTTACCGTGGGAATGTATCCCACGATTAGACTCCGGCGTGAGAGTAAGTAATTGGTTAGGGTTTGAGAATCGGATGAGTTGTGAGTGTGTAGAATGTAATATCTTTGTGGAACCCTTGGGGGTTCCTTATATAGGTGGTTAAACCTTAATGGGCTGTCACCGATGCTTCGGCCCCAAGAAAAGGATAAGTACCATAATTAGCTTGATTGTTATCTTCTAATTATGGTGAGTGTATATCCTCTTCTTTGGGGTAAATCCTAATCATAATAAGAGTATGATTCTGGCCAACCTTGTACCGGCCGTAATGGGCCGTGGGCCGCACACATGTATGCGGCTACTGTTCATTCGAAGCCCATAATCTTTAAATGATAATAATCCAACCCATTAGTAATATGCCGGATGCGGGTAGTACCCGTGGGCCAGGTTTATGACCCGGCTGGGGACTATACGTCATCAAGTCCCCCTAGTCTAGTTGTTACCGCCATAGGCGAAATATCTAGACTAACAAGATGCTCCCTGGACGTACCAAGAAAGGTCATTAGGAAATGATGAATTTTGAAAATTTTATTTCGGCCGCACGTGGCAACCTTATTAGGAAATTATTCCTACGGTACCTCAGCCACACTTGACGACCGAGACAAATTAAATGCAGCATTGAATATGGTCTTACGTATGACCGCATATCCCGACACAATTGACAGTTCACCTGCCATTTAACTGACAAAGTGCAAACAGTCAGAACTTCGAGCGACGCAACCTTCTGAGTCAGAAGTGACCCGTGGGTCCCACATGACTTTTCACTTGCCACTTGCTTCCCAACCATACGATTTAGGATAGTGGCAAACACATGTCATGAATCCAATGAACCATGACTTCCAAGGCAACCCTATAAATAAGTCACCCATACGGCTGTGTATGACACAGAGTCTTTTCCTTCATTTCTGCCATTAAAGCTTTCCTTCTTATTGATGAGACGGCTTTTATACATGGTCTCATCGTTCTTTTTGGACTTAAAATGCATTAAATATCATCAAAATACCCAAATATATGCTTGTGTTTGTTGCTTGTGTAATTTAGGTACGGATATTGAGAAAATGATAAAAGATCACAAGAATCAAGCAAAAACGAACACGGGAAACGAAGCCGCACAAAGAACCGGACCCAAATCATGATTTTCCATTTAAGTCCTTGAAGAATTGAAGATTTACAAGTTTGGTCCCTCAACTATTGAAGACTTGTCACAAATGACCCTCCACTATTCATTTGTGCAAGATACACCCTTGAAGTTTGAAGACTATACATGATAAGCCCTTGGAAATCTCAAGAATTGCCATTTTAGTCCTTATTCATGGTTTAACTAAACACAAGGACTGGTTTTGCCAACCTGCCAAACATTTAACAAAGGGAATAGAGTTTGTTGCTATTTAAAGTGAAGTGAAAGGAATATGAAACATGTGGGGGAAAACTGCCATTTAACCAAACCCCACTAGCCACCCATATCTTGCCACGTCATCCGGGTACCACCCAAATCCACAAACCCAACCCATCAACCCACAACCCGACCATCCCACGTCACCCCACTTTAAAGACTTAAACCAGTTTTTTTTATTAAGTCAAAATGGTCAAATCCCCTAAAAACGTGGGAAACAAACCCTGTAGCTTAATCTTCCCCAAAACACATCATAAGAACCCTAATTTCTCCAAGACAAATCAACTGATAATTGGTTATGATCTTTTCCAGAACTATAATTAACCTTCCCCTAATCCAATTCCCATCCCCAAATACATGTCACTCTCACCTCACATGCCACCCAGTGGTCCCCTGCTCCCAAAAACACAAGCAAACAAAATCATCAACGGCTTGTGTTAATTCCTTGGAGGCTACTCACTTTTGGACGTCCATGATGCATTCTACATGTCCTCATCAACCACATGGCTTTGGCAGATTTTAGAAGACCACAAAAAGATTCAAACCAACAAGGGCAAAGCTGGAAATTCGTGGATTAGGGTTTAGCAATTGTAATATTTTATTCAGAATTCTAGAATAGTCATAGACCTAGTATAAATACAAGTAGCATGTTACTTGTATTTCTTGTTCCAGTTTTTGATGTAATTTTTATTTTTCTTTAAATTAATGAAAAAAGTTCTTTTACTTACATGAAAACTGAGAACCATTTACTTTCCAGCATTTAAATTTTTAAGTTTGTTCATTCAAGTTTGTGTTAAAAAAAAAGTTTTCAAAAAGATTTTTAAGTTTCTGAATCTTTGAGCAAGTTCTTGGTAAGTACTTGTGTCAAGATTTGGCTTTTCAGTTTTAATTTATATTAATACCTTGAAAAGATATCATTGAAACGTGTTTGTAAGGGTTGGGAGTTTGGTGTAAGATTTTTAAGAAAATTTAAAAAAAGAAACAAAAATATATCACATTTGTGCTTGTATTTGTTCTATGTTTGATTTTTCAGGTTTGTTTGTTGTTGATTAAGTTCTGCACCAATCCGGATTGGTTTGGAGGTGGATAATCTTCCACTAGACCCTTGGATGTAAGGGTCTTTGGTAAGGTCTTTGGTTCCCTTTTTCAAAATTTCAGAAAATACATGTTGAATGATCTTGGGTGATTTGATGGTATAAGTTGTTATAAGCTATTGATTCATGCTCTTTTATGTGTGTATGCATGATAGATGCTAGTTGGGTCAAGTGTGAATGAGTTTTTAAAGTTTTTCTTTGTTAAAAGTTGGATTTCAAAATTTAAAGGGTGTTTGGCAACACATTTTAGCAGGGTAGCTTGTTTGATTTGTGTGTTCATAAGGTGTTAGAAGGTGATTAATTGGTTGAGTTTAGTTGTTAGTAGGTTGATAAGTTAGTTTAGGGAGTTTTGAAACAAGATTGCTAAGTAAAAAAAAAAGGGAAAGGTGAACAAAATCTGTGTATGCCCTTAGTTGCTCATTTTTCTTGATTTTGGTTGCTTAAATCTGATATTCTGTTAGGAGCTAAGGTTTTTCAGGTTTTGATTTGGTTTGTGTATTGGTTGGTGCTTGTTTATGCTTAATTTCAAGTCTTGAATATCATTAGAGTGCATTTGAGAGCTTAATTAAGCCCACTGTCCTGCATTTTTTTTTTTATATACAACAACATTACATAGGCTGTAGAGTGCTTTGGTTCTTGATTTCTGTGTGCTAAGTGGTTTTGTAAGTGCTTGTTGCTGCTTGTCTTGACTCCTTGAGCTTAATTGAGCTCAAGGGTGCCCCCATTGCTCCCCAAAATATCATCCAAATAAGCCCCATAGCTCAAGTCCTCTTGGCTATAAACTTAAGCAAAACAAAGTGCATAAACTGCTTGTTCATAATTCATAGCTGTCACGTTTTTGGGTTTCAATTTGGTATAATCAAGCTTAAAAAAGGTAGTGGAATTGGATTATAAGCAAAAGAGTTGTCAGTGTTGGTTTGGATAGTTAAAAAAGCAAAAAAAATACCAACTGCGCCGCAAGCCACCAGCGTTGCGGCGCAACTGAAAGAGCTTATTGGTCAGTTGCCATCGTCTCACTAGTTGCGGCGCAAGACAAAGCGTTGCGGCGCAACAAAAGTAAAAAAAAGGGGGTGCCAGGACTCGAACCCGTGACCACCCGTTCACCACACCAACACCTCAACCAACTGCGCCCTGGGGACTTTGACTAATCAGTTTGGTTTCAAATTGTATTTAGGGACTAATTGGTTTAAGCTTTGTTAAATAAGCCGTGACTTATTTAGCTTTTTTCAGCTTATTTATTGATCTTTTTGGCCTCTTTCCATTTTTCATAGGATATTCATAGGTTTTAGGATTTTTCTGATTAAAAATTTTATTTTTCCTTTTATTTAATTATTTAATAGGATTATTTCTATTTTTAAATTTAGAAAGTCTTAAAAAAATATTAAACAGTAGTTTAAAAATACAAAAAAATAGTTTTTAGGTTTTATTTAATATTTTTGAGGTTTACATGTGAAAAAGTTTTCAAAAACTTTAATTTTTGATTTTATTTAATTTTAGGGTTTTTTAGCAACTTTAAAAATTAATATAAAATTCATTAAGAGGTTTTAGGAACTTTTGTTTACATTTTCTTCTTAGTTAGAATATTTAGGATTTTTGAGAATTTTTTAGAATTTATTTGAGGACTTTTAATTTTTTAGAATATTTTAATATTATTTTATTCAATAAAATAAAAAGTTTTATTTTAATTTCTTTTTCATTTTTCCTGGATTCTATAGCATTAATTAGGACTTTTCCCATTTGTAGAATAATTTTTAGGCTTTTCAATTAATTTTTAGAATTAATTTAAGATTTAATACATTTTAATAGTTTTTAGGAGTTTAAAAATAGTTTAAATTGGTTTTAAAATTTTTAAAAATAGTTTTTAGTTTAATTAAGTCATTTTTGAGGTTTACAAACTATTAAATCTTGTTTAGGGCTTTTTAATATTTAAAAGTGATTTTTAGGGCTTTAATTAGCATTAAAAAGTCATTATTTAATTAATTAAAAGGTTTTAGCAAGTTTGGATTTTTTGTAAACTCTTAGAATATTATTTGGGATTTTTAGGAATTTTTAGAAATTTTTAGGTTAAAATTTTAATTTTCGTCGTTTTTACGGTTTTACGTTTACGCCTTTTTCGTCATAGTTTAATTAGTTTTCGTAACCGTCAATTCTTTCCTTTCTTATTTCTTTTTCAATCAATATAATCTCAAACAAAAAAATCAATTCAACACACAACGCACTTGCCTCCTCGAGAACGAACTTGCTTGGTCATTGGTGCTCGGTTTTCCTAAACCGACACTTAACGCTTACCACTATTTATACCTCCTTTTCCTAAAGGTCGTATTTTACTACAATCATTTTTGGCGCCGCTGCCGGGGAGGCGTGTTGTGTTTGATTTGAACAATTGTTGTTTTTCATATTAGCCATAAAAGTATTTGTATTAATAGCACTCTATTAATACGTATTATCGTTTTTCGATTTTTGTGTGAATATTATTACTATATTGTATACGTAGAACAATAAATTTACAAGTACTCCAAATACGTGAGAAATCACAACCTTGACTTGGGAGGTCATTACCCAATCATTGTATTCGAATCTCAAACCAAAGAAAAAGGCAAAAATAGATAAATACTTTCGTGAAGCTTGATTTTGATAATACAAACTATAAGGTGGGTATAAGGCGGTTGTATTTCACGACCTAAAGGAAAAAGGCTCTTAAGTGCTTCGCGCCGCCTCATTTCCTCCGCTTGCTTGTGCGTATTTGATTTTGAGAGTGAATCGAGGGTTTTGCCGCCCAAAGTATTACTAAGTATCATATATATTTTCTTGGTTTCATTTGATTAAACCCTCTTGAACGATTTGGTGTTCCACCATCGTTCTAAAGTCATCGAAGGCGTTCACTCCACGTGTTCGTTTTCATTCCTTGAGGCTTCGTTAATCAAAGAGATTTGATTAGTGAGGAGATTTGTAGATTTTGGTCTACTTAATACATTCCAAAAAATCCAAAAAAGTTAAAAACAATCAAAAACCACAAAAAAATTGAAAAAGTAAAAATACCAAAAAGAATCTTCTTTGCTCGCCTTCTCGTTGTACGTGACGTTTATGCAAACTCGCTCTAAAGCAAGACGTGCTCGTAAACGAAGAAACAAATCAATCACTCCTACTAGTGAGGACTCTCCTATTGACGAACCCATTGTAGTGAAAGAAGCACCCATGGCTAATCGAACTATGATGGAGTTGCTTCAAGCACCCACCGAGGGTTATGGAGAAGCGATTGTGATTCCCGCTATCCTTGCGGAGAATTTTGAGGTTAAGACGGGTTTGTTGTCCATGATTCAAAACAACAAGTTTCGAGGGGACGAAAAGGACAACCCGCATAACCACATTCGCCAATTTAATCGTCTCACCGCCACGTGCAAGTTTAAGGACGTTTCAAACGACTCGATTAAGATGATGCTTTTTCCGTATTCCTTAGCGGGGCCCGCAAAAATTTGGTTAGAGAAAGAGCCACCCAATTCTATATTGACGTGGAAGGATCTCGTTTCAAAATTCGTGAACCAATTTTTTCCGCCCTCTAAGACTACGCACTTGAAAAACGAGATTTCAAAGTTTTCGCAAGAGTTTAATGAGAGTTTTTCTACGGCTTGGAATAGATTTAAAGAAATGTTGCACGAATGTCCTCATCATGGTTTTTCCGACTTGCATCAAATAGACACGTTTTACAATGGCTTGAACGATCATGAGCGTGATTATCTTAATGCCGCCGCGGGTGGTAATTTCTTGTGTAAGACGGTCGAGGAAGCATTGGTAATTATTGAGAATAGGTCTAAGGTGTATAATCCTCGTAGCACGTCGAGTGTTCGTAAGGCTTCGTCTTCATCTTCACCTAGTTTGTCACACACCGTTGATGCTTGCCAAGTAGAGGCTAATTTGGAGAACAAAATTTTTGATATAGTGAAAGGCTTGTTAGTTGAGTTTAAAGTTGGTGAACAACCCGCTCCCGCTACGATTAAAGCGGTTGAGGTTTCTTGTATGTATTGTGGTGGAGCTCACGATTATTCCGAGTGCATTACCAACGGTGGTAACACTTCGAGTGCCTACGCGGCCGCGGGAACTTATAACCAAAACGGTCAAGTTCCTCGCACTAATCAATTGACTCCACCGGGTTTTTCACCAAATCAAAATGCTAACAATTATCGAAACAATCAAGTTGGTTACCAAAACAATCAAAGGAACAATTATAAGGGTAATAACAACTATGGGAATCAAGGGAGTAGTAGTAATAGCCAATTGCAAAATCAAAATCAAAACCGTAATTTTCAAAATGCAAGTCAAGCTCTTCAAAATAACAAAGAACTTCCATTGGAATTTTTGAATTACACTACTTCAAATGATAAGATTATGGAAAACATTCAAGAGCAAATGGCTAATCAAGCTAAGGAAACGGCTAAGAATGCAAAGGAGTTAGCTACTTTCATTAAGGAAAATCTAGCCATGAGAAATGAATTGAAAAATGATTTTGCTAACCAAATTCGAGGTCAAAACAACAAGATAGAGCAAAGTCATGCTAGGCTTGAACAAAGAATTGACCAAAAAGCCGCTAGCCAAGATGTGAAGTTTAATAATTTTGATGCTAAGCTTAATACAATTTTAGAATGTGTAATGGTGAACAAAGCCTCTACTTCGGGTGGTCTACCTAGTAATACCGTTTCAAACCCGAAGGGAGAGATGAAAGTGATTACCACACGTAGTGGTAAGGCACTTAAAGAACCGACTCCTCAACCAATTACTCCAACGGTGGAGGAAATTGAGGAAGAACCCGAGGTGGTGGTCGAAAAGGAGCATATTTCAAGCCCACAAAGTACCGCTCATGCCACACCTACGGTTGACCCATCACCCATATTGGAACCCGAGATTCCAAAGGCTATGCCTATGCCCCAACCCACACCACCCTTGCCTTACCCATCGAGACTTAGGAAGGAGAAACGACAAGAGCGCGATAACTATCAATTTGAGCTTTTTATGAAAATGTTTCGTGATTTGCACTTTAATGTGAGTTTCGCCGACGCCTTGGTCATGATGCCTCGATTTGCCGCTAACTTTAAGAGTATGTTGAACAACAAGGAGAAATTACAACAAAAGTCTAGTTGTTCGTCGGTTTATCTTAATCGCATACCTCAAAAAGTCGGTGATCCCGGTAAATTTTTGATCCCTTGTGCAATTCAAGATATGGAAGAATGCTATGCCTTGGCCGATCTTGGTGCTAGCATTAACTTGATGCCACTTGCAATCTACAAGTCGCTCAATCTTCCTAATCTTACTCCTTCACGAATGTCTATTGAGTTGGCCGACCATTCCACGATTCTTGCATGTGGTTTGGCGGAAGACGTTTTTGTGAAAGTGGGGAAGTTCTACTATCCCGTAGACTTTATTGTTGTTGACATCCCCACGGATCCTCAAGTTCCTCTTATTTTAGGTCGTTCGTTTTTAGATACGTCTATGGCTTTGATTGATGTGCATGCTAGAAAGATCACCTTACGTTTCAACGACGAGGAACTTGTTATAAACGCAACTCAAAATTCTCAACTTTCTCATGTTTATTCCGCTGCTACCATAAACCTCGTTGATATGATCGACGTGGTTTGCGAGGAATTTTCACAAGAAGTTTTAGGGTTTGGTGATGAAGAAACTAGTGGCAATCCCATTATGTTAGATCCTATTCTTGATAATTCGACACCAACCTTCACTCCTTTCGAAGGTGGTGGTTTTACGTTGGAAGAATTCGATGTTCCACGTACTTGTGACGAAGACCTCGATAACTATGAGGACTTCTCGATTATCAAGGATTTTCTCAACGATTTCCCATTTCCTCCACCCGAGGAGGTTATGAGTATCGAGCCCAAATCTTCACTTGAGGAACCACCTATCCTCGAGTTGAAAGATTTACCTCCTCACCTCGAGTATGTCTATTTGGAGGAGGACGACAAGTTGCCGGTTATTATTGCGAAGGAACTTTCGAATGATGAAAAAACCGCACTTGTCGATGTTCTTAAGGATCACAAAGGGGCGATTGCGTGGAAGTTATCCGACATTAAGGGAATCGATCCCAAATTTTGTACACACAAAATATTAATGGAGGAAGATTTCAAGCCAACAATCCAAAGTCAAAGGAGGGTAAACCCCAAAATTCACGATGTCATTAAAAAGGAGGTCCTTAAACTCCTTGACGCGGGAATGATTTACCCTATTTCCGATAGCCCTTGGGTGAGTCCTATTCATTGTGTCCCTAAAAAGGGAGGGATGACCGTTGTGCCAAACGATGCCAACGAGTTGATTCCCACTAGACTCGTGACCGGATGGAGAGTGTGCATTGACTATCGTAAGTTAAATGAAGCCACTCGAAAAGACCATTTTCCCTTGCCCTTCATGGACCAAATGTTGGAGCGTCTTGCGGGAAACGATTTCTATTGCTTTTTAGATGGTTTTTCCGGTTACTTCCAAATTCCCATCGATCCTCGTGATCAAGAAAAAACTACGTTTACGTGTCCATATGGAACGTTTGCTTATCGTAGAATGCCATTCGGACTTTGCAATGCACCGGGAACTTTTCAACGATGCATGATGGCTATTTTTCATGATATGATCGAGAAGACGATGGAAGTCTTCATGGATGACTTTTCCGTGTTTGGTGATTCCTTTACTTCGTGTTTGTCGAACCTTGAGAGAATGTTAAAACGTTGTGAGGAAACCAACCTTGTGCTCAATTGGGAAAAGTGTCATTTTATGGTTAAGAGTGGAATCGTCTTAGGGCACAAGGTCTCGAAAGCGGGGATTGAGGTAGATCAAGCTAAGGTAGACGTCATCGCCAAATTACCTCATCCCAAAACCGTCAAGGGAGTTAGGAGTTTCCTAGGCCACGCGGGCTTTTATCGACGATTCATCAAGGATTTCTCGAAGATTTCTCGACCCATTACACATCTTCTTGAAAAAGAGGCACGTTTCGTTTTTGACGAAGATTGTGTACGAGCCTTTGAGATCCTTAAGAGGAAACTTACCGAAGCTCCCATTCTTGTTGCTCCAAATTGGAACCTCCCCTTTGAACTTATGTGTGATGCAAGTGATTACGCTATTGGGGCCGTTTTGGGGCAACGTCATGATAAGCATTTCTTGCCTATTCACTATGCTAGCAAGACGATGACCGAGGCTCAACTTAAATACACTACAACGGAAAAGGAATTCCTTGCCGTGGTGTATGCATTTGAGAAATTCCGACCTTACCTCGTCTTGACGAAATGCATAGTGTATACGGACCATTCGGCTATCAAGTATCTCATGGCTAAGCAAGATGCAAAGCCGAGATTACTTCGTTGGATTCTCCTCCTTCAAGAATTTGATCACAAAATCGTTGACAAAAAAGGAGCCGAGAATCTAGCGGCCGATCATCTCTCTCGTTTGGAAGATCCTCACCAAAGTGTTTACGAGCCAAAGGAAATCACCGAAACATTTCCGCTCGAGACACTTGGTGTAGTGAATTCTAAGCTTGATTCTTCTACCCCATGGTTTGCGGATTTTGCAAATTACCATGCGGGTAACTTCATCATTAAGGGTATGACAACTCAAGAAAAACGAAAATTCTTTCGTGATGTCAAGTTCTATTTTTGGAACGACCCTTACTTGTTTCGAACTTGTGCGGATCAAATCATCCGCCGTTGTGTATTTGGCACCGAAGCTTCTAACATCCTTAGAGCTTGCCATGAGGGACCCACGGGTGGTCACCACGGTGCTAATCTCACGGCTAAAAAGGTGTTTGATGCCGGCTTCTTTTGGCCCACTATTTACCGAGATGCACAAATTCTTGTGAAGACGTGTGATGCATGCCAACGACAAGGAAAAGCCTCACAAAAAGATGAAATGCCACAAAATATCATTCAAGTATGTGAGATCTTTGACGTTTGGGGCATAGACTTTATGGGGCCGTTCCCATCATCTCGTGGTAATAAGTATATTCTTGTTGCGGTTGACTACCTTTCTAAGTGGGTGGAGGCGAAGGCCTTGCCCACCAATGATGCTCGTGTGGTAGTCAAGTTCTTGAAAAGTTTGTTTGCTCGGTTTGGAACCCCTCGTGCGATCATAAGCGATCGTGGAACCCATTTTTGTAATGACCAATTTGAAAGGGTTCTAAGGAAATATGGGGTTACACATCGTCTTTCTACGGCTTATCACCCACAAACGAGTGGGCAAGTCGAGGTTTCAAACCGAGCATTGAAGAGGATCTTGGAGAGATCCGTAGGGGAAAACCGACAATCTTGGTCGGATAAGTTAGACGATGCTTTATGGGCCTTTAGGACCGCTCATAAGACGCCCATTGGGTGCACTCCCTATAAGCTTGTGTATGGAAAGAATTGTCATTTGCCGATCGAGTTAGAACACAAAGCTTATTGGGCCCTAAAGCATTGTAATGATGACATGGAGACCGCGGGAAAACACCGGAAAATGCAACTAAATGAATTGGATGAATTAAGGGATATTGCTTATGAAAATTCATTGATTTACAAAGAGAAAACTAAAAAGTTGCATGATTCAAAAATTAAAAACCGGGTTTTTAACATTGGGGATCAAGTTTTACTTTTTAATTCAAGATTGAAAATATTTTCCGGTAAATTAAAATCCCGTTGGTCCGGTCCATTCACCGTGACTCAAGTGTTTCCTTATGGGACCATCGAGCTAGCTCAAGATGATGGTCCTAACTTCAAGGTGAATGGACATAGGTTGAAGCACTACTTTGGTGGGGAAGTTCCATCCTTGAACTACCTCGACCAAGTCACCTTCCCCAATGATAATTAGTATTGAGGGGATCGAGTCGAGCTCATGACTCGGTAATCAAAAACGAGGTGCCTCGTGGGGGAGTCCCATGCTTATCCTATGTACATATTATCGCTTTCTTAGTCTAATGTAGCTTACGTGTGGGGATTCGTGCCCTTCCAACCTTTGTTCCGTGGTTGTTTGTGATATGTGGTTTTTAGATCATGATCTTCACGATTGGAGCCTCTCGTGTTCGTTTTATGGGAGCACTCGATCGTTTGCTTTGGAGACATTTCTCAATATCCATGATATCCTTTTTGATGTTCTAACCTTAGGTTTTTAGCACACTTCATAAACGGCTTTAAATTTAATGGTTACACCCTTTCCATGCTAGATTAGGCATTCGACTACGTCTCTAGTATGGGGGTGTTTGCACCCCTAGACTCGAAACATTGAGGACAATGTTTAACTTTAGTATGGGGGGTGAATAGATACTTGCCTTGCCAAACCTTCACGCTTTCCAAAGTTTATCGTTTTGTTTATCGTTTTGTTGCAAAATAAGGCTAAAAATGGCCAAATTTTAAATTTTTCTCATGTTTTATAAGTGTTTGAAGACACGAATGTAGATTTTCCGATGGCGAGAATAAGAGTAATTTTTGACTCGACCGTGCGTGTTGAGCACTTAGCTTTGATTCCTTAACTACACATTAGGCTAAGTCTCTTAAATGAGGACGAGAAATGATAGAGTTAATTATAAGTTACTATGCTAAACGTAGAGTACTCGTATTCTTTCAAAAACTCATGTGTTCTCGTTGTTTGCTTATTCTCCCTTCGCATGTAAATATTTTTTGCTTAATAAATATTGACTTAGCGGTTTAGTTAGGATTGTTGGGTTTCTAGTCTTTTCTAGTAGCTTCCGTGTAATTAAATTGGGAAGACATTAAGATATCGCCAGCGTCACGGTTTTGAAGTATTGGCACCCTAATAATCGAAAGCTTCACCTAATAATAAGATTTCAAGTGCTCACCTAAATCAAGCAAACAATTTGAAGCCCCACAAGGCCTAAAATTTATGCAAAATTGAAAGTGAATCAAGCCTTAATCTTCGAAGCTTTAAAGATCCAAAATTCGCTTTAGCGTGAGGATATACGTCTTTGGCTAATAAAACCACCGATGAGGCGGATAATAAAAGGCAAGGCAAGACCGAAGTCATAATAAAAGCTTCATGGCGAAGTTGAATAAAAGATGGAGGTAAACCAAAGATAATAAGGTCCTTCCGTTAGGGGGCGTATAAAAGTCTTGGTAATAAGTCTCATGTTCAAAACCGTTATAAAACCGTGTTTATCGATTCTTCTTGTCAACTTAATTTTTTAACATCGTCGTCTATTAGGAGGGGTTATTGATTTGATGGTCTTAGTTACACCGTTAGGACTCTATTTTTAGACCTAAATCTCTATTATCGCATAAGTCAAACAATGTATCCTCGTGAAACATTCAAGACATCATAAAATATAAGAGATACAACTTAGGAATAATGGGAGAATAAGTACGTGATTAGGGCATATGAGTAGTGTTAGCATTACTAACTTATAATGACAATGATCTCGTTGCACGCTTAGCATGGAATTGAAGTGAAAATCGAGGACGATGAAATTATTTCTAACGAAGCATTCACGTGTTCTTATTCTATGAACCTAAACGTCCCATTTTGCGATGAAAATCATACATTATGTCTATAACACAAGTAGTAGTAATAGTAGTAGTATGGCTAGTTTATCATTTCAATAAAGTGAATAAAATGAATTTTGGAGATGCTACGATACTTTATTCTAGCATTGCGTGAGGGCACGGCAATGGTTTAGTATGGGGGAGTGATGAGACGGCTTTTATACATGGTCTCATCGTTCTTTTTGGACTTAAAATGCATTAAATATCATCAAAATACCCAAATATATGCTTGTGTTTGTTGCTTGTGTAATTTAGGTACGGATATTGAGAAAATGATAAAAGATCACAAGAATCAAGCAAAAACGAACACGGGAAACGAAGCCGCACAAAGAACCGGACCCAAATCATGATTTTCCATTTAAGTCCTTGAAGAATTGAAGATTTACAAGTTTGGTCCCTCAACTATTGAAGACTTGTCACAAATGACCCTCCACTATTCATTTGTGCAAGATACACCCTTGAAGTTTGAAGACTATACATGATAAGCCCTTGGAAATCTCAAGAATTGCCATTTTAGTCCTTATTCATGGTTTAACTAAACACAAGGACTGGTTTTGCCAACCTGCCAAACATTTAACAAAGGGAATAGAGTTTGTTGCTATTTAAAGTGAAGTGAAAGGAATATGAAACATGTGGGGGAAAACTGCCATTTAACCAAACCCCACTAGCCACCCATATCTTGCCACGTCATCCGGGTACCACCCAAATCCACAAACCCAACCCATCAACCCACAACCCGACCATCCCACGTCACCCCACTTTAAAGACTTAAACCAGTTTTTTTTATTAAGTCAAAATGGTCAAATCCCCTAAAAACGTGGGAAACAAACCCTGTAGCTTAATCTTCCCCAAAACACATCATAAGAACCCTAATTTCTCCAAGACAAATCAACTGATAATTGGTTATGATCTTTTCCAGAACTATAATTAACCTTCCCCTAATCCAATTCCCATCCCCAAATACATGTCACTCTCACCTCACATGCCACCCAGTGGTCCCCTGCTCCCAAAAACACAAGCAAACAAAATCATCAACGGCTTGTGTTAATTCCTTGGAGGCTACTCACTTTTGGACGTCCATGATGCATTCTACATGTCCTCATCAACCACATGGCTTTGGCAGATTTTAGAAGACCACAAAAAGATTCAAACCAACAAGGGCAAAGCTGGAAATTCGTGGATTAGGGTTTAGCAATTGTAATATTTTATTCAGAATTCTAGAATAGTCATAGACCTAGTATAAATACAAGTAGCATGTTACTTGTATTTCTTGTTCCAGTTTTTGATGTAATTTTTATTTTTCTTTAAATTAATGAAAAAAGTTCTTTTACTTACATGAAAACTGAGAACCATTTACTTTCCAGCATTTAAATTTTTAAGTTTGTTCATTCAAGTTTGTGTTAAAAAAAAAGTTTTCAAAAAGATTTTTAAGTTTCTGAATCTTTGAGCAAGTTCTTGGTAAGTACTTGTGTCAAGATTTGGCTTTTCAGTTTTAATTTATATTAATACCTTGAAAAGATATCATTGAAACGTGTTTGTAAGGGTTGGGAGTTTGGTGTAAGATTTTTAAGAAAATTTAAAAAAAGAAACAAAAATATATCACATTTGTGCTTGTATTTGTTCTATGTTTGATTTTTCAGGTTTGTTTGTTGTTGATTAAGTTCTGCACCAATCCGGATTGGTTTGGAGGTGGATAATCTTCCACTAGACCCTTGGATGTAAGGGTCTTTGGTAAGGTCTTTGGTTCCCTTTTTCAAAATTTCAGAAAATACATGTTGAATGATCTTGGGTGATTTGATGGTATAAGTTGTTATAAGCTATTGATTCATGCTCTTTTATGTGTGTATGCATGATAGATGCTAGTTGGGTCAAGTGTGAATGAGTTTTTAAAGTTTTTCTTTGTTAAAAGTTGGATTTCAAAATTTAAAGGGTGTTTGGCAACACATTTTAGCAGGGTAGCTTGTTTGATTTGTGTGTTCATAAGGTGTTAGAAGGTGATTAATTGGTTGAGTTTAGTTGTTAGTAGGTTGATAAGTTAGTTTAGGGAGTTTTGAAACAAGATTGCTAAGTAAAAAAAAAAGGGAAAGGTGAACAAAATCTGTGTATGCCCTTAGTTGCTCATTTTTCTTGATTTTGGTTGCTTAAATCTGATATTCTGTTAGGAGCTAAGGTTTTTCAGGTTTTGATTTGGTTTGTGTATTGGTTGGTGCTTGTTTATGCTTAATTTCAAGTCTTGAATATCATTAGAGTGCATTTGAGAGCTTAATTAAGCCCACTGTCCTGCATTTTTTTTTATATACAACAACATTACATAGGCTGTAGAGTGCTTTGGTTCTTGATTTCTGTGTGCTAAGTGGTTTTGTAAGTGCTTGTTGCTGCTTGTCTTGACTCCTTGAGCTTAATTGAGCTCAAGGGTGCCCCCATTGCTCCCCAAAATATCATCCAAATAAGCCCCATAGCTCAAGTCCTCTTGGCTATAAACTTAAGCAAAACAAAGTGCATAAACTGCTTGTTCATAATTCATAGCTGTCACGTTTTTGGGTTTCAATTTGGTATAATCAAGCTTAAAAAAGGTAGTGGAATTGGATTATAAGCAAAAGAGTTGTCAGTGTTGGTTTGGATAGTTAAAAAAGCAAAAAAAATACCAACTGCGCCGCAAGCCACCAGCGTTGCGGCGCAACTGAAAGAGCTTATTGGTCAGTTGCCATCGTCTCACTAGTTGCGGCGCAAGACAAAGCATTGCGGCGCAACAAAAGTAAAAAAAAGGGGGTGCCAGGACTCGAACCCGTGACCACCCGTTCACCACACCAACACCTCAACCAACTGCGCCCTGGGGACTTTGACTAATCAGTTTGGTTTCAAATTGTATTTAGGGACTAATTGGTTTAAGCTTTGTTAAATAAGCCGTGACTTATTTAGCTTTTTTCAGCTTATTTATTGATCTTTTTGGCCTCTTTCCATTTTTCATAGGATATTCATAGGTTTTAGGATTTTTCTGATTAAAAATTTTATTTTTCCTTTTATTTAATTATTTAATAGGATTATTTCTATTTTTAAATTTAGAAAGTCTTAAAAAAATATTAAACAGTAGTTTAAAAATACAAAAAAATAGTTTTTAGGTTTTATTTAATATTTTTGAGGTTTACATGTGAAAAAGTTTTCAAAAACTTTAATTTTTGATTTTATTTAATTTTAGGGTTTTTTAGCAACTTTAAAAATTAATATAAAATTCATTAAGAGGTTTTAGGAACTTTTGTTTACATTTTCTTCTTAGTTAGAATATTTAGGATTTTTGAGAATTTTTTAGAATTTATTTGAGGACTTTTAATTTTTTAGAATATTTTAATATTATTTTATTCAATAAAATAAAAAGTTTTATTTTAATTTCTTTTTCATTTTTCCTAGATTCTATAGCATTAATTAGGACTTTTCCCATTTGTAGAATAATTTTTAGGCTTTTCAATTAATTTTTAGAATTAATTTAAGATTTAATACATTTTAATAGTTTTTAGGAAATTAAAATTAGTTTAATTTGGTTTTAAAATTTTTAAAAATAGTTTTTAGTTTAATTAGGTTATTTTTAAGGTTTACAAACTATAAAATCTTGTTTAGGGCTTTTTAATATTTAAAAGTGATTTTTAGGGCTTTAATTAGCATTAAAAAGTCATTATTAAATTAATTAAAAGGTTTTGGCAAGTTTGAATTTTTGTAAACCCTTAGAATATTATTTGGGAGTTTTTAGTAATTTTTAGGAATTTTTAGGTTTAAATTTTAAATTTTGTGTTTTTTTGCGTTTTACGTCGTAACTTTCTAATAGTGTTTTGCCTTATTTTTCTAATTTTTTCGTCTTCGTCATTTTCTTTTCTTTTCTTCTCATTAATAATCAAAAACATAATCAATCAATTCAATTCACAACGCACTAGCCTCCTCGAGAGAACGATCCCCACCCATCAAGGGTCATAAGTGCTTGGTTTTCCTAAACCGACGCTTAATACTTACCGCTTTTTGTGTTGCTTTGTTTTTCCTAAAATAAAGTATATACAAAATCTCTACATCACTTATCACCACCTTTTTTGCACACGGATCCCTTCCTACGCATGTTAGAATACCACGCCCTTATCTTTCTTATTTAATAATGGCTCAAAGAAACAACCCTTCTATTGGATATGTGCTCAACGTAATGACTAAGGAGAAATTAGGGCACTTTTGCTCTGATTTCTTCATTCCTAGCAACCTTCACCCTTCTCTCCCTGGTGTAGGGGACCTCACAACTGAGGCACCCCAGGGAAAGATTGGCCTATACACCCGTCTGTTTGATGCGGCCAACTACCGCATTCCTTTCACTCGGTTCCTCGTAGATATCTTAGATTATTATGACGTACATATCACCCAACTACACTGTATAGGCGCATGTAAGATTAGTCAGTTCTAAATCCTTTGCCGCGCAAGAAGTATCCCTCCTACCGTAGAATTATTTAGGCTATTTTACACCCCCCCCAATTTAGTAAATAGGTGGCTTTCCTTCAAGAAAAGATCCGCAAACAGCCCCACAGCCTACAATAAAGCCATGGACTCATTGAAAAATTGGTACGACCATTACTTTTTCATCGGCTCAATAGTGTGGCCGACCGATTTTGTTTTTAAACATAGATTGTCTCCTGACCCTCCTCCGTGTGCTGGTACATATAATCCCCAACATTCCCAAGAAATAGATAGGAATAGAACAGGGTTCCATAGGAATCTTCCCGAATCATTCCTTTGTCTGCTAGGGATTAGCCGTAACTACTTCGGCCCGTCCAACAGATATCCTGTATTCTGGAGGAGGCGTGGTGAAGGTAGGTATAGTATCCGCACATCAAAGACATGCATTGATAGGTGTGTAAACACCCATCTTTTCTACCACTTATTTCTTGCTAAAACAAGACCAAAACGCGTATTTAATGTCATTTGTTTGGAATTATGCGTGGTTTGTGTGTTTGTTATGTTTTCAGAGCCAACCGGATAAATATTGAAGAAAACATGGGATTGCACGGGTTTTATCAAGGAAAAAGACTGAAGACGAAGTCTATTGTCCAAGAGATGCAAAAGATTTGAAGTCAATGGGCCTATTTGAAGATTTATCGAAGAAAAGGACCAAAGACGGAAGATTTACACATGTCGAAGAAACTCAAGTCTATTTAACGAAGAAATTAAAAGACGAGTTGAATTTAATCGACGACAAATCCCGAATCAGAATCGAAAACGTCAACTTTTCTGAAAAGACGAGAAGACAAAAAGAAGGGAAGAAAGCCCACTCACCAACCAAGGGAGAAGCCTATAAATACTCCTCCCACTCACACATTCGATCTCTCTCTTCTTTTTCCAGTTATTTTCTTCTTCCTAGTTTTTAGGAACCATCTCCCTTAAGGAGTGGTTTTAATCTTTGTTTGATTTATCTTCCAATCTTGTAAGTTAATCTTTGTTGTTTGAATCTTAATTGATTAATACAAATCATCTTTTAATCTTTCCATAATCTTGTTCTTCATATCTTTTCGATTCTTAGTTCTTGAATTTCATACGTTGGGTTTGATTGTCAAAAGTATGTGGGTTTTGTGATTTTTGTTGTTTGGATTCAAGTTTTCTTTGAGTAAAAGATTAGTGGTAAAATTGGTTAAAGTTTGGATCATTAACTTAGTGATTTTTGGTCTTGATTTCGTGTTCTGTAACCTCCCTGTTCTTCGCTGCTCTTTCTGATCTCGCCCAGATTCCGAATAGGGAATCTGGGATTGTGTCCATTCGGAATTTTCCATTTATTCCGAGTAAGGTTTTGTTTTTCTTCTCTATTCGGAATATTTACTTATTCCGAGTAAGTCTTTATTTCCAGGTTTTCCGAATAGAATTCTGTTTAAAAATATTCCGCATGGACCAAACTTTCCGAATGGAATTTGTTTTCCGCATAGGACAATTTGTTATTTATTCCGCATAGACCGATTTCTAATTTCTCTATTCGGAATATTTCATATTCCGAATAGTCCCATCATTCCGAGTAGAATTCTGTTTTCCGAATTGAGCATTTTTCCGCATGGAGTTTATTGTTCCGCATAAGAGGTACTTTCCGCATAGAGCAAAATGTTCCGAATAAGCAATACTTTCCGCATAGGGAATTTCCAGATTTTTCCGCATAAGGAAGTTTATTCCGAGTAAGAAGATTTTTCCGCATGATCATAACTTTCCGCATAGCCCCTCGTTTTCCGCATAAGAGATCTGTTCAGCATTATTCCGAGTAAGGGAAACATTCCGAATAAAAGAGTTCCAGTTTTATTGAGGTATTTCCTACTGTTACATTTAAAGCTTCTAGTTTAGTTTTATTATCACCTGCCTTTATCATTTTAGTAGATTTAGTAGATTTAGACCAAAGCTCCCCCTTTTTAGTCACCAATTACAATTATTCCACTTTTGACCGTGATCGATTCGAGAAGATACCGAGAACGAAACAACGATATATATCAATTGGGTACGAGCAACGCAAAGAGAGATCTTGCAAGCAAAAACCTTTTTATTAACCAACCAAAAATCAGTTATTAAAATGGCGCCGCTGCCGGCTCTTTTCGTAAGGATCAACGGTTTCTTGTGAGAAAAATTGGATTTTGGGATCCGTTCTTTCGGGAACGTTAGTTTCAAGCACAAAACTTTTCAAAAATCCATAAAAATATAAAATTTTCAAAAAAATACAAAAACAATATAAAACCTATAAAAACCAAAAATATTTTCTCTTGCATTTTCTTTTTAGTGTATGCGTACTCGATCCACGTCTTATTCAGAGCCCGAGACTCTCGAACAATTAGACATGGCCGGTGTGCACAACAACAACAATAATATTCCACCCCCCAAAACAACAATAATAATAATAACCCACCCCACCCAAATATGAATAATCCACCTGACTTACGAACCATGGAGGAGCTATGCCAACCCACAATGAACGGACGTGGAGGCCCGATTGCACCGATGCATGTCACGGCTCAGGAGTTTTCGTTGAAGCACCACATGATCCAGCAAGTACAAACGAATCCATTTCGCGGAATTCCGGATGATGATGCCAACAAACACCTCGACAAATTCATCACTATTACCCAAAGCATGAAATCTCCCGGTGTTTCTATGGATGACCTTCGCCTCCAACTCTTTCCTCACTCGCTTTCTCACCATGCCGAAAAATGGTTTGACCGTCTTCCTAAAAATTCTATTCATACATGGAACGACATGACTCAACGCTTTTTATCGCGCTACTTTCCCCCATCCATGGTCACTAGTCTTCGTAACCAAATCAGTGGATTTATGCAAGAGAATGATGAATCACTTTTCGATGCTTGGGAACGTTACAATGATTTGATCGACCGCTGTCCTAATCACAATATGCTCCCCGTCACTCTCATTGACACCTTCTACAATGGTCTCACCTTTCGTGATCGTGACACGATCAATGCCGCCGCCGGTGGTACTTTTATGAAAAGGAGACCAGAGGAGTGTCGAGAGTTGATTGAAAACATGACTACTCACCACAAGAATTGGGATTCATCCGCATCCTCAAGATCTAACTCGAGAGTCAATGTTTCTTCTACTACCTCCAATCCTGAAATGTCTGAAATTTCTCGACAACTTGCTGAAATGAACAAAAATTTCATGACCATGGCCACAAACCACTTTCAACAGGCTAAAGCCGTTGCTATGTCTTGTGACACATGTGGTGGTCCTCATTCTTATAATGATTGTCCTTCCACTCAAGGCAATTATTCTGAAAACGTTAACGCAGCATACGGTACATATCCCACGGGAGGCTATCAAGCTCGCCCTCAAGGAGACCGTAGCTTGCTAAGTTATCGTTCCAACAATTATCTTGCACCTCCCGGTTTCCCTCCTGCAAACCACACCCAACAACAAAACTATAACCGAAACAACCAATCCCAACCTCGTGCTCAAAACCAATATCCGTCCCAAAGAAATACCTACCAAACTCAAGGAAATTCTCAAGCTTACCAAGCTCCACCTCTCAATCAACCGATGGCAGTGAATCCCGACGTTGAGTCGTTCATGAAAACCAATCGTGAGATGGTGACGAATCTTCAGAGTCAGTTTGTCAACTTGAAGAATGACATGGTGAAACAAGGAAGCGATATTCGAGCCGAGCTAAGGAATGATATGGCCAAACATAGCGATGCTATTAATACCAACATGCAAAACTCTTTCAATAATCAAGCTCTTCACCTTCGTGATATGATTGGTTCGCTCATCCAAGGTAATCAACCCTCTTCTTCGGGTACTCTTCCGAGTAATACCGTTGCAAATCCAAGAGGGGAGATGAAAGCAATCACCACTCGTAGTGGAAAAGGTTATATGGAACCCGAGCTTCCTACACCTCCACCCGTGATTGTGAACAAGGAAAAAGAGCAACTTTCTCCACCTCCTGCACCTTCTATCCCCATTTCCCCACCACCCGTGGTTGAGAGTGATCCTACCCCCTTAAAGCCTTCTTCTTCATCCAATATACCTTATCCTTCAAGGTTGAGGAAAGAGAAGCAAAAGAGCAAGGATGATATTCAGGTTTCAAACTTCCTAAAAATGTTTAAACAATTGAATTTTAACATCTCCTTTGCCGAGGCTCTCGCTCACATGCCCAAATATGCTAAGATGTTTAAAGATCTTCTAAGTGATAAAGAAAAGCTTCTTGACATTGCTCAGACCCAACTTAATGAGAACTGCTCCGCAGTGCTCTTAAGGAAATTGCCCACCAAACTTGGTGATCCGGGTCGCTTCTTGATTCCGTGCAACTTCCCGGGAGTAGAGAATTGCATGGCCCTAGCCGATCTAGGTGCCAGTATAAACTTAATGCCTTTAAGTGTTTGGAAGCAATTATCTCTCCCCGAGCTAGTCCCCACACGAATGACTTTAGAATTAGCCAACCGTACGGTTGCTTATCCAGTGGGGATCGCCGAAGATGTCTTTGTTGGCGTTGATAAATTCACCTTCCCGGCTGATTTTGTCGTCGTTGACTACGAGATGGACCCTCGTGTTCCATTAATCGTTGGACGTCCATTCTTGAGGACCGGTCGCACTCTCATTGATGTAGCCGCAGGCGAATTAATCATGAGAGTTGGTGACGATCAAATTGTCTTCAACATGGGTAAGATTTCTCAACAACCTTATTCATATGAGAGTGTTAATGCTATTGATGTTCTCGATGAGGCTTGTGAAGAACATTTTTATGATGCTTGCAAAAGTACTCTCTCTTCTCTACCCATTGTTGAGACCGTTGCCTCAATTGCTCCAGCATTTACTCCTTTTGGAGAAAGTGACTTAGATGAGTTCGAAGCTAGCCTGGGTCCTCTCGATATTAAGTATGATAATTCGTCCACCAATTGGGATGAAGATATTCGTACTATTGAGAGACTTCTCAATGAGGACCCATTCTCTCCCCCTGATCCTAAAGAGGTGACCAATGATGATACATCGTTAGTTTCACCATCTATTGAGGATCCTCCTACTCTCGAGCTTAAGGACTTACCGCCTCATCTTGAGTACGTTTTCCTAGAAGACGACGAGAAGTTACCGGTTATCATCGCAAAGGATCTGAAAGAAGACGAAAAAGCCCGACTTGTTGCAGTGTTGAAGAAGCATAAAAGAGCTATCGCTTGGAAAATCTCCGACATCCGTGGAATTGATCCTCATTTCTGCACACATAAAATTCTTATGGAGGACGACTTTAAGCCCACTATTCAAAGCCAAAGAAGGGTGAATCCTAAAATACATGACGTCATCAAAAAAGAGGTTATCAAACTTCTTGATGCGGGTATGATTTACCCTATTTCGGATTCCCCATGGGTTAGTCCAGTCCATTGTGTGCCTAAGAAAGGCGGAATCACCGTTGTGCCCAATGCAAACAACGAGTTAATTCCTACCCGTCTCGTTACTGGGTGGAGAGTTTGTATAGACTACCGCAAACTCAATGATGCCACGAGAAAGGATCATTTCCCTCTACCTTTTATGGACCAAATGCTTGAACGTCTAGCGGGTAATGAATATTACTGCTTTCTGGATGGTTTCTCGGGTTATTTTCAAATACCCATCGATCCCCAAGATCAAGAAAAGACAACATTCACTTGTCCCTACGGCACATTTGCTTATAAAAGAATGCCTTTTGGCTTATGCAATGCCCCCGGGACTTTCCAAAGGTGCATGTTGGCTATATTCCATGACATGGTTGAGCAAACCATGGAAGTCTTCATGGATGATTTCTCGGTTTTCGGGGATTCCTTCTCTGCTTGCCTTGCCAATTTGGAACGCATGCTTAAGCGGTGCGAAGACACTCGCCTTGTTCTAAATTGGGAAAAATGCCATTTTATGGTAAAAGAAGGCATTGTGCTAGGACACAAAATCTCTAAAGCCGGTCTTGAAGTCGACCGTGCTAAAGTTGATGTCATAGCCAAATTACCTCCACCTTCAACCGTGAAGGGTGTGAGAAGTTTTTTGGGTCATGCGGGCTTCTATCGTAGATTCATTCAAGATTTCTCTAAAATCGCTCGCCCGATGACCCACCTCTTGGAAAAAGATACTCCTTTCATCTTTTCTAACGAGTGTCTCGAAGCCTTCAATCTTCTCAAGGATAAGCTAACTAAGGCACCGGTCTTGGTTACACCTAATTGGGAGCTGCCTTTTGAATTGATGTGCGATGCTAGCGACTTTGCTATTGGTGCGGTTTTGGGCCAAAGAGTGAATAAACACTTCCAACCAATCCACTACGCTAGCAAAACCATGACAGGGGCTCAACTGCATTATACGACAACCGAAAAAGAGCTTTTAGCCGTTGTTTATGCTTTTGAGAAATTTCGCCCCTATCTTGTTTTATCCACCACCATCGTATACACGGACCATTCCGCGTTGAAGTACTTGATGACTAAGAATGATTCTAAGCCAAGACTTCTCCGCTGGGTTTTACTCCTTCAAGAATTCAACATTGAAATTCGTGACAAGAAGGGTGCTGAAAACCTGGCCGCGGATCATTTGAGCAGACTTGAGGATCCATATCAAGGGGATCACTCGAACAAAGAGATCAATGACTCTTTTCCCCTTGAAACCTTAATGTCTATCAATCCCAATCTTGATGGCACCCCGTGGTTTGCCGATATTGCAAACTACTTAGCGGGTGGTGTTCTCATACAAGGGTTAACATCCCAACAAAAGAAGAAGTTCTTGAACGACGTTAAGACTTACTTTTGGGAGGACCCTTTTCTATTCAAACAATGCGCTGACCTGATTATTCGTCGGTGTGTTGACGGACCGGCAGCTTTTGATATTCTCCAAGCATGCCATAAAGGACCCACCGGTGGTCACTTTGGTCCCAACTACACCGCCAAAAAAGTATTTGACTCGGGATTCTATTGGCCCACCATTTATCGTGATGCTCACGAGATGGTTAAACATTGTGATGCTTGCCAAAAACAAGGCAAGATCACGCATAAAGATGAGATGCCTCAAAATTTCATACAAGAATGTGAAATCTTTGATGTATGGGGTATCGACTTTATGGGGCCATTCCCGTCTTCTAAAGGCAACAAATACATCCTTGTCGCTGTCGACTACGTTTCTAAATGGGTTGAAGCAAAAGCTTTACCCACTAACGACGCGAGGGTGGTTTGTAATTTCCTGAAACAACTGTTTGCTCGTTTCGGTGTTCCTCGTGCTATTATCAGTGACCGCGACACTCATTTCTGCAACGATCAATTTGCAAGAGTCATGGCTAAGTATGGTGTCAATCACCGTCTTTCCACCGCCTATCATCCTCAAACCAACGGTCAAGCCGAGATATCCAACCGTGGATTGAAGAGAATTTTGGAACGTACTGTGGGAGAGCATCGTGCCTCGTGGGCCGATAAACTTGATGATGCTCTATGGGCTTTCCGTACCGCCTATAAGACGCCGATTGGTTGTACACCTTATCGTCTTGTGTACGGGAAAGCCTGCCACCTCCCCATCGAGCTGGAACATAAGGCATACTGGGCCTTGAAGTGGGCTAACTTCGACATCAACAAAGCCGGTAATTTTCGGAAGATTCAACTCAACGAGCTTCAAGAATTAAGGAATCAAGCTTACGAGAACTCATTAATTTACAAGGAGAAGACCAAGATTATCCACGATGCTAAAATCAAGAACCGAGAGTTCAACGTTGGTGATCAAGTCTTACTCTTTAACTCTCGGTTGAAGATCTTCTCAGGCAAGTTGAAGAGCCGCTGGTCTGGTCCATTCACCATCGCCAATGTCTTTCCCTATGGTACCATTGAGCTTTCTCAGCCAAATGGGCCTAACTTCAAGGTGAATGGCCAGCGTTTGAAGTTGTACGTTGGTGAGGACATCTCTAAGGAGATGATTCCATCCCTCACTACGTTTCCCTTAAATTAGTTCGGGACCGAGTCAGGCTCGCGACTCGGTAAACAAAAACAAGCGCTCCTCGGGAGGCAACCCGGGTATCTATCCCCCTTTCCCGTTTTTCATCATAAGTGTAGGGGGAGCTATATAGGTTGCTTGTTTTTGGATGGTGATGTGATTACAGGGATTATTGCACTCTTGGATTCTTTGAAGAACCGTAATCCCATGTTATCCGAAATCTGGTTCTATCTCTCAACTATCGTGATTCAATTTTCTTCATACTCACATTTGAAATTGATCACTTTAGTCGTCCCCTCCTTAGCTTAATTTAACCAACGTGCACAATGTCATAAGTGTAGGGGAGCCTCTTCCCACATGCTTAAACATTGAGGACAATGTTTATCTTAAGTGTAGGGGGACTTCTATCGAAGTTTTAAGTGGACTTTTCCATGAAAATGCCTTCATTTAACCGGAAAATCATACTTTTCAACATTTTTCAAATTTTTAATCAACTTTGGCCATTTTGTCGTAAATTTTAAATTTTTATCGTTGCTTTCATATGTATATATCCCGCAATAAAGACAAAAATATTAATAAAATGGTGTAGCTAGTTTAGAAGTCTTTGACATATTAGGCCCGTTGCGTTTATTTTGACTCAACCCGAATAGACTTATCCAAGTTTATTCTAACTAGTATCCTTAACCATGTAGACCTTAATTGGTTTATTAGGCTAAGCATCCACGAGTCTCATTCCTTGAGATTTTAAATTGTGGAGGACGAGAAATGATAGAGTCAATTATAAGTCGGTATTCTTGCACAAGCTCACTTGGTGTAATTATTTGCCTATTCTCCCATCACTTGCTAATAATTTATCTGCAATAAGTAAGGTCGTACGATTTGAAAGGTTACTTAGCTTCTAGCCCAAGATCGTTTAAAAGTTGCTCGGTAATGACGAGAGTTCATAGCCAAGGCATAACTTATGAAGCGGGGCGCGAAGATTGGCGAGTCCGAAAAGGCCCTAACAAGGCATGAGGATTCAATTTTATCGCTGAAGATCCAAAAGTGATGTGAAAAGCATTATCTTCAAAATCAATATGAAGGATCAAGACTCACGACGAAAAGCAATCAACTCCCACAAAGATGATGGAGAAGTCTATCCGAAAAGACCCTAACAAGGTATGAGGATAAATAGATCCAAGTCCGAAAAGGAGGCGGATCGTTGTATCTCAAAATCCCAAATAGAGATTGAAGAAATAATCATGAAGTCGTGGTCAACAAAGTTGGAGTACCCCTCAAAAGTCTCCAAAGTGAAGAAACTCTATTATGATGAGAAGACCATTATCTCAAGAACGTCTCTCGAAGATATGAAGTATGAAGTACATGCTAAATATCGGCCCGAGAAAGGTCTCAAATCGTGAACCAAGTTATGCCAAGATATGAACTTTCTGATATCCCGAGAAGCAGTTTTAAGAGATTTTGTCCTTTAGCTAACTATTGATCAAATCGTCCTACTTTGCTTTCAGCCTAAATGAACTATCAAAATAAGTCCAAAAATGCATCTTCATGATCATTCTAAGACAAAAATAAAATATAAGAGATACACCTAGGAATAAGGGAGTCTAAGCATTTAATTAAGCCATGTGTGTAAATGTTTGAATTACTAACTTATAATAACAATGATCTCGTTTTTAAGCTTAGTTTGGGGAACGTGAAACTTGAGGGTGATAAATCTTCGCAGCACCAAAAGCCCTAATGTAAGTCCTCGATCTCTTTACGAGTTATTTCCACATAGTTATGTTCTATCCTTTTGTTTGCTTTAAATTTCTTTTAGTGCTTTAATTTTTGTTTAGTAGTATTTGAATAAGGCCAAGGTTAATTAATTATGAGAAAAGTGTAATGTTGCTTTATCACTAAAGCATTGCATGAGGGCATGGCAATGGTTAAGTGTAGGGGATTTGATAGGTGTGTAAACACCCATCTTTTCTACCACTTATTTCTTGCTAAAACAAGACCAAAACGCGTATTTAATGTCATTTGTTTGGAATTATGCGTGGTTTGTGTGTTTGTTATGTTTTCAGAGCCAACCGGATAAATATTGAAGAAAACATGGGATTGCACGGGTTTTATCAAGGAAAAAGACTGAAGACGAAGTCTATTGTCCAAGAGATGCAAAAGATTTGAAGTCAATGGGCCTATTTGAAGATTTATCGAAGAAAAGGACCAAAGACGGAAGATTTACACATGTCGAAGAAACTCAAGTCTATTTAACGAAGAAATTAAAAGACGAGTTGAATTTAATCGACGACAAATCCCGAATCAGAATCGAAAACGTCAACTTTTCTGAAAAGACGAGAAGACAAAAAGAAGGGAAGAAAGCCCACTCACCAACCAAGGGAGAAGCCTATAAATACTCCTCCCACTCACACATTCGATCTCTCTCTTCTTTTTCCAGTTATTTTCTTCTTCCTAGTTTTTAGAAACCATCTCCCTTAAGGAGTGGTTTTAATCTTTGTTTGATTTATCTTCCAATCTTGTAAGTTAATCTTTGTTGTTTGAATCTTAATTGATTAATACAAATCATCTTTTAATCTTTCCATAATCTTGTTCTTCATATCTTTTCGATTCTTAGTTCTTGAATTTCATACGTTGGGTTTGATTGTCAAAAGTATGTGGGTTTTGTGATTTTTGTTGTTTGGATTCAAGTTTTCTTTGAGTAAAAGATTAGTGGTAAAATTGGTTAAAGTTTGGATCATTAACTTAGTGATTTTTTGTCTTGATTTCGTGTTCTGTAACCTCCCTGTTCTTCGCTGCTCTTTCTGATCTCGCCCAGATTCCGAATAGGGAATCTGGGATTGTGTCCATTCGGAATTTTCCATTTATTCCGAGTAAGGTTTTGTTTTTCTTCTCTATTCGGAATATTTACTTATTCCGAGTAAGTCTTTATTTCCAGGTTTTCCGAATAGAATTCTGTTTAAAAATATTCCTCATGGACCAAACTTTCCGAATGGAATTTGTTTTCCGCATAGGACAATTTGTTATTTATTCCGCATAGACCGATTTCTAATTTCTCTATTCGGAATATTTCATATTCCGAATAGTCCCATCATTCCGAGTAGAATTCTGTTTTCCGAATTGAGCATTTTTCCGCATGGAGTTTATTGTTCCGCATAAGAGGTACTTTCCGCATAGAGAAAAATGTTCCGAATAAGCAATACTTTCCGCATAGGGAATTTACAGATTTTTCCGCATAAGGAAGTTTATTCCGAGTAAGAAGATTTTTCCGCATGATCATAACTTTCCGCATAGCCCCTCGTTTTCCGCATAAGAGATCTGTTCAGCATTATTCCGAGTAAGGGAAACATTCCGAATAAAAGAGTTCCAGTTTTATTGAGGTATTTCCTACTGTTACATTTAAAGCTTCTAGTTTAGTTTTATTATCACCTGCCTTTATCATTTTAGTAGATTTAGTAGATTTAGACCAAAGCTCCCCCTTTTTAGTCACCAATTACAATTATTCCACTTTTGACCGTGATCGATTCGAGAAGATACCGAGAACGAAACAACGATATATATCAATTGGGTACGAGCAACGCAAAGAGAGATCTTGCAAGCAAAAACCTTTTTATTAACCAACCAAAAATCAGTTATTATGCATAAACCTGTTGTTCATAACTAACATACATTGTTATTTGTTTTGACAGAAATGAAATTCTTTGGGATCCTTCGTTAGGGTGATCCAAAACTAATTCCAGATGGAGCCCGTCCTAGGCGTGAGAATGAGCTACCCCTTCTCGAGCATACTCGAAACGTAACAATTGCCTGAGTAGCCGTACCAGACCCCCAATCTGACGAAGAAGACACAACACTCATGATGACCCCCGTGGACTTTGACAACAAGGACGTGGACAACCTGATGTTAGAGGATGAAGTCGGGCCCTCCCACCTAGGACTGCCACCGCCGCCCATCGGGAGGAGAAGGGTGACAACATAGAGAGGACTACTTCCGGCCTTCGCCAAATGCTGGGTGATGACGAGGAGGAAGTGCAACATATAGAAGAGGAAAAAGAAGCCCAGACCGTCCCCAAGCGTACCCATAGGAAGAACAAGCGGGTAAGAAGAGTTGCTCAGGCTGAGATCGGGGAACACAATGCCCCTGTAAAGAGACTACGCGAAGATCACCCCCGCTATCAATCTGTTGAGAGCACCACCCAAGCCTCCGAGACGGCGCAGGCTGCACCCGTGGATCCGGCCGTGCCGTTAACAAATGTCGAGCCAGTCACTCAAGTTCCCCCCACTACATCAAAACTTGGGAGAACCAACATGTAAGTCTACCGTATTCGTTTTGTCAAAATATCCATTGTCCAAGTAAAGGGTACGGCCTTCCACAGACAATATTTAATGTATGTTCCAATTGTCGTCTCAGGGATGAACAAACTGGTGCCGCACCTACCCAAGAGGCACGGAAGGAGAAGGAGAATGAGAAGGAGAAGGAACCCGTCCCGCATATCGCTGCGACCAGATCTGACCCAGCCTTTGAGGAAGGTACCCCCACAGCTTCACAAGAGGTACCGGCGTCCGGCCCCCATACACAGTTCAACCCTGACTGGAAGATCACCATCGCTTCACGGATGAGACAGGCTGAAGAATGCCATGACTATCTGAATAACTGCATCCCTCCCGGTCTGGTAAAGGATGTAAATGCACTAAACCATGTGGACTTGGTGGACTAGTACAATGGTGCATTGGTTCATCAGATAGCCATGGGTACTTCCATGCGGGTAAGATTTGAGGCCGCCTTGGAGCATGTTGACTCCTTGAAGAGAAAAGTTGGCCGAAGAGAGAAGATGATTGAAGACAATGAGGCCCATATTTCTGCCCTCTAGTCCCAGCTCGCTACTGCCGAGGCTACTATTAAAGAACAAGCAGCGCACACCAATGCTCATGATCAACGTGTAGCCGAGCTTGAGATTGAACTTGAGACTGCAACAACCAAGGTATGTATCCGTACCGCATCATGCCCACGTCATACTATCCTGCATTCTAATACTTTGATGTATCACATACAGGTGACCGCGGCAGAAGCCTTGGCCAAGTCCTCCTCTGACCACGTGTCCATCCTTACTGAAAAGCTTAAAGACGCACATGCATTGATCAAGGGTGAGGAGAGACTGAAAGAGGAGCTTGCCCATGAGAGGGTCGTGGCGGAACAATTGAAGGATGCTTCGATACAAAAAGATACACTGTTGAATGCCCTTACCTCAGAGCGTGATGATGTGTTGTATCCCCAACTACTAGCAGCCATTACCGGCCGTAGGTGGATGGTGGGTCATGGGACGCGCCTGGCTGTCACGAAAGTATTGGAGGCCCCACAATTCTTTCAACAATTTGCAAATCTCGTGTCGGATGGCATCGACCACGGCCGTCATGAGGGAATGGTCATGGCTGCCTACCTGATAAGGAAAAAGCAAAACTTCACAAAACATGCTTTCTTCAACACTGGAGCCGCTAAGAAGATGACTGCCTCTATGGCCGCTATGAGAGATCTCAACTACCCCTTCTTGGCTGAGCTGGAAGCTTCAAAATATGCATCCAATAGGGAGATCATGGAGAAGTTGAGCCTTGGTGCTTTTTCTCAGGATGAAGGACACTCCCGGACTCACTTCACTCCCTTCCCCAGCCAACTCACTCTTCCCATTTATGAAGACGTCACTAGGATCGTAGTTGGTGAACAACTATTAAGTGAGGCGCTGGAGGTGAATGCGGCTCAAGCTCTGGAACGGAAAGAACGTGGTGAGGTATTGCCCCGCATAGCTGAAGAGCAGTGGGAGATAAGTAGGTTTCTCCCCCCCCCCCCATGTAGGGCGCTTCCAAATTTGTTTTAACTCCTGAATAATCTGGTCTGTAACCTAAACATTCGTCCGTGGATGTCCACGGCATTTTATCCTTTTGTAACATTCTCATGAACATTTAGAATAATATTTGTAAGTCCGTGGTGTTCACGGCAATTTTGATAGTTGGAAACTTGCTTATATTCTTTTAGATATCATATACCTGTGTCGCATGACGTGTCACATCTTACTTAGAATAAAACCAAGTCTATATTTTACTAGATGTGCGGTGTGCGTCTTTACCATGCGAAGCACTATGTAAGTGTGGCATATGGAAACTTACTACAACGTCTTGTGAATAAGGTGTCTAGTAAGGATACGTGATCCACGTCACTGGGGTTGCATCCCTCATAGGCGACAAGTTGAATTATTAGGTTCACTTAATCCTCTTACCCTGCCTGGAGGCGAAAAGTACATGTACGGTTTTGAATGAATGCATATGAATAATAGATAGCACATTATAGAAATAACAACTAAATCTATACTATAATAATTTGCACATAGAATTTTAAAAAACACGACAATAATTTGCACAAGAACGAGTCGTGGAGCTAGCTAGGCACCACGACATTTTATTAGAATGTTTACGATTTTTTTTACAAGAATGGGAAATCCTAAAAACAAAGTGAACCTAGAAAGCATGAAAAAACAAAACAAAAGAGAATACATGGATCTTCATTGAAGCCAACTATAGCAAAGTGTCCATGTGAAAGTCGTAGCTTTTTAAAGATATCATCTTTTAAGATTGCAGATATTCCATGTGCGTTCCAGGTCGCGGCCATCCATGTCACGCAATTTGTATGCGCCCCGTCCTAAGGCTTCCGTAACCTCATACGGTCCTTCCCACTTGGTGCCCAGCTTTCCTGTATTCTCTGCTCGACTTGCCTTGTTGGCACGATAAACAAAATCTCCCGGTCGAAAGGAAACACCTTTAACCTTGGCGTCATAATAAGCCTTCATTCGTGCCTTGGACTTGGCCTCATTGATAGCCGCTATTTCTCTTTTTTCCTCCAACAAGTCCAGATTAATATGGAGTTGCTCATCGTTCATGACAACATTAACCTGCATCCACTCGTGGTAGTATACCTCGCGCATAATACCTGCATCCACCAATTTCCGTACTTCATCCAATATTACTTGGCTGCGTTCTGGTGCCTAACCGCGCTTGTTTTGCTTAACGGGAGGATATCCCTGTCGGATTTGGAGTTTATGTTCTGCTATTGCACGCGGTACGCCCGTCATATGCTTGGGCTCCCATGCGAATACATCTAAGTTTGCTTTTAGGAGAGAGCACATGGCCCTCTTGCCGCTATCCGAGAGTGTTCCTCCTCTGGATATCTCTTCTTCCGGATAATCAGGATGGATTGCCACCTTCTAGTTAGGAGGTGGTGATCCATCCTTGACGGGAACAGGTAGAACTGGTGTTGTCACGGCATGACATTCGGATGCTGGTATGGTTGAGTTATAGATGGTGACAATTCCTCCTTCCACAGGGAATTTAATCATTCTGTGAGTTGTGGAGGGTACTGCCCGTATGGCCAGGATACCTGGTCTAGCTATGATCCCATTGTATGGAGATTGTGAGCGTATCACCATAAAGTTCATCCACGCCGTGGTGGAATGCTCTTCATTCCCAATGGTTACGAGCAGACGCAGCTGTCCTATTGGCCAGATGGTGTCTCCACTAAAGCCGATGAGAGGCGACGTTGCCGGTACTAATTGGCTTCTTATTTATGGTCGTAGCTGTACGGAATAGTGTTCGTATAGTACTTCTGCCGATGACCCTCCATCCACATACATACGGCGGACATTGTGTGTTCCAATGCTTATCTCAATCGTGAGAGGTGCATCGGCTACGTCACTTACCGTGATGGGAGGGAATGAGATCTCTCTGCCGCGTAAAATTTTTTGACTAATTTTCTGCCTTGTGCGGCGCTGCCTGGATTGGATCATGTATATAGTCGAAGGTTTGTCCTTTTGGGGATCCTTCTTGTCATGCTTCTTGTTGTCCTTTCCGTCCTTCCAATCCTTGACCAAATTTTTGAGTTTGCCTTACTTGATCAGTGACTCAATGTGCTTTTTGAGCTGGATACATTCCTCCGTGTCGTGGCCCTTGTCGTTGTGGAATTCACAAAAGCGATTTCCTTGACGACGGTCCACCGGAGTCGTCATTGGGGGAGGTCTCGGGAAGTTGTCCCTTTCTGTCAGCAAGATCTCCCGGTAGGACATCTTTAGAGGGGTAAATTTGTCCTCCGACTGCCCTCCTTTGTTTTGGCTCTTGTAGTCCGAGCTCCTTCCACTACCCTGGTTGCTTTGACTACCCGACTGTCTCCTGGACTGGTCGTTCGATCGATAGTTGTTTCCTTTTGAAGGATAGGCCGCGGCTACCGCGGTTTCTCCTTCTATGAAGTTCCTGACCCTTTCCATAAGGTCGTCATACTTCTCCGGTCGCTTGTCATTGAGACGTCTAATTAATTCCCTGTCTGTTATGGCATGCATATAATCGGACATTTTTAGAAGTTCCGGCATTGTCTTTGTGCGCGTGCACTCGTCATTGAAGCGTTTGGTGAAGGCCTCCGTAGATTCCCCAGGCCGTTGCTTGACGGTTGCCAATGAGACCGGGTCCCTATTATACTTCTTTCGCTGAGTATAATTGTTTTTTAACGCAGTACGGAGTTCAGTGAAGTTGTCAATGCTTCAGGGAGGAAGTCCCTCAAACCAATCACGAGCATTGCCGATCAAGGTTGAATTGAACATCTGGCACCATATAGGCATGGGTCATCGTTCAATTTTCGCCTGCGTGTCAAATATCTTTAGGTGATCATCCGGACCACCAGACCCATCATAAGTCTTGACGCACGCTGGCATGCGACGCTTTTTGTCCTCGGAGTAATTCCGTATGCGAAGAGTAAAAGGATCCTCCCTAGGATCACACCATGGACGGGTGAGATTAGGATCACACCATGGGCGGGAGAGATCTTCCGATTCCGCCTCACGATAATAGGGGCCACCGTAGTACTCTTCATCGTCTGGCGGCGGTGGAGGAGTACGCCTAGGTCGGCGACGCTTAGGTGGATGGTCATCTGAATCCTCTCCTGATGGACCAGGGGAAGGGGGTGGTACCCCACCTTTTGGTAAAGGATCCTCTCTATGAGAAGATCTAGGAGCCTTCTTCCCGGTATTCATCCTGTCCCACACCCTTGTGCGGCGATTAGTTCTGGTTAACTCCAAATCTGGCCGTTCGGCTGAATCATCGGACCTATCTCCGTCTTCACGAGATTGTAGCAGTTTCTGCATAACACGATCCCCTATACGTTCGAACACATTCCTAGGTTGAGGGGTTCCCTCAAATAGGTTTCGTTCCTGGGGTCGTGCCCTCTACTTCTTTTGAGTCTGAGGAGAGGTCCGGCTTTGCCAAAGTTGATCCTAGATTAGAGGTTCCTCCCTAGGTTTAACCTAGACGCGATTCCTGGGACGATCCTCTCGAAGTTCTGTGTGAGAACTCGAGCGAGGTCTTCCCCACTAAGTGGTTCGACTTCCACTTCTTCCTCAGTCGATGGCCTGCGCGGCTCCTTGTTAGGGGGGCTTAGGCGCACTCCCTGAATCAGGGTTGTCTAGGGTCGAGGTAGGTGGTGGGGTGATAGCGGACGTGCCTACCCCACCCATGGACTGAAAGACACTTGGTTATTTGGTCCACCTGTCTGGTTGCTAGGGGACTGATTGGGAATGAGTATTCCGTCCCCTGTGGACTTCCGGTTCTTGGGATTTCCTTGCGGATGTCCTTTCGTCATTGAAAGATCGATATGAGATTTGCTCTAGCTTAGTGTATGGTCCCACGGATGGCGCCAACTTGTTGATACAAAAGTTGGATGATCCTTTCTAGACCCAAATTAGGCTTAATTCAGGTTGGCTGGACTCCGGCTCCTGCACCAAGTGAAATATCTGGTTGGGATCCTGCACACTAAAACAGCACGCGTTAGGCTTACCGTGGGAATGTATCCCACGATTAGACTCCGGCGTGAGAGTAAGTAATCGGTTAGGGTTTGAGAATCGGATGAGTAGTGAGTGTGTAGAATGTAATACCTTTGTGGAACCCTTGGGGGTTCCTTATATAGGCGGTGAAACCCTAATGGGCTGTCACCGATGCTTTGGCCCCAAACAAAGGATAAGTACCATAATTAGCTTGATTGTTATCTTCTAATTATGGTGAGTGTATATCCTCTTCTTTGGGGTAAATCCTAATCATAATAATAGTATGATTCTATCCAACCCTGTACCGGCTGTAATGGGCCGTGGGCCGCACATATGTATGCGGCTACTGTTTATTCGAAGCCCATAATCTTTAAATGATATTAATCCAACCCATTAGTAATAGGCCGGATGCGGGTAGTACCCGTGGGCCGGGTTTATGACCCGGCTGGGGACTATACGTCATCAGAAGAGTGGTGAGATGTGACGTGTCTCCACCAATCAGAGGTGAGAGAGGATGCCACTTTGGATTTGCTACCTCCATCTTCAAGCTCCTAAAAAGTTGGGTATTATTTAGGGGCGCGTGTGGTTTCACACGCTTCAAATAAGAAACCCCCAAATTTGGTTTTTTTATCTAGGGTTTGTGATGGTGAAAAGGAGGTGACTGCGTTTAGTTTTTAGGTTGAGAGAGAAATAGGGTGACTTTGTTTGTATCGAAGGTAAGTGAAAAGTGTGTGTTTGATATTTTTGACCAAAGTGAATAAAATTCACTTATTAATCGTTTCATGATATAACCCTAATGGGCCTTGGCTCCATATAATTGCTCAAGTCTAATAATTTTCATCCTTTCTGGGCCTTTACTTTCATCCGGCACATAGTGAATTGATATGACTTTGGGCTTGGGCCCAAAGTTATACTCCATCCGTTAGAATAACTTGTGAATTGGGCCATTGATGGGCTTATTTACCAAAAGTAAATAATTTAAATCCCCTATTGGGCTTTTGGGCCTAATAAACAGATGTGGGACCCACTAGGCCCAAATAACTTTGATAAACTTTAATCCTCGAAAACGAACTCATATTTGGTTTCTCGATCTTTTCTTCAAATCTCGCATCGTTTTTGCCGGTTTTCGTGATCTCGGGTACCTACACATATGAAACAACAAACACACATATACAAGTCCATTTTCATGATATTAATGCATTTTATGTTCATTTATTGATATAATTGATATGAGTAAAATCACTCATATCAAACTCCCCCTTCCTAAGCATCGTGTCCTCACGCAATGATAAAATAAAACTACTAACTACACTTTTATTCATCTTTTGATACTTTATTTTGCAAAGACATAATGTAATGCTTTCATTATTGAAAAATAACTTTTAGGATCATAAAACTCAAATAGATTCATCATCCTCGACTTTTCACTTTTCCAATCCAAGTTTAAAAACAAGATCATTGTCAATCATAAGTCCCAAAGTTAAGACCACTCATACAAGTAATTTGTGTTAAACTCAATCTCCTTTTATTCCTAATTGTATCTCTAGATTTTAAATTATTGTCATTCACCCAAAGGCTCATTTGACTTATTTGATAATTATTAGTCCAAAAATGAAGGAAAAAATGGTGTAAACTCAACACTCAAAACCTAACCTCGACTTCAAAAACCGTTGTTACTAAAGAAAGCCCACATCAAGGATAACTTAGCACGATTTGAGGGATAAATCCCCGGATCCGAAATTTGGCTAATAGGTCTACTTAAAAGCAACAATAAATCCTCCAAAGTCAATTTTGACCTTATTAATGGTGTTATCAACAATTATATCATACACCTTGAGGCTCTTTAAGATGTAAAAGTGCTCCTTATTTATAATCCACACCCGGGGGCTCCTTGGATATAAACAAGGGAATTGACATTCACCATCCCACCTTATGGCTCATGATGATGAAGCAACTTTTATTAAACACGTCCCCATGCCATACACCCTAAGGCTCTAATGACAAGGTTAGTACTACATGACTCCCACCCGAAGGCTCATAGATAACATGTTTTTATTTATTCTTTTTATTATTATGATATGTATAATAAGCCAAATTTACGCAAGCCCATGATCAAAAACTCCATGACGCTGACACCCTTAATGTGTTCTCACATTAATTACAAGGGAAGAAAAAGAAGGAGTTACGAGTTAAGATATTAAGCCTAAACCGCTAAAAACTTCATTTATTAAGCAACTATTTATATAAGTGTAGAAAATAAAATACGAGGAGAGTAAATCAAACACAAAAATACTTATACAAGGAAAATTAACCTTAGGAACTTATGATTAAACTTTATCATCTCTTGTTCTCCATATTGTAAAATTTCAAAAATGTGAAATTAATGGATACTTAGCCAATTAGATCAAAGTTTTGGGTTTTCAAGTCATATATAGGATCTTGCATCTTCTTAGACTTTTTCAAGTTAGAATTTGCATTTTAAAGTTCCCTTGATAAACTACTTACTAGGATCAATTATAGGATCTTGCGAAAAGTTCTCGTTCTTAAACCCGTATGAGTTAAGACTTTCGCATTTTAAAGTTCCCTATATAAAAGTCTAGTAAAACTTGATTTAAACACGTTAAGGAAAAAGATAAGGTAAAAACCGAGTCTAGTCAAAAACTATTTTTATATTCACCAACGGAAAGCCTACATTTGTGTCAAAAGCACTTATTTTCTTTATTAATAAACACAAAATAAACTAAAAATTTTATGAAAAACGAGAAAAACGATACGTTTAGGCACGACAAAAGCAATTGCAAGCGATTATATCGATTGACTCCCCCATGCTAAAACCAAACATTGTCATCAATGTTTCCTAGCTCAAAAGTAACACCCCCTTGCTAAAACACGAAGAGTCTAATGCAAAAGTCCTAACATGGTAAGAGCACGCAAATCTATAAGCCGTTTATTAATTATGCTTCAAGATAAAACGTTAGTCGATAAAAATCAAAGGATAGTGAGTGTGCCCCTTTTTGACAATCAAAGAATGGAAGCTCGAGTGGACCGGCAAAAACCGAACACGAGAGTCTTCAATGATTAGGGTCATACCTAAGATTCACAACACCACAAAACACGAGCACGAGCTTGAAAAGATCAAGCCTTATTAGTGTTGGAATATAGAAAGAAGATAGAATGTATGGGCACCTCGTTTTTGTTAACCGAGTCATGAGCTCGACTCGATCCCCGCATTCATTGGTCCTTAGGGAAAGTGGTGAAAACCGGCATAATGGAATAGAATCCAACATAAATGTAACACCCCATTTTGATAAATGGAATGTCACGCGTAATTATGGCGTGTCATCAAAGCATACGAGGATAAATGTCTAAAAACATTACCTGACCATAAAAAGGAAATACCGGAATCAAACATCGGTAGTCCAAAAGTAAAGCTCATCACACTAAAACATAAGTATTGTAAAGGAAAGGACTAAACAATGTCCATGGAACGAGTATCAAAGTATAGATAATGCATAAAGTAAAAAAAAGGCTTGAAAGCTTCCAATCCATATGCACGTACGCTTAAAGTCTACGAGCGTCCCTGAGTACCTACCGTTTTGGGACATGAAAAGGAAAACGGCTAAGCAATACGCTCAGTGCACGGATGTACAATAAAGCATGAATAATATAAGCATATAAGCATATAATGGCGGAAGAAACTAAGTCCCGAATAACCCCGGTTAAGTCTTAATAAAACTGGTTTTATAGTTTGAAAAGCCTTATGTTTATCTTGTAAAAACTGTTTAACATATTTTACCATTAGCCAATATAGGTCATGAAAATCAACGTTCCTTGAATACTTGGAGGGGTGACCTCGTCATGCAAATTAGAGGGGCTACTCTAATTTAATATACTGGTTTTTGGGTAGGAGGGATCAGCTCCTTGTGAAGGATGCAAGGCACACACCATATTCACACTGAGTAATCTGGTGAAAAACATGTAACTAGGATGCACCCATACGCCCCACATGATAAATATAATAATATGGCCAAAAGCTGAAGGGACGCCACGAGCAATCATTCCACCGTAGGAAAGTCATAACACCAGTGCCTCTAGTGTTATGGTTATGGTACCTCCATAACTAGGTGAAACTGGTCATGCATGTATATGGCTTCAAGTATTCTAAGAAAACATAAGCAATCAAACATATAAACTTATACTATGTGTTGGAAATACGTTTTACGTATTAAGAAGGATCGGTCACTCCAACGATAGTCTATGTAATAGCTCGTAGTTTAGTTATTTATCTTTATTTAACTAACAAGACCAAGCCTAGCCTACAACATGTGTAGGCCGGCCCAAATGTAAGCCCAAGCCCATGACAAGGGCTTGGGTATATAAACCCTATCCTTTGATGGAGAGGGTAGTGGTTCTTCATAATTTACACATAGTTATCTTCATTTTCTCTCTCTAGAATTGTGTGAAATCCACCATCTCTCTATCTCTTTCTCTCTCTAAAACATAAGCAAGATTTACATATCTACAAATGGTATCAAAGGTTTTAAGTTTTCTTGGACACGAGCTTATCCTAAAACCATTCAAAGGTTTTAATCTCGTGTATAAGGCTCGTCATTAAATATCAGATGATGACCCGATCTTCAAATAAAGGAAAGTTTATCGCCGATGATAAACTTATCCTCAAAAACGAGAAATTAAATTTTCTCGGACACGAGCTTACTTTAAAACTATTCAACGGTTTTAAGCCCGTGTAAAATGGTTCATTGTTAAATGTCAGACATTGACCCGTTTTTCAAATAAAGGAAAGTTTATCGCCGATGATAAACTTATCCTTACAACGAGAAATTAATTTTTCTCGGGCATGAGCTAATGTTAAAAACATTCGAAGTTTTTAGGCTCATGCACAATGACTTACAGTTAAATATCAGACTGTAACTCGGAATTCAATTTTAGGAGATCTTATCTTTAAAGATAGCTTATCCTCGTAACGGGAAATTAAATTTTCTCGGTCATGAGCTTGTATTAAAACATTCCAAGTTTTAAGCTCATAAAGGAAAGTATATCTTTTAAATAAGAGAACTTTTCTTCATAACGAGAAATTCATATTTCTCGGTCATGAGCTTTCCGTTAAAACATTCAAAGTTTTTCAAGTTCATGAAAAAGACTTCTAAGTAGATGTCAACTTAGGACTCGTTCTTCAATTATAAGGAACGTTTATCGCCGATGGTAACTTATCCTTAACAACAGGAAGTTCACAACTTCTCGGACTTGAGCTCGTTTTGTAAGATACTCAACATCTTAAGCTCAAGTAACTGGTTTTCAAAACGATGAACACAAATTTTCGAGAATTTCTCAAAAGGTTTTTCTAAATCTTTCAAAATTGTGTGTTCAAAATGTTTTGATAAAAAGAGCATGTCTTCTGGAATCGATAATATTTACGATACTAGAAATGTCATTCAATAATGACACGGGGTTGTAAATAAAGTTCGAGCAGAAGTTCAAATGTTTTAAAACATGCTCAAAATGGCTTGTAGTTATTTCAAACTGCAACCCGGTCTTCATATTAAAGTCAAGTATTTCTTATGAAAGCTTTGACTCTCAACGAGAATTCATTTTCTCGGGCAAGGTTTACGTTAAAACCTTGTAAGGGATCAAGTTTACTTTATAACGTGGCCTAACACAAATCTATGTACGTTTCAGTGCATTTATTTGTTAAAACAAGAGAAGTCTTGTTTTTATGAAGCTATCATCTCTACAACCATAGCAATCTACAATTGATATCTACATACTCAACGATGCGACTACTCAACTGACGACTACAGCTCTTTCAATAGAACATGGGTCAACAATTGAGGGGGAGCAATTGTCAAGCATTCAGAATCTTCGATGCCGAACGTGCCAAGTTCACAATTTGGTGTCAAGACAACAATACCAATCGTACATGTGGTGTCAAGAGATGACTTCAAACGTGACGAGGCGACCAACATATGCTGACAAGAACCATTTGATCTTATCATATGATGTTCTCATCAATCAGGTCCAACCTTGTCAATTTATTCTAATATGGTGAATATGTGATCATGTTACAAGTTGGTATCATATCTCATACATTTGGTATCATGAAGATAAAACGGACTTGCATTTTTCTTCCCAAAACCTTTGTTAAAACTTTATTAAATCAATTGATATTAAAAACATCGATTGGGTTAATATTTTTAATATGGGGGAGAAAATGTGATTTAATATGGGAAATTATCACAAATGTTTTGACTTAATGTGCTGGCTCATCCCGACATATGCGAAATGTTTTCGAATATCGTGGCATATGTTAAGGGGGAGCAAAACGGATTTGCATATCAAAATGGATTTTCATGGTGATTTATACTTACCCAAAACCCATTTATTTCACGACGATGAAGATTGTGGTGACATAAGGATGGTAGGATAGGTTAAGTCCTATGACTCTTCCAGAACCGGAGGAATCTTCCCAAGGACATTCCATAGCTAGAAATAGTAGTCCTTAGGAAAGATGGAGAAAGATTGTGAACGTAGCTGAATGCTAACCAAGTACTTAAGTTAGCACTGGAACAATCACAACAAGTGCTAGTTATGACGTATTGGTAAGCATTGAAGGGGTTGAAGAATGAAAAAGAATTGTAAAGATAAAGGGTGTAAAGAAAGAAGCCCTCCTTACAACCTTAGGCAGAAACCGGGTCAATACATATGCTATTGAGATCATTTTTAATGATTCTTGGTATTGAAGACAGACATCATGGACCCAGTGATGCAAGGCATAACCCATCCCAGCTAACTCAGATATCTCTTAAAAGATATTTGTTTTAATCACACTGAGACAACACGTTATCTATTGATTTATTCACTCCAAATAAATTGGTATTGAAATGGTGGCACTCCTCTCCAGCCTCCGATCACTAAAAATCCAAAATGCACGATCGAGTCTAGAGCCATTTGAGATCATCAAATATCTCATTAGGACACACTTTCATATTTCCTTGCTCCTTCACACACTGTGAAAAGTAAGAAAGATCTTAAGAGTCCTACGCAAAATCTTCATGATCTTGCCTGAACATCCGAGTAATACGAAAGTATTTACAATGAAGATGGAAATCCTTCTTGAGCGAATATCAAAAAGCTCATGGTAGGTGACTTGTGCGATTATTTATGAATCAAACTTGTGATAACTGGAAAGCAACAGTGGTTTAATTCTTAACTGAATTTAAACACGTTCCAGGCCTCTACGCAATATCTAAGTGATCTTGCCAGAACACTCAGAGTGATACCATTAGTGTTCACAGTGATGAGTGGAAATCCTTCTAGTGTTAACCTCAAACAGCACTTGGTAGGTAACTTGCAAGATTCAATATGAATCAAGCTCGTGACAACTGGAAAGCAACGATGGTGCGATTCTTTAATGAATCAAACTTGTTCCAGGAATCAGAATTGACGGCTTCAATCATGTGGATAATTTTATCCAAATGATTCACTCTTTATGTTCGCAGTCAGCTTTGGACGGTCGAGTAAAGAGAACGGGTTTACCCGCGAAATCTTGTCAAGGAGATTTTTAATTAAATCTACCTACAACAAGTATGATATTTGATATCGTCCAACGATCTTCACCAACCGGATGTAAAATGCTACCGAATTAGAATGAAATGTTCAAAGCCATTTCGTTCGCGTCTACTTATGTTGCGGCATTTGAAGACGGTGGCGTTGCGGAATCCAAGAAGAAGTCGTCCCCGCATGCTTATACTTTATGCACTTAATACCTCATCTAATTCAAGAAAGCCCAAAAGTTAAGTCTTATGCTGTATCTAACTCTGAAGCTTTCAAGAATTATGAAGGTATAAGTATGTGGGACATGAAGTCACGAAGAGGCGAAGATCACAAGTGATGGATGCACAAGATCAAGGCAAGAGATTAATGCTCAAGATTGACATCAATAATCACATCAGCATGTTCACCAGAAAAGGAAAAGAAAAAGAAAGACGAAGACTACGAGCTCAAGACAAGCATAGTATGCTAGGTTTATTTTATTATTGTAACTTGGGTAACGCCCTTGTTTGGAGTAACCTCCTTTAGGGGGAGATTGTTGGAAATACGTTTTACGTATTAAGAAGGACCGGTCACTCCAACGATAGTCCATGTAATAGCTCATAGTTTAGTTATTTATCTTTATTTAACTAACAAGACCAAGCCTAGCCTACAACATGTGTAAGCCGGCCTAAATGTAAGCCCAAGCCCATGACAAGGGCTTGGGTATATAAACCCTCTCCTTTGATGGAGAGGGTAGTGGTTCTTCATAATTTACACATAGTTATCTTCATTATCTCTCTCTAGAATTGTGTAAAATCCACCATCTCTCTATCTCTTTCTCTCTCTAAAACATAAGCAAGATTTACATATCTACATTATGGGAAAACAGTTGGCTGCATACGGGGAAATCCTAATAAGAAAAGAATGTCCGTACTGAAAGGACGGGAATCCGTACCTTATGTCCAGTGAACGAAGAAGACGAACGGAAGAGAGTCCTACTTCGGTATCACTAATGCTACATAAATACATACGTGTATAAGTATCTGATTACTAAATACATAACTGGTTTTTATATCATGTCTTAGCTTGTTTTATGTGTTCATGTCATGTTCTACTGTTTTAAACTTTATAATGTGTTTGTCTTATATCCTGTCTATTCTGATTAAGTATTACTTTTATTTCATGTATTATTATACTTGTTGTGTGATAATAAGTAACTTTCTAAAAATAGCAGGTTTCCTAAAATAGAAAGTTTCCAAAAATAGAAAGTTACACAAAAGAGAAAGTTTCCAAAAATAGAAAGTTTCCAAAATAGAATTACTTCTTAAAATAGATAAGTTTCTAAAAACAGAAAGTTTCCATAAATAGATTAGCTGCCTTAATTAAATAAGTTTCTAAAAATAGAAAGTTTCCATAAATAGATATAAGCTGGTTAAATAAGCTAATTGTATAAGCTTAAGTGTTTTCTGATTATTATTCTATGTCATGTGATTATAAAGTATAGTTTATTAATTATTACATATAAATTAAATAAACTATATGTTAAAAGTATTTAATTAAATATAACATGATTTTAATTAAATAAAGTAAAATACTTAGGTTAAAACATGTATTATTAACTATTAATAATATAACCTAAGTCATGTTAATTAATTAATTATAGTCATGGTTTTAAATATTTAATTAATTATAAAGTCTAATTAAATATAAATACTTAGGTCAAAATTCATGATTTACTAATTAATTTATAACCTAAGTCATGTACATTAAATTAATCATGTCATGTTTTTATTAATTTAATTTAAGTCTAAAACATAAAAATCATAAACCTTGAAAAAATGATTTAAGAACCGGACCCGTGACTAAAAACCATAAACCAGACCCGTAACTAACACCATACCCGACCAAGGTCGGGTTTACCCTTGCCCCTTGCTGCTGCCGTGACACCATCACCACCATACCGAGACCATATGGTCTCGGTGGTGTTAAATAAGCCAAGCCGAGACCCCTATGGGGCTCGGTTAGGCGTCGGCTAGACCACAAACACCCCTAAACCATTGATTTGATTTACCCCATGATCATTAACATGTTTTAATAATTGTTTTTAATTAGTTAATTAAAAAAACACCATGATTTTATGTGATTAGTTAAATCAAAACATAAAGAAAAGGGTTAAAAAGTTATACCGAATACGTGAAACAAATAAGGATGAACACACACGAATCCTTGCACAATTTCCAAGATCAAAATCAACCCGAAACACCCTTGTAGTGTTCTTGAATCCGGCGGCCAAAGAGAAAAAGAAGAAAAGGGATTTTTAGGGTTTTAGTTATTTTCTTGTTTTGTGAATAATGAAAATACCTTTTCCATATTTTTCATGTTTAGTAAAATTATATGGGCTTGGCCCATTTCTTTGGTGTAGCCATGGGTAGGGGCCCCACTTGGGGTAACCCGTACCTTTTCCGAGTCTAAATATTATAGTGTGTTCTCGTGTTTTATCGTGTTCGTGATTTACGTGTTCTAATTAATTTACGATCGTGACTTAATATATTTATTCGTGTTCGTGATAAATATATATACGTAACTAATATTAGCTCGTGATTAATTTACGTTCATGATTTCATGATCGCATGTTCGTGATTATAATTATTATTGGAATAATTATCGTGTGTTCATACGTAATAAATACTTATCGTGTTCTAACACGTACGTAATACTTAAAATTCTTATACGTGAAACGTAACGTGCTATAAAAGGAAAGTTCTAATCATGTACGTATGATCTTAAGGGCACTATTCATGGTAAAAGCATGCGGGTTTTACAACTCTTCCCCCTTAAAAAGAATAATTCGTCCCCGAATTATAGATAAAGTAAACTGGAAAAGAAGAACATACCCAAATTCAAAATATGAAATGAGGGTAAGAAGCCCGGATAGACTCCTCTGTTTCCCGAGTGGCTTCCCGCTCGGTATGATCCCTCCAAAGGATTTTGATGAATGGAATCGTCTTCCTTCTCATGACTCGTTCTTGTCTGTCAATAACTCGTTCGGGTTCTTCTATGAAAGTGAGATCTTCACGTATCTGTTCCAGTGGATACTGAACCATGTGAAGGGGATGATATTGGTATCCTCTGAGTAAGGACACATGAAACACATTGTGTACATGCGAAAGCTGCAGAGGTAATGCTAAACAGTAAGATACTTCACCGACTCGTTCAATGATATCAAACGGTCTGATGAAACGAGGACTAAGCTTCCCTTTAACCCCGAAGCGTCTAACACCACGTGCCGGCGAAACCTTAAGAAAGACGTGATCTCCTACGTTAAAATGTATGTCCCTACGATGCTTATCGACATAACTCTTCTGACGTGACCGTGCTTCTTGAAGTTTCTGCTTAGCTACTACGACCCTCTCATTAGTCATCTCTATGATCTCTGGTCCTTCAAGTGTTCGCTCGCCAACCTGATCCCAACAGATTGGGGCGCGACACTTTCTGCCATACAACATCTCGAAAGGAGCACACTTGATACTTGCGTGCCAACTGTTGTTGTATGCAAACTCCAAACAGATATAATCGTCCCAATCACCCGTCCATTCCACCGCACATGACCTCAACATGTCTTCCAATGTCTGAATCGTCTGCAACGACTGCCCGTCTGTTTGAGGATGAAAAGCCGTGCTAAGCTTAAGTTGTGTACCCCAAGCTTTCTACAGACTCTTCCAAAATCGTGAAGTGAATCGAGGATCTCTGTATGAGACGATGTTGGATGGAGCACCATGGAGTCTCATGATCTCTCTTCTATACATATCGGCGAGTTTACTGACCGAATCTTCCTTGCGGATCGGTAAGAAATGAGCTGATTTGGTAAGTCGATCAACCATAACCCAAATTCCATCGTGCTTCCTCTTGGTTGGCGGAAGACCAGTAACAAAATCAATGGTGATTTTGTCCCACTTCCACTCTGGAATATCTAACGATTGAAGGAGACCACCAAATCGCTGATGCTCGATCTTAACCTGCTGGCAGGTAAGACATTTAGAGACGTAAGTGGAAACATCCTGTTTCATACCACTCCACCAAAAGTACTGCTTGATGTCATAGTACATCTTTGTCGAACCAGTATGTATAGATAATGGGGAGCTATGAGCTTCAGCTAACAATGCTTCCCGGAGTTCTTGATCATCAGGAACACAAAGTCTCGTGCCCTGCCATACGATACCATCTGCATTGTTAATGCAAGTAATGCCTAAAAACATTATTAGTGTTAACTAATCTTTCTTAGTTTTGATCACAACAAACCATACAACACATTTAGTGTAAAACACAAAATGAATTATTTAACTAACACTATCATCAAGGTAATAATCATATCACTAACCTTTCTTAATCATACTTAGTGATCATCAAAATGATTATCCTTAAAACTCACTTTTGTTAATATGACAAAAGACTTTTTAATAAACTTTCTTTTTTAGAAAATGTTTTATTAAAATGGAAAATGAAAATTTGAAAATAGCATATTCCAAATGCTTTAAGAATATCCTTTGAAGGTTTCAAATACCTCAAATATTCCCACCCCACTAAAAGACAAAAAACGGAGCGTAGTCTAGTGGCGGTACCTTAAGTACCTACGCGGTACCTTAGCGATATGGAACCGCGGGGGTGAGATAAGGTACCACGCACAGCTAGCCATTATAGATCAGTTATACTTTGTCTCCTTTAAATAGTGGGTCAAATCTTATTTTCAAGCAAGCCTCTTGGACGTTTTTCTCATCCCTCTTTCTATTTTCTATAGCATAATCATTAGTAAATGATCACTTAAATTGTTAAGGATGTTTACATATGATTATTCTCTTGATCCCATCCTTTACCTTGTCCAATGAGAAGATCACTCACTCACTAGTGTTGTGATAAAGATGAATCTATGAGCTAGTCATATTCATCATGATAGCTTTTTTGTTTTAGGTCAATCCAATGTATTTATGAATACTTGGACTAGTTGTGTTCATCCAAGTTATTTGTGGATACTTGGATTTGTTGTGTACATCCATTGCATATGTGTTTGCTTGGATTTGTGTTGTGTAAATTCAAGCTACATGTGTGTACTTGGATAAGTCTAGTTGAGTTGTAATAGATTTGATTAGGAGTTCTCACTAAACTATAAAGTGACGTGGTTGTGTCTTGTGAGTTATCACTAAACTTAAAAGTGATTAGTAGTTGTGTTGTGTGAAGTTCTCACATAGCTTCAAAGTGAAGAGTCGTGAAGATTGGTTCTAGCTTTCGATTAGAACTCGACATCTAGCCTTGTGTCGTAAAATGGTGAAGTAGGCAACGTCGTAAAGATTGGTTCTACCTTAAGATTAGAACCCGACATCTAGCCTTGTGTCGTTAAATTGTGAAGTAGGCAACGTTGTGTAGATTGGTCCTAGCTAAAGATTAGGTCTCGAAATTTAGCTTAGTGTCGGAAAATAATGTAAGCAACGATGTAAGGTTTTCTCCGCCGAGAAGGGAGCTTGTGTATATAGTGGAAATCTCGAGTAGGTGTACTCGAGGAGTGGAGTAGAAACGAGGATAGAGCCTCATTGTCGAACCACTATAAATCTTGGTGTCTTCCCACTAGGTTGTCTCCTTCCTTACTCTTTACTTATTTCATTATCATTACACTTACCTATTATCTTTGCTAGTGCATTTGAATTGAACCTAATCATTATGCAACTTAGCCTCAAGTAAAAGATAGTTTTGATACAAACCAAATTGAAAGTAATTTTAATTTGGTCACCAATCGAAGAGAAACTATTCAACCCCCCTTCTAGTTTCTACAATTGGTATCAGAGCGATGGTCACTCAAGATCTTTGAAGTATATTGTACTTTGAAACTTGGATCGATCCATTGTCTCCTCAAATTAGAAGGTTAAGTTATACTAAAGTTTCTCTTTGGTCAAAACTATGTTTTCTTTGAAAATAGGTCTTTTAATTGATAATATTGCATCCCACTTAAGATTAGTAGCCTTTATGCATTTTAGATATACTCTTGAAATGTATCTACTAGTTTGCATCTTGCTTTGTGTAGGTACTCATGAAGATCAATCACTTAATTGGTTGTGGATTGAGTTACTTGCACTTGTAGAAGACTCATCTTCATTGATCTTTAACATCTTTGAATGATGATACCAAGATGATTGGGAATGATACTAGTCCTTGAAGACTTAATACTCATCATAGTCATTGATTGGGCATAGCATTGATTCCTTCATGGATTGCTCTTTGTAGCCAAGGTACGCTTTTGTTCTTCTACACGCCCTTTGATCATTCTTTTGATCATTACTTGACTATGTACTTGCTCTTGGCATCCTTGCCTTGACATTTGTTTGTGGTTTGTGATTCTTTCCTTTTATCCTCTCAAACCTTCATTGCTTGGATACTTGACTCACTATGGTGATGTAGAGTGAGTTAGTAGTAGCTTAAAGTATCAAGCATGATTTCCATGGTTTGCATCCATACGGTTAGTAGGCCCTTTATGGGAGAGAAAGTGAATTAATACTTTGCTCATATTTTGGTTTAGACTAAGACTATTATTGAAAGTGATCTTAGTCTATACATGAATAATTGCTTTGTGTTTATTCATTACCAAAGCCGTTTAACGTTTCGCCGGAAAGGCACGTCTTAAACCACTATATATGACACAAGCTCTTCGTTACCACTATTTGAAGATTGTCATTAATCCCTTGAGCATTGGTCCTAGTCTTGATTCACTTCCCTTGACTTCTCTCCACTTTGCCGTTTTGCTACGAGTAGTCGTTTGTCCGTTTCCGTTCTTTTCGATCTTGATTTAACTCGTAATCCTTCATTAAGGCATATTGCTTAGTGTTATGATGATCCAATGATATTCTAAAAGGCTCATGATTTAATTTTAAGTATTTTAGAAAAACTTGGTTTTCAAAATTTGGTGTTTTTCATAGATAAAAACCTGCCTCTGTAGGCGGTTCCTTATCTAGGCGGCTCAAACCCGCGGTACCTTATCGATAAGGAACCGCGGGCAGAAACTTTTGTCAGAGCGCCAGTTTGAGTATTTTATTCTTTTTCAAACCAAACCCTCTCTCTCCCAAAAACACACAGCCGACGGGTTTCTTGTTTTCCACCATTGTTGAAGCTTCCAAAACCTTCAATCACTCAAATTTATTGATTCCAAGTTGTGGGTTTCACTCATCCTTCATCTAACATCAATTAATTGTAAGTATTTTCTTTCAATTTCATCTATTTTGTTCTAGGTTCATCCTTTCATAATTGGGGATTTTTAAAATTGAAATTGAATTAAAACCTTAATAGGAATGTGGGTTGACATGGTTATTTTACTATGATTCCTTAGGTTCATATTCATTAAGATTTAACTAAAACCCACTTGTAGAACAAATCCGATTCTTGGCTAAATGATTTTGGTTAAAAGATAGATTTGAGATGAACCCATGAACAAGTAGGTAATGACATTGTTAATGCTTACCTAAAAACCTTGTTTTGAAAAACCAATGTTCTAGTCCATTGTTGATCCAACATAGTTCATGTGTTCTTGGTTAATGATGGAATAGATGCATTGTTAACATGAGAATGATATGGATTCAATCCTTTGTTTTTCAAGAAATTGATATAACACATTCTCATATTTTCAATTTTTGATTTTATTTTTCATATGAGTGATTGGAAAAATATTGTCTTATGTTTATTTAGGTACTAATCATGCCTTCTCAATTTCAAAAGGATCATCAATACACTAGATAATACATGCCAAACCTCTCCCAAACCTATGCTTCCCCCCAACTTAAAAACGCTTTTCCATCCCTTTCCAATCGTTGTTTCCATGAGGGTAGAGTCATTGACAAGGAAATAACAGGTTATGACTATATCCAATCTATGTTTGAGCTTTCGGGGTTTGATTGCTTGCTCAACATAGAAGAAGATATTTACCCCTTATTCCTTCTTGAATTCTTTAGCACCTACTCCATGCTTGAATACAATGGAGAAATTTTCATTCGTTTCGTGTTGAATGATCAATTGATTCAATACTCCCTCAAAAACTTTGGTCAAATTCTCGGTGTGCCATATGAAGGCACTTGTCATTTTACGGATAAATAGAGACTTGATGCTCTCTCGGAATCCTACGATAAACCTCCAAATGACCTCACCGAACTTGATCTAGAGTTCATCCTTGACATCATCTCGAAAGAGCGTGATGGAAACGTTGTGAGAATCCTTCATTCAAATGTACGAAATGTGAATCGATATGAAGTGCTCTCTAGCGACCTTAAGGATTTTATGGTCCAATGGGCCAATATCCTTAGGGAGAATGTCTTTTGTCTTGGTGGAAACCGAGATCATATCCCGACGTGTATGGTGCATATGTTGAGTTGCATCTTTACATCCACCAAGTACAACTTGGCATTCTATATCGCTCGACGAATCAATTATGCCCTTTCGAAGCCCAAAACAAACCTTCCCTATGCTATGCTTCTAACTCGCCTTTTCAAAAGGGTTGCTCATGATTTTCCCCACCTCGATCTTTCTCGCTTCTACCCGGTTCATCGGGTTATGTTGCCTATTCAAGAGGCATATGAAAGAAAGACAAGAAGTGATCGAGGATCGAGAAAATCTGATCATCAAGAGATGGATGATGAGGACATGGACATGCCAACAAGTGATGGTGATGGCATAGGTACTAGTTCTCATTTCCACTCTTCGAGTAATTCCCATCCATCCTCAAACCCATTCGAGGATGAATTTAAAGACTTAGCTCCTCCTCCTCATCATTCTAGTGAAGTACCGGAAGATCTCAATATCGAGCATCTTTACCGTGAAAACCTTAGAACTCGAGGGGAATTGTACGAACACCGGGTTGAATCAAGAAAAGGTTTCAAGTTCTTGGGGAATATGATCAAGGGATTGGGCAAAAAGAGAAGGTGAAAGCTTTGAAGTTTTTCAAAGAATACATGTTGGTAAACATGTAATGTTGAACAATATTTTTTATTATCTTGAATGTGTATTAACTTATGCTACATGTTTGGATTATTATCTATTTTGATCCTTAATATTGTTTATGCCATGATGTTTGTGATTTACATAGCTTTGTGCATGCCTTATGATAGTTAGCTTATTAGATTATGATCTGTAGTTAACTTTGGCTTGTGAATCTTTTGGTAAAAATCTGGGTTTATCAAAAACTGGGATGGGAAATTTTTAAAAGCCCTCTGGTCGCGGTTCCATATCGACCCGCGGATCCTTATCGATAAGGTACCGCCGGTCCTAGATAAGGAACCGCCGGCCACTGTGCACGACATCATCTTTTGCTTTACACTGTTTTCTTAAATCTGTGTAAACCTTGCATGATTTTTAGTAATAAACTGCACATTTCCTAAACTAGCTTACCTAAATTCATTATTCACCTAAAATGATTTTAACCCATTACTAGTTTGGATCATCCCCTCACCCATTTAAACCCACCTTGTTAGACATGTTCTTCACACATCAAAACATCCTTCCCTAAACCTTAAACCACCCTTGTCAACCATGGTGTGTACCAAAACCTCAAACACTTCCAAGACCTCCACCCCAAGGAATACACTCAAAATAAGGATTTAGGTAGCCAAGCCTAACTCCTCATCTTTCCACACACCTAAGAATGAGATGGTTCCTATCCTCATTTCTTCATCACCTTCCCCACCTCTTGCACCATGCAAGACATCATCCACCCATGGTACTAACCACTCTATTGGTTCTACCTCCTCTTCATTCAACTCAAGAATGAATGAGCTCTCTTCACCCTTCACTCCAAGTGCACCCTTGGATGTGACCACTCAACCCCAACCAATCTAAAGCATTCCTTTTGTGAATGACTTTGATGACAACTTGGTGACTTCACCATTTACCCCTCATAACTCACCCATTTCACCAACCTTGGAGAATTTACCTCCACACTCACCCATTTCCCCTTTAGGGAACATGCCTCCACTCTCACCCACATCACCCTTGGAGAACATGCCTCCTCCACCTCCACCCAACTCAAACATTCCAATTTTGGGTGTTCCACTTTCCCTCCTTTTGGGTGATCCATACTATGGGTTTCAACAAACACATGGTCCTAGTTGTCCATGTTGTCTTTACAACCACTACATCATCCATAACCTTAGGATGGATATGTATGGACTACATAGGAGGTTGCAAGAGTTCTTGCTTGCCTTGTTCTCCATTCCTCCTCCTAGGAGATGAATGATGGAGTTTTCTTAATAAGAGTTTTCAACAAAACCAAGCCAAAGAAGACTACTTATCTAGATTTAATGTTAAGCTAGCTATGTATTAGTTAGTTTTATTTGTCATTGTACTTGCTTCCTTCATGAATGTTTCATGTTGTTGATCTATGGATTTAGCTTTGTGTGTTCCTATCCTTTTGTGCACACTAATCAACTTTAGTTTGAAATTAAAATTGAACCTAAATCTATTACAACCTCTAAAAACTTGACTAAAATTGGTTCAAAATGATATCTAAATTATTTTGTCACCCTTTGTCAAGACATTCTTTGTGAATGTGTTGCTTTATGCAACCATAGCATAATTTGGTGCTAATAGAGGTAAAATTCCAAGATTTCCAACTTTTTGAAAAAGTCTTAGTTTTTCTCAAAAACCTGTAAAAACTTGGTTTCAAGTCCACTGGACGCGGATCCTTAAAGCCCCGCGGTTCCCTAGCGATATGGAATCGCCGGTCCCTTTAAGGTACCGCGGGCAGAAATCAGTTTTTGACGAATTTTTGGTCAAAACTTTTAAAACCCTATACCCTGTCAAGATTCCTTGTTTACTCAAATTGACTAAACATTCCTTGACACTTCACATTTTGTATTCAAATTCTTACCTTGATTACATTTTACTTATACCCCAACCTTGAGATTACATTCTCACACCTTCCCAACCTTGAGAATTCATTCTCACACAACCTTGAGATTACATTCTCACACCTTCCCAACCTTGAGAATTCATTCTCACACAACCTTGAGATTACATTCTCACACCTTCCCAACCTTGATAATTCATTCTCACACAACCTTGAGATTTCATTCTCACACCTTCCCAACCTTGAGATTTCATTCTCACACAACCTTGAGATTTTATTCTCACACTCTCACGATGCCAAACTCCTACATTCCTAACCTTGACATTTCTTTGTCACAACCCCACTCACCCAAAGCGTCCTCATCCAAGCTTTCAAGGAAACTGAAAATCTCGTTTCAACCTATTTGGGTTAAGAAGAATGAACCATCTTCGTCCGAACCACCCAAAAACCCTACCTTCTCTCCAATCAAGTATTGGAATGAGACTTATACCATAAACCCCATCACCAGATCAAAAGAAAATGTTCCCCCAACACCACAATCCTGCAACACCCCTCAACTCAATGACCTTGCAACCATACCAAACCTCACAAGGCATTGGGAAAACATTCCCAACCCATTACCCCACCACCACCAAACCCTAAGTTTGATGCCATACCCCCATCAAACGATTTTGTGTTGCATCATGGATCCTCGTGTGCTTGTTGTCGATTTCAACACATTGAACTTGCTCATGTGTATGAGAAGTTAAATTTTCTTGAATTCCTCCTCACTCGACCTCCTATTCAAGTTTTCGTTCTGGTGGACTAAACTTCGAATGATGCATCGTCGTCTTTTTAGTCTTTTATTTTTTTAGCAATCTTGGAAAATATCACTATTAGACTAGCTTATGCTTAGTGGTTTATTTTCCATATTTATTGCTTTTAGATACTCATATTGTGTCTATGACTATCTTCTTTGTTGTGTCTTTTTCTTTTATGTAACCTTTGTGTTGTTTGTGTGTTATTTCATTAGTTCTATTTTGAGTTGATCATGGTTAATTTTTACAATTGCTTATGGGTGATTCCATCAATTCTAAACTTTAACCCATTGACAAGCTTATCATCTTTATTGGATTGAAGCTTGATTTTGTCAATTACCTCTTTGGACATACTTAGCAAAATACTTGCTTCTAATTTGAGATTTCTTCTCTCTCTCCCTCTCAAGTTACTTAGTAGGTAGTGATCATATATACATTGGTGTTTCTTTCCTTTCTACTAACCTTTGTGTAGCATGTCACCTTAGCTCACAAACTTGGTGCCCCAAGCAAGGGGGAGCAACCACCAAGGGGGAGCTACTAGCAAAGTTCGATGTTCTTCGAAGACTTGTGCTAACCTTTTTGCTATGACAAAGGGGGAGAAATGATAGTGATAAACTAGTTAATAATTCGATATTTTGTGTTTCTACGTAAATGAGTTTATCGTTTGTCGTAATCAAAAAGGGGGAGATTGTTAATGCAAGTAATGCCTAAAAAAATTATTAGTGTTAACTAATCTTTCTTAGTTTTGATCACAACAAACCATACAACACATTTAGTGTAAAACACAAAATGAATTATTTAACTAACACTATCATCAAGGTAATAATCATATCACTAACCTTTCTTAATCATACTTAGTGATCATCAAAATGATTATCCTTAAAACTCACTTTTGTTAATATGACAAAAGACTTTTTAATAAACTTTCTTTTTTAGAAAATGTTTTATTAAAATGGAAAATGAAAATTTGAAAATAGCATATTCCAAATGCTGTTAGAATATCCTTTGAAGGTTTCAAATACCTCAGATATTCCCACCCCACTAAAAGACAAAAAACGGAGCGTAGTCTAGTGGCGGTACCTTAAGTACCTACGCGGTACCTTAGCGATATGGAACCGCGGGGTGAGATAAGGTACCGCGCACAGCTAGCCGTTATAGATCCGTTATACTTTGTCTCCTTTAAATAGTGGGTCAAATCTCATTTTCAAGCAAGCCTCTTGGATGTTTTTCTCAGCCCTCTTTCTATTTTCTATAGCATAATCATTAGTAAATGATCACTTAAATTGTAAAGGATGTTTACATATGATTATCCTTTTGATCCCCTCCTTTACATTGTCCAATGAGAAGATCACTCACTCACTAGTGTTGTGATAAAGATGAATCTATGAGCTAGTCATATTCATCATGATACCTTTTTTTGTTTTAGGTCAATTCAATGTATTTATGAATACTTAGACTAGTTGTGTTCATCCAAGTTATTTGT